>CM051026.1:34662045-34679545 GCA_027627225.1 Congeria kusceri
AATGTTACGAGTTATTCGTAAACTATACAGATCATTAATTAAATAATGTAAAATATTTTATTGTGTTTGTGTTATGTTTGAATTATTGTTATAGTACATTTACCAATGTTTCAATTACAATCACTCACTCAATGGATACAAATGCGAAAAATGTAAGTACTAAGCCGCAACAAAATGTGTAAAATAAAATGTTAATAAAATGTCGATGCAGAGACTCGAACACAAAACTTGGCAACGCAAGTGCGGCATCTGTTCCACTGTAACATTCGCGCTGAAGGATTACGTAACCAATTAGAAATCAATTTACATTGTAGTATAGCCTACGCTACGCTCGATACATGTCGTGGCATCTATAAATAAATCCCGATTGTATACGGAATATTCATTAGTGTCAGGTTAGTAATGTCGTACATAACATGTATATTTCGAGTTTAATATACATCTAAATCTGAGGTATTCACTACTAAATTCAACATTTATAAACCCAATAACTTGCAGTAAACTAAAATAACTATCGAGTTTAATGCACCTATAAATCATCATTACACTAAAAATAATTTACTAATAAATCTGTATTTCATATAACAGTCCATGGCTCATCGTTTTAGTATACTTTAGAACAACGCAGATGAATAATGTTGATAATGTGTTCATTTTTTTTCCAATTCGCATGTGGGTTGACATAAATAAAATATAAAAACAAATGTAGTTTAAAAATTGTACATATTGTTAAAAGAATTAAACATTAAACAAATACATAAGTATGCAAGCATAACATCCAGAGTCTATAGGGTGGACATATTCCCAGATATTCATATTTTTGAGAAAAAAAAGAGTAATAACTGCACAATTATTATAACAGTTTCAACGGAAATAGTAATTCAAATTACTATAGGTATCAACGCTGAAAATAAAAGTTAAGCTTAAACAAACATTAAAATTTTAACTCGGAGTTTAGCGGAAAATAAGGTGGTTACTTAAACGGTGTACACTTTAAATTTAAATCACATTCAACTTTGTTTAAGTTTAAAACAAAAAGTTTAAGAAAATTTGATATTCAAGTAAACCACGGAATACACATCTTTCTGAGCAATGTTTTTATACGTTAAATAGATGCAATCGTGAATCCAAAATGAAAACTGCCAAATACAACGAAGACACAGTTCAAATCCTACTGAACTCTCTTTAAAGAAACTTTAGCATACGATACTCCATTACAGGACAAAAGCCTACATTTTCAATGAAATATTGCACATCCGGTTTGGTTTACATAACTTTTATCACAATTGTCAACCAACTTGTATTGCTATAAATCGAAATAACGCAACACGAGAATGAGTAAATGAGCTGCGTTGGTAAATGGGATGAAATAAGACATGTTAAAACATGTGATAACAAAATTTTTTTTTCAAAAAGGACAATAACTCGACAGAAAATGTTCATACCAATCCGACCATATAATATGTGCATGGCCTCTGAGTATTGATGCCACATGTATAGAGTCCTTAAAATTATTTCATTAGTTCCTGTGATCTAGCACCAAAACGAGACTATCCTATTTATATATCATGTGTTCTTTTGATAGGGATGCTGCAAATCACGTTTCATATAAAACGAGTTATTAATACATGTGATGTCACGGGGAATAAAAATTCCCTTTTAAAATGTTCTGTAAATAATCAAAATGCCATAACTTCCTGACCAAATTATCAGAACGTTATGTCTATTGACCTGACAAAAAGCTCATGTCATCAAGGTATATACCATCCATGTACATTTTTATTAAAATCGAGTTGTTAGTTGCCGGAAGAAAACGTGTATTAATAAATGTCTTAGAATAAAAAGGGCAATAACTCGGTGAAATATCATCGGACCGCAACAACCTGACAATATACGCATGTATTATTTATGGTGATGCTGCATGTACAATTTATTGCATTCAACACATTGGTGCCGCGCAAATCAATTTTACCGGATGCATATGGAAATGTAATGTACTTCTTGTTTACAACGCTTGCATTAATCGCCGAGTCAAATTAAGTATTTTCCTTGACTGTGTGCTTTTAAAAACGTTGTATTTACTCGCCAATACTGTCAAAAGGTAATAAAACGAAACATTCCAAAATACGTCCCAACCTCGATGGCACGGTGACACAATGACACGATGACGGTGGCACGATGGTACGGTGATGATGGTGAAATAGTACGATAGTGATAACACGATGTATCGATGGCGCGATGATGATATGGTGATGAAACATTGTATCATCGACATTGTACAACTGCGCCATAGTAATCGTGCTATCGTTCCATCGCATCGCAACAACGTCATCGTACGATCGTACCATCGTCATCGCACCTTCGCCGTCGTCATTGTACCATTGGGTAATTGTGCAGTCATGTACCATCTTGCCATTGCCATTGTTCTATCAAGCTGTCACCATCGTACATCGTGCCGTCGTCATCGCGCCATCTTCATCGTTCCATCGTAATCGTACCATCGTCATTGTGCCATCGTGACATCATGCCATCGTGGTTTAAAATTATTTTCACAAATGCTATAGAACTATCGAAACACCGTACCTTAATCGTGAATATGCATTTCAGCTAATATATGCTACTGCGTCTTGTCTTACATATACTAGAATAGGTTGTGAAACTTTTTTAAAATATCGCGGGTATTAGTAGACGCTGCCAGCTGTTTGACTCTCCTGTAACACGTGTAAGGCGAAGTTCTGTATAGAAAATTTAAGTTTAAACTCACTTAATATTAATATTTTTATGATATCGCCATTTTAAATAAAGCGTATTTTATGTATTTTTTTACTTTAAGTTATATGCTTGGACCAAGGATCAATGGGACACTTCTGTTTAAAAAACAGTATCCTAGCAAATCGATATTGTTGCCACTGTGACCTAACATAGTCGCCTTTCTTTTCACATCCCCCGCGAAAATAAAAACTGTAATATTAAAGTACCCTTTTTATAATGAAATGGCTATACATTCATTAAACTCATCAGATTGGAACGATCCGTTATCATGCGTATTGCTGTTTCAATTGAATATTTGATTTGTTACTGACATCACCAGCGAAACAAAAAGCCTCACTGATAACATTTCCCTGTGAATCAACACCTATATCATGTCTTAAATTTGTATTTTTATTTTTCGTTTTATTGCAAAACTGGTTAGATAGCATTTTTATAAACATTTTGACCAACAATATAAACATTCTTATTGTGATGTTCACGTATTAAACTTTACTTTTTACGTTTCATTGGCTCATAGTCTAGTGGGCTTATTTAGTCCACAACGCACCTAGGGATCCTTTGTATATTCTATATAAATCCGCCATCTTGAATGGAGTAGAACATGTGTGGCATTTTGAGGCCAGCTAGGACGTGAGCGCCTTGCGTAGCAGACGTCAGTCACAGGTTTTCGTTTGCCGTTTGCGCGTTTGTTTGTTTTTTGTTGTTTGTTTTTTTTTATCGTCATTAACAGTACCGTTAAAGACATCGGATTATTTATTTATATGCAAACACGTATTTGACAAATACACGCTTAAACATGCCTATTGTTGTCTTATTTTATAAACAATTTTACCGATACTGAGTATTATACTGCCAGCGAGCAGAAACATGAACATTATTCAGTCAGCGTGACACAACTTCAGGTATGTGCAAGATATTGTACAAAGTGTTAATAATGTGATATTATTGACTAGCTTGATCAATTTGAGTCCAGCATATTTTTCAGTTTACGGTATATTGCTTCGTTGTACTATAGCCTTTGGAGAAACCACATTCGTAATTCACCAATATACTGGACTGCACGGTTTAAACGCATCACATTCTTTACTAATGTAATATTTAACATGACTTTTCACGACAGTATCTTTTACAGGTATAAGTTTACCTGTGACTTGTTTAACGACGACAGTTTAGGTAGTATAAAGGGGACTAGGTTTAACATGTTGAGTTATTGAGAGTCACGCTTCGCTGCGCATAGGTTTACATGTATATGTGGTTGAGCTAATGTCATGTAGATGGAGCCAAGTAGTTGCAACAATTAAGCTTCAAGTTAATCGATTGCAATGAAGAGAATTGGCAATTTGCAGTTTAATGGAATTATAATGAATGCGTGGAATAGGTCCGCAACGTTCTAGTATAGTGAATTGAAATTTGTTAAACTAAGAGACGATCGTATTGAGGATAATTGCAGTGTTTTTGTCATAGCAAATATAATATTGCATTAAAACATTTGTTCACGTTATGACATATAATTTGCTCACAACATAACATCATAAGTTTGGAATGTAAGTATCTCGTATCATTTTACGTAATAAAACATCAAGCTTAACTGTGCTATTTGCTAACTGCATTTACTTTTTATTATAATATACTATATAATATTATACTTTTAAATGTAAGGATCGTATATACTATTTAATCATTCAGTTCCACTTTGCACGAGTTTTTGTCAATACAGTTTAATATAAAAGCATATAAACATACATGGAATAGTCGCACTTTGGCGGGAGAAGATAATGTAGCATGGCTCTTGTTTTTTGTTAAATGTGTGAATATTTTGCCAGTGTAAATTTTACTTTACTTTTGTTTTAATGATCAATAAGACTTTTATATCACTTAGCATGTTGATAAGTTAACATTTAAAATTAGGCGATTTTTATTGTATTGTTTATTAAATTGGAATACATCGACAAGATACATACAGTTATCAAATTTCAATACAGTATCATGTTACGATCATCAACTCGATTATTAATGCACCATGTTACAGACAATTGCCACAGATCGATGGAGCATCATGCTACAAATTGGTATAAACTTTGAAAACAGCTTCATGCCATTACAATTCAATACAGTGTCATACACTAGGCAGGTTACTTAGATGTACATGTTTTAGGCAGTAGTCATTATACAAACTGTGTGAGCCAAATACATATGTATTGGTTCACTCGTCGTTTTGACCACTTTAGTTGATCAATTAAAGTATAACTTTTAAAGCGTTTCGTTTATATTTTTTTTCCATACCGGATAGGCTATTCACTCCTTAAAGACATTGTTTTTTGAACTATTGCTCAGGCAACTGAATCATCAAATAATTCCCGTAAACAAACGCATGAACATATAAAGACAGTTGAAAATTATTATTATGTGGCATTGACTTTCTACATGTGCTAAGATGCATTGCATGTTTTTTATTCACAAATCAGCTTTTATGAAATATTAGTGTGTTAAGGTTAACAAATTGTTTTAACGAGCAATACTTGTACAATCGATTATTTCTTATATATATATATATACAATATCGAAGGAAATAATACTACGTGTAACTTCTATAACTTCTATGAATACCCCAACATCATATAAGTGTAGGTACAGTTCAAATAAGTCATTCGCATAAGAGTTTACCACATTTTTGTGCACTCATGTTGACCGAATCCTAATTTAGAGTGGTTTAATGTACCAATGCCGTACTTGTTTATTTTGTGTGCATTGGCTTCTTTTCGGTCCTGAGCTCCACCTACATTGCATTGGCACGATCTATCTAATAAAATACACATCAGCGTATAAAACCCATCCAAAATCTTCGTAAATTAATGATACTATTACTGTTTGCCAAACTACCTGCGTGTAGTGAGAATAAAATAATAAATACATAGACAAATGTCAATATCGCGTTTATTTCGACCAGATGTTATTACTCATAAAAGCACACACTTTAAACAGTGTTTGTCTACTGCAAATCGGTTTACATTTATGTTAAGTAAGATCACTTCTAAGTGGAGATACATTGTATGATTGTGTTAAAAGAGCTTTAAATTCCCGTGTCACTAAAAATACAAACCTACCTCGTAGCTTTGTTAACGCTTTTGACTAATTCCCTGTTCTGCTTGGAAGATGCATTGGCTCATTTTTGAGTTACCCCAAAAGAGGAGGAGCTAGTGTTTACAGGCCGTTTAACGGTTATAATACAACTGAGTTATATACTACAAACTAAAAACTTTTTTGAAATCTGATTGGTCTACACAGTAAATAGTAGCAAAATATTACCCATGTTTAAAAATAGTTTGCAATTACCTGATTTTTTGTCTTTACAATTGTAATGTGTACTACTCAATGCCTGTGAACTATCTGATATTCATTTTCAGAAAAAAACAACATGTTTTATAAAAAGGACTATATACATATTTAAACTTGCATGCATCGATCAATGACGTTTTGTCTATAAATAAATAGTCTGCTATGGATTTGTTAACGACAACCGATTCAAATTTAACCCAACCGTGTTAAAGACGGCGGTTTATCGGAAAACTTAAACCTTTGACAGTCGTCTGTTAAGCAAGGGAGTCACGGCCAAGCGAGCCTCAAGTCTCCTTCGAAAAAAAAAAGTGTGACATATATCTAAGAAAATACTAATACTGCCCACAAATGCAATGTGTACATGTGTATTGCGAAAATGTTTAAATGTATATATACATCTGAATATATGTGTGCATATGGTATTTTAATATATACATACAGTTATATATATATGGTAACATTTTGAAAAAAGGAATTGGGTATTATCCATTTTATTTGTTATTTTAAGAATAATATATTATATTAATTGACTTATGGTAAATGAAAGTAAATACGAACAGCGATGCGTAGGCATGCTTTTATTTATTAAAAATATCACGTGTATCATGATCGTGTGCTATATCAGATATTAAGATGATTCTGACGGTAACACACCCCTTGTGGTATAAACACATTACATGTACTAAGCATTAACACACATTTGATTTTGGAATGGAACCAAACGCCGTTACACACGTGGTAGATTTATTGCACACAACTTGAATAAGTATGCTTCATACGTGTATTCACCAGAATCGATTTAGTTTCAGATACAATTTCTTCTGAGAGCCTCAACGGAATATATTACACCATGATGGCAGTTATGATAATGACTTTCATATGTGTTGCTTATCTTACTGGAGGTACGAGCTTTTGCAAACTGCCAGTATTCATCATTCTTAAGTACAAAACACAAAACACATTAGAGCTGATTTAATTATAATCCATTAATGCATACTTTAGTTTTTTTATTTTATGGTTGAATGAAATATAGCATCGTTAAGCTTTAATGTTTCAGTTAACTAATATAGATATAGTACTTTGACAAACTAACTGTACAAGTAATTGACTACCCTCTTGTTTCATTACTGACGCTATTATTTGTGTTGTTATTTTTCAGACAATTTGAATGAAAAACGGTCACGTCGGTTCTCGCATAGTGTACCAAAGGTAAACCTTCTTTAACAGTTTATGTACTGTTGATGTATAACTTGCATGTTTTATTAGAATTATAAATTTCAGTGTTTGATTAAGAATAAATTCTTATAAAATGAGACTGTGCGATAAAGAAACAGATTTCGCAATGTATACTTGCTGCTATAGTACATATAGTTTACAGGCAAGGAATTAGGATTGTATCATTTAATTGGAATACATCCAGAACAGGATGCCCACTAGAAAAAAACATCTTTCTTATGCATAATGTAAACCGACAAGTTTTATGTAAGGCATACATTTTGCTGATATGTTGATATGAAATAACTATATATAGCTTTACCTATTTGAAATCGATTATCCCTGTAGGAAATATAATACATATTCATGTAAGAATTACATATAGAATTATATTAGTTGTACACTATGTTTATACCTTACAAGTTGCATAGCAATTTATTGTATTATTATTGTATTCAAGAGTTCTGATATACCTGATAGATTCCTGCAAGTTTTCAGCCTTAAAACGCAGAGCACGTTAATGTTGTGTCGGCTGTCATCATTGTGTAATTGACTTTATAATGTTTTTGAAAATACAGTCCAACATACCGGAAACTACCCATCTGCGTGGACAACAACAGCAACAAAGGGTACTTTTTATACTTTAATATGCATATTAGGAAGGTTTATTACTATGTGTCGAGTTCCATTACGGAAGCAGACAGTGTTATGATCAAGTAGTTTCGAATTATGTTGGTGGTTTATAAATATATTTTGCGAATGACTGTTGCTATACACTAAGAATATGATTTTTTTTTAGTTATATGTTTACAAGTAAACACTTTTCTAAATATGCAAATTGTAAATTATTTTTATTGTGTTTTCATAATTGTGTTGTTTAGAATAAATGTAGTCCAGTTATGAATGACGTTGATGAAACACGTAAGTCATTCGATCCAAATGCATTAACATTTTGTTTGTTTAAGGATATCCTTGACGATGAAATACTAATGTCTGTTCTACATCGAGTAAGTAACATTGTGTTCTTTTATCAGCTGATAAAGATCTTTATAATTAATAAGTATGATAACAAAATTATGTTCCATAAATTTTCTGAACATACAATTGATATGCGCCATTATATTGAACACTTCTCATGATTCTGTTTTGACCTTATGTGTATAATAAAAAGTGTGGATATAATATATAGTTTTGATTTATGTTTTATTATAATTAATGTATTGATTAGTTGACTAAATGACTGAGGTGATGATTTATCGATTAATCGATTGACTGTTTGTTATATATATCAGATCGACATGTATATAAATCATGAATACTAAATGAACACCTTCTACTGTAGTTAATCTTAGAATAACGCAAACATAAATAACGTTACGCAGTTTACGGAAAAAACAGGCGTTCAGTACGCATATACTTTGTAGACAATAACTAATTTTATTAAATAAACACTAATGAAACAACAAAATTACAAATTTGAGCGTATGACTATTCGCATACATTAAAATATTAAAAACAAAAACATATCAAAGCCTGAAGGTGTTAAATATGTACATGACAAATTTAAACCAATTGTGGCTTTACAGACGTCCAAAAAATTTGCATGATTATTTAGTTAGTTCAGATTTTAAAATAAACACTGATAACTTTTATTTTACTAATAGCTGTAACAGAAAACGTTGTTCACACTGTATACGCATATGTACTGGGTCGACATTCACCAGTTATGTAACAGGAGAAACATTTGCATTACGGCACAATACAAACTGACAATCTAAAATTGTTATATATTTAATATCATGTAAAAGGTGTAATATTAAATATGTTGGTCAAACTATGCAACCCGTTTCAAGACGCATGAATAGTCACAAATTTGATATATCCAATGTTACTGATCCTGCATTCTCTACTTTTGTACCTAGTCACTTTAATGAAGGCAACCATAGTATGGCTGATTTTTCATTTATTCCTATTGATGTTGTAAATAGTAATGTTAATCGCTTACGCAAGAAAACATTATGGATACATAAGTTAAAAACACAAGCTCCAGATGGCCTTAATTCCAAAATACTGTTTACGGCTTAAAGTGCATGTAAAATTAAATAATATGTTTAGTACTATTGCGTTTTTTCTTTTTTTTTTCTTTTATTTATTTTATATTGCTATAGGAAATATCTGTATTTTATATCCGTATAGTACTAAACTGTCTTGTATGTTGTAAACTCTTTATTAATTTAAACATGTATACTTATTTCTATACTTTTTTCCGCCAAATAACGTAACGTTATTGCATGACGTCATGTCCGTTCTTTAATTGACATTTTATCCTGATGAAGGCGTAAGCCGAAATGTTGAAAGATAAATTGAATTGACTGATTTCACGTGTTGTTGTTGACTTTTTCCACAATTATTAAAATATTTTCAAATAAAAATCAAACACTTGTTTCTATAATCTAAAATCCGTCATGTTAACTTATATGACAATATCAAAAAAAAATTGAAAAGTGTCACGCCATAAGCAACCGGTTGGATTTCAAAAAAAAGAAATGTCCTTAGGCAGACCTCTATTAATTCCTTCAAATAATATTTAAAAAAACAACAACATAAAAACACTGATGTTTTGTATTCCAAACAATTTCACATAATAAATGTTGTGTGAGGTTATATCAAATATGTTCAACTCATTTTGATTCGTTAAATGACTCACTAGCATGCCACATAACTCTAATAATGCTGGATGGTTCACTGTATTCGCCAATTTACGTTTCTTTTCATTACAAGATAGGCCACTGTTGAAGACAATAATAATACTAGTTGTAAATGTAATGTTTAGTACACTGAAACAACAACAACAAGTCACAATGTATTGAAAATGTACTTTGGTGCTGATCGTGTGTTGTATAGACTACGTGTGTTATTTGCTTATGTTGTTGCACGTGATGTTTATATATATCAATGAATTATTGAATATTGTCTTTTGACTACAGCACAACAACTTGCCACGTGCCAAACTGCGCCCAGATCTGCCTGGACAGGTAGTTTTATATTCAGATGTCAACATATTATAAGATCGTCAATTAACTGCTAATCTATGCAATATGTACCTTGTTACCACGTGCCATTTACTGTTTGATAGTGTGAATTAAATTTTATATTTAATATACATATACAAATTTGCTACAATAACGTGCAACAAGAACTAAATTTAGTACTTTGGATGAAACAAAACATAAGCCCAAAAAGCAAATACTGCACACACCTTATGATAATCTATACATATACATACGTATTTCCAATGACCCGTTCACGTTTGGTGTGATGAATAATAACATATTAATCAAAGAACAAACTTTTTAGCGTCCATAATCTTAGCTTTAAATGCAGTGAAAATACAAGATCCATCGTACTGGTTTTTAGTATTTATATAGTTATTGTTCGTGTTTATATTGTATTGTGTAATTGGATTCAAATGACGCTTGGAGAAGTTGTTATGAAGTGCAATGTACAAGGATATGATTGTCAGCCTCGCATTTGATATTTATTCAACCCTCACATTATATTTTCTGTGTATTCCAATTGCCAAATTACTGGGATTGCCTTGTGGAACCATCATGTGCGTTGCATACCTGCAATTGGGTTACTTGCCTTACATAAATGACATTGAGTTGCTTATACAAACTTTCCGGTTTGTTATTCAGCAATAATCCACATTTGATCTTACGAAGCAGATGCCAAATTGCTTAATTGATATATAAAAACGTATGATCAAAAAAGGTTGAATACGTCGATTTAGACGAGAAAATTGTGTTTTTTTCTATGGATAGTTTGATATAAATTTAATGAATTTTACTAAGAACGTAATACAATCCTATTCTATTACAGAATACTGGCACCTTCGATCATTTAATTACTGAGGTAAGTTTTCATAAGTACGTTTGAGTAGAAATGTCTTATTAAGCATTAATTGGTGATTTAATTATAAGTTGTTATGATCGGTATGTTGCCGTCGTCTACATGTGTGTCTACATTTGTCCTAACAAACAGCTGTACTCTCACTGTGTTACATGGGTTTATTTGAATAAAAGTCGTTAAATGTATTATACATTTAGCATGTTCACGATTATTTATCTACCAGTTATTTGATCAAAATTACGCAATACATTCGGTAGACAGTTTAACATGTAATATACTGAAAAAAGACGCCATGTTTGTGAATGGTACGATTTCAGAAATAAACGTTCATTATATTCAACAAATAATTTACGGTTAGTCTTATTCTTAGTTTGTTATGAACACACCTTCGTGGTGATAATTTACGGATCGATATGGCAACCTAAAGCTTGATACAACATGTATTTAAGATGCACAAGTTACATGTTCTAGAAACGGATATGCATATTGTCCAGGAATTGTATTATAATTTAGGGCTAAACATTTGAAACCAGTTGGTTTAAAGGTGTTTGTTTATTGGAAACTCAAATTATTATAACACATAATGAGGAAGACTATACGATGCAAAATGAGAGAAAACCTGCAGAACGCTGAATACTGTGTTATTAACTATGATGTCGTTATTTTCTTGTTCACTGCAAGACATAATTATTATTGTTTCAGACTAATTCATGTGAACGACGCAAGCCACTGTGGAAGTCTTGTTATAGCACGTTCAAAGACCGTAACACATAAATTAAATATCAAAGCAAGCCATTAATGCTGTGCATAACAATGTATAATACTGAATCCAAAACTCTTGTTTTTCAGTATGAAGATGAAGACTCGCCCGTGTAGTGTTTATAAAACCGACGAAAGAAACATGTGTAGAGTCGTTTATCTTTAGTTTGGTTGTCATTGTTTGTGATTAATGTGCGATCACACATATCCTTGCATGTATATTCCAACAGTTTGTGTTCGGCAACTCCAAAGTCATTTCGAAAATTATTAGGCTTTAATGGTAATGTCATAGTGACATTGAATGTGTGTGTGTGTACAAGTGAAGTTATGTCATTAATGTGACATTCGTAATGTTTGATTGTTAAATAATGGTCGAATAAAAGTAAATTGGGGAATTTTACTACTCAAAACTTGATTTATTGTTTCATCATGCTGTAGTAATTGTCGAGTTGAGAGTAGTCTTCCTTGTCTGGAGAATACTCTGAGTGACGTCACACAAAGCTAAAAAGAAAAATCTTCACTTTTGTACAGACCTTCTTCCTGACCAGAATTGTTATTCTATTAGGCTGCAGCCTACCAGAGCAATTCTACTCCTGTTATAGTAATTGCAAGTTTACTATAATTGGCGCTGTGAGCAATGACTTTGCGCTAAATGTATGAGTGAATGCAAATAAAATAATTGAATTCAAGCGTACCATGTGCAAAACAATTGCCGAGATTGGAAGCCATTTGCAATTTTGATTGCAAAATGTCTGCACGCTTATAAATTTAAATACTTCCACAGTAGTAAAAAGAGATGTTCATGTATGTTACTCATTTAGGTTATTAATATCAATGTCAGTGTTGCAATAAGCAATTTAAAAAAAATTGTTGTTTTTGAAAATTACTTAAAATTCTCGAACCACGTGACATTTACGTGACCTTGCCGAGATTTGAAAAAATTGTGTGTTGTTATAATTACTAGCTTTTTTTCATACGCGTTGGAGCAAGGGTGCTTGCTATTCCAATGTTGCTGAAAGGCTAAAACAATTAGTTTACATTTAATATTTATGTTCATTGTTACAGTTAGCAGAACAACGTTTATATAAATTTAGTATGAAGGCCAATTTGTGCTAGAGCAATTGCATGTTGCTATTCTAGTCCAAATTACTGTCTAACTGATACTTTGAACACCTTCATAAAACTATTTTCATTGGAGCAAATTTATTTTGCTATTCTGGTGTAGATAGACACTGGTTAATAATTGTTGTTGTGTTTAAGCATCAAGTATCTGCTTAAAACTATTTACTCCAGAGCAAATTTAGGTTGCTAGTCCGGTGTACTTAGATATTAATATAGTACACTGAAACAACAACAACAAGTCACGATGTTGTATTCAAAATGTACTTTGGTGCTACTAATTAATTACTTTAATCATTATTTAAATAAACGTAACAGTTGGTCACCACGGTGTATTATATTGCTCTGGAGCCATCTGTATCGCTATTCCGAAGTACAAATATACACTCAAAAGTTAATTAACCTGAAACAATAGAGCCTTAATTAGCACATATCTTTCTACTGTCTTGCTAAATAAAGAAACTAAGAAAATACTGTTCAATTAAAAGTTAGTTATGTATACTGGTATGAATCCTAAGCCAGAATTGTTTAACCTGTTAAGAAATACGTTCAAATTGAAATTGCTTTGAATGCATCTTTAAATTACCCAACTTATTAACAAGTTAAAATTAGTATTGATGGGGAAGAGATCCTTAAACCACTACCTGGCGTAGGTCCAATCTTGGCTAAGAAAATTATAGCATTTAGGGTTACCAAATTGATTACTGAGGCAAACATTAAAGGGATTAATGGTCACGGATGATTTTCTTGATAACATTACTTTTCGGAAACCAGGGAAGTATGGAAGTCAATCTTAAAGAAATGTTACCCCTCATTAATAAATACTCTAGCTAGTGATGCAACGACAACACAAAATGTTGGGATTGCTATATCGCTAGAGAATGAAGGTTAGTAAAAGTCATTTATAAAGGGTAAAAATGATAAACGTTTAGATGGTAATTTTATTCATGACATGCCATCATCAAGTGGATCAATAGAATCATCTAAACCATACAGATAAATGCATATGAACATAATGCTGTATCTCCAGCCCATAACCATGCCAACACCAACAGCAAATAGATTGAATAGCTTTGTTGATTGATAACATTGCTAAAATTTCTTAAACATGTACTCCAAAGAAATGGGTTTCTCATAAGGAAATAACTTCAAATTAGAGAATGAGGAGGAGGAGGACTACGAGGGCGAGGAGGATTACACATTTTCTACTGGGAGAACCGGTATGTTTGTTAAACAAAAACAAGAGTACTGTGTTCCACCTAAAGGTAGGAAAAGTGTTCAAACAGTCCAAAACCAACCTCATAAACCACCACAATTGCAATTACCTGCACAACAGCAACCACAAACAGAGCACAATAACATTTTGCTGAACATGTTACAAATAAGATTGAAAAATAATCGGGCTCTAAAACAGATGATTTATTAGCAAATTCCACGTAAAGAACAGGGTACATGAGATAGGCCACAGGATCAGGGAGATACCCATTGATTAAGCCAAAGTCCCAAAACCCTACTTTTTGATGGTAAGGGCGAATAGGCATCATTTTTGAAAGAAATTTACAAGCTATCCAACATCACAGGGATGAGCAGGAGCTGTTAGGAAAGATACCGTATTGTGGTGTCTGACAGGTAAAGCGGCTGATTACTATTCTGGCCTTTTAGATCGGAATCCCGACCAACCTTACAATCAATTAGAAAATGACCTCGCTAAGCGGTTTGCCAAGAAAAACATTTTAGAGAAGTTAATGTCCCAATTCAGGACCGAGGTCAAAAACTAGACGAAGGCCTGAATGACTGGGATGATATATGTCTACCTGGCATATAGAGCTTACTCAGAATTGCCTGAAGGTCGACAAGAACAATTGGGCATCTTTAGGTTGTGTCCAGGTTGTCTGGACAAAGAAGCTGGTCATTCGATAATTACAGGTAAAAAAAGACCTTTAATTATAAATGAGGCAGTGAATGCCACTAGGTGGTTCCAGATGAACCAAAGAGTGATTTATGGTAAGTCTAAGGACTACAGGAATGTGAAACTCTAACAGTAGAGGTGGAAGATGCACATTTGGTTAAAGCTATCACAAATAATGTCGTCCAAACAGGTACAAAATCATTATCCCCACGACCCCTTTCTTTCTTATAACAAAGGGTAAAAACCCTAGAGAAGATGGATCAGACGATTGACACGCTGTACAAATTGTCATAGAGTCTGAACCCACTGATAAGTTACTGATACCAAGGTCCATACACAAGGCTGGGGTTGACCTAAAAGTGTGTGTACTAAATGTATCTGACAATTTCGTTACCTTAAAATAGGGTAAAATTATTGCAACAGCCTCTGAAGCATACACTGTAGTACCTATACCATCATAATTGGTGGAGGAAGGTAAAAATGTGTTTAAAACGCAAACAGCTTCTGAGAAAAATGAAATAATCTAGCTCTATGTTGTATTTTTACAGACAGCGGACAAAATCACTCAAACCACTAAATTTATTGAGGACAAAATTTCCTCCGGAGTTCTAATTCCGCCAAAAGAGCTGATCCAATCTACGCTATGAATGACTGCGGGCTTGCCACACTCGGAATTTGAACGTTTATTGGTTGCGAGCTTCCAATTAGCTTTCAAGCTAGGAAACTGGACGTGGGTTGAACAAACCCTAATCGAATGCTTGTTATTTTTTAGACCCGAATAGATCCAAGAGCACTTGCATCCAACAGAGTTCACATAAAACGTCCAGTGGTTAGCAATGATTATATTCCTTCAACCATGTGCAAAGACGTTCGTCTTAAGGATTGCAACAACAATTCTGAGATCAAAACTCACTCTTTTAATGCTGCAGAGTCGGACGCGTTATCTGATCTCTTTTTTATGAGTGATCCTGAGAATGATTCTGATCGCACGCCGATTGCCATTGAAACAAACTTGGTTGAAAGTAGTGAACAACCCATGGACGTGCACTTCAGAATCCAGTCATGTGACCGATTCGGCTAGTTTGAAAACTGAAACTAACACCAGCCAAGCTCAGAGCATTGCTAAGAAAGACCCAACGAAAACTCCTAAAACTAAGATGTTATGTCCATTTGTGGGATGCTGCCAAGAAAACCGCTATTTAAGGCAATATGTTGTAGGCAAACATTTGCCAAGTATTTTTAGAGGGGCGAAGCAGGGGGATGGGTCTATGCCTCTTGAAAGGTATCTGAAAGGAGAACAGCTACATCTGTTTCCACAACGCCGACCATAACTCACACGACACCAGTCGTCCTGTCCCAAGCCGCCACAATTTCAACCGTAACTCCCAGGATTCCGGTCAATTCCCAAACTCCCACAAGTTTAACCATAACTCTGAAAACTCCAGTTGTCAAGCCCCAAACTTCCTCAAGCTCGACCATAAGTCCATTGACTCCAATTGTCAACCCCCAAAAAGTCACAAAGTCGATCATAGCTCGCAACTTAAAAGTACAGGTTCTCACAGTGCCTGTTCATATGGTAAATGTACTCCCAGCAATAGACAGCCATATGCACATGGGTCGTACTTGCACGAAATTATGGGGATTGGGTTAATGATCAAGATTAATGATAATGATTGGGTTAATGATCAAGAGCTCGGTGAATCCCAAACTAAATGTGGACCTTGTAGGAGTCGTTGCAGTTTACTGCGATCCTTACACATACCCATTCAATGTCCCAAGAGACCCTAGAGTTCGTGTCGCTGTGGGTGTTCATCCACGCAAAATCATGGATTTTTCGCCTGATAAAGAGAGTGATTGTTTGTCTCAGTTGGCTCATCCCAAGGTTGTGGCATAAGGGGAAGTGGGGTTAGATATGACTGAAACAAGATTTCCTTTAGCATGAACACGTCTTGATGTACATCCTCTCGCATTTTTGTAGTACCCATAGACCTCTAGTCCTATATGTAAGAGGCGATAACTCCATACTTGGGGCACAAGTGTACTCCAAGGTGTGTGAGATGGTAAAGGTATATAGTGGAACACTACAGCCCATCCATCTGCATTGTTTCAATGCAAATGTCATTGACGTTTCTGGCTGGCTGGGTGTTTTTCGTAATTGCTACTTTGGATTCACAGCTATGGTGAGTAGCTTCTCAGTTGAACAAACATTAGGTCTTCAACAGGTCCCTACTGACCGATTACTGTTAGAGACTGATTCCCCCAACATACCCACGGTTTCAGGAATAAAGGTAAATACACCTTATTTCATTGGGGATGTTGGCAAATCGAGGTCGCAGATAAGTTGGGTGTAGAATACAGTACTCTCACGAGCAGAGCACTCCAGAACACACAGTCTGTACACATTTAACCAATAGTATGTTCAATGGGGTATCAATTGAATAGTTAACTTGCACATGGTTGGTGGGGAAAATTAAGGCA
>CM051026.1:34684545-34749545 GCA_027627225.1 Congeria kusceri
TAGTCGTAGGAGTCCTAGTTGTGGTGGTTGTGTCATCAGTAGTAGTCGTATGAGTATTTGTGTTGGTTCTGGTGGTGTTAGTAGTATGAATAATAGTGATGGTGATGGTTGTGGGGGTGGTATTAGTAATAGCAGTAGATGAAGTTGTGGTAGTGGTGTTAGTAGTAGTCATAGTATTAGTAGTGTTGGTGTTGGTTCTGTTAACGCGATATTATATGGATTTTATATAGACATGTAGCTTATAATTATAATGAATTAATGTTGTATATGATGTTGATATGTACAATGGTTTATTATATAATCACAAAACACAACTTATTTCAATGAATTCTTAAATTTGAACTGCTAACAAACCAGTACCAACTGAAGTTAAACACATTCTTTTAATTTACTGGCTGTCCTGACACCCATATATCAACTGGGCATTACTGGCGCACGTAAAGACATCCTGTTAATATATATTTACGGGAGATTGTTTCAACTGATCTGAATCATACTTGTACTTTATCATGTTACAAAGAGTTCTTTATAGAAGGAATTCTGTATAATTGTGTCACTTGAAGAGAGTATTTAAGTGCTATTTTGTGGGTTCTTTGAAACATGTTGTTGTTAATATTTGTTAAGCACATAGTTTCAAACCTGGCCATGATACAAATACTTTAAACATATCGTGATCTTACATAAATTGCTAATTTCTAATTATTCAAAAACCAAAGAAGTACATGTAATGAAAGAATTTTATGAAGAAGAAGTAGTTGAAATAATTATGACAATTAATTACTGGTAGTAGTAAAAGTAGTTGTAGTTGTTGTTGTAGCAGTAATAGTTGTAGTAGTAGTAGTACAGGTAGTAATAACAGAATAATAGTATTTGCAGTATTAACACCATAGTTGCATTTTCAGTAGGATACTGTTTTATTGATTTATATCGATTCCAGTTCGGAAACTAATAACTAATATTTTCATCGTAACGTATTTGTAATATATTCATGCATTAAGGTCAGGTTAAATTGTCCGAACTATACTACTGTATGTTTTGTCCGAGATTAATGAGTCCACCTTTCTTTCTGGACAGTAAACATATCAGATTGCAAATTTAATGCAAACGACTTGAAACATTTATGAAAAAAGGCCTTATGCATTATGAGTTGCAAACCTTGTGTTCTGTAATCATATCTACATGTATAGTCTATTTAAATTCAGTTGATAGTATATACATGTACTCCATTTACTTGCAGATTGGGGACATTTTTATAAGCACACTGCAATCGACTGTATTTGAATAGTCTGATTTACCTGTATTGATCCGTCCATGAGTATAACGATTCTTTTGGACAATGCTATCAGCAAATGTAACCCGAGAAATTACTAACTTGTTAATGCCATTGTTGCAAAATGTGTTATTTTTAAAATGCAGTAATATCATGCAGTTACATCATATATAATAAACAACAGAACAACAAGATGGGAAGAGGTCCTTTGCAATATCAATGTATAATAATAATAATAATTTAATCTGAAATATACAGATATTTACTATATCAGTACAATACTTATTTGTAATTAGTTTTGTACAGAAGGCATTGTTTCACATAACCCCTGTAATAAGTGGCGCACTCTTGAGCGAGTATTTTTATTTTATACAAATATATATACAGATCCATATAAACGATGTACTTTATATAGAAATACTAACAGTAGCAGCAGCAGCAGCAGCAGCAGCAGCAGCAGCAGCAGCAGCAGCAGCAGCAGCAGCAGTAGTAGTAGTAGTAGTAGTAGTAGTAGTAGTAGTAGTAGTAGTAGTAGTAGTAGTAGTAGTCATGGTGGTGGTGGTGGTGGTGGTGGTGGTGGTAGTAGTAGTATAAATAATAGCAGTCGAAGTAGTAGTTGTATAAGTAGTAGTAGTAATAGTAGTAATATACCTAACACCACCCCCTCTACTACTCATCTGACTACTACTTACACTACCACAACCATAACTTCTATTCCTCTGAGTATTGCAATCACTCGCAACACCATTAATACTACTGATCAGACAACTACTAACACCACCACCACTTCTCTGACCACTATTTATTGCTACGACGAGTACGACAACGATTACTACTTTTACACTATCACCACCACTGCTACTACCCCACTAACACCACTAAAAGTAGAAAAGTGTAATGGTAAAATGAAAAGTATTGGAGGTGGTGTGTCTTAATTGTAGTCGAAGGAGTAGAAGTGGTGGTGGTTGTGTATTTATCAGCCAGAGTGTAGTAGTAGAGGCGTTTGTTGGAGGAGTAAAGGTGGTGACGCTGTTATTGTTATTAGTAGTCTCAGACGTAGGTGGTTACGCGGTAGTATTAGTAATAGTAGTAATTACGGTGTTGGGAGTGTTAGTAATTGTCTGACAAGGTAGAAGTGGTGGTGGTGCTGGTGTCAGTAAATGTCGATGATAAGCAGAGGTGGTGATGTTAGTGCTTGTAGCAGTCAGAGGACAAGTTATGGTGGTGGTGTTAGTAGCAATCAGAGGAGTACAAATAGTAGTGGTGTTAGTGCTAGCAGTAGTGGCAGGAGTATTCGTAGTGGCAGTGTTAGTGTAAGGTGTAGTCGGAGGATAAATATTGGTCGTTCTGTTAGTGTTAGGAGTCGGAGGAGGAGTAGCAGTGGTTGTGGCATTAGTATTATTACCAGTCGAGGAAGTAGTAATAGTGGTGGTGTTAGCGAAAATAAGTAGTAGTAGTAGTAGTAGTAGGAGTAGTAGTATGCGTAGGAGTAGTAATAATGGTTGTGGTAGTGTTAGTAGCAGTCGGAAGAGTAGCAGTAGTGTGGTGGTGGAGTATATCTTAGTTGGAGGAATTGCACAAGTGGTTATGCTTGTGTTAGTAGTAGTGGTGGTGGTGAAAGTGTTAGTATTCGTCGGAGGAGTAGAAGTGATGGTTGTGTTCGTGTTAATAGCAGTCGGAAGAGAAGTGGTGGTGGTGGTGGTAGTGATAAAAGTAGTTCTATCGTAGTTGTAGTAGTAGAAGCTGTTGCGATTAAATACTATTAGTGAAAGTTACTGCTGTCCTGGTTAAGGAGTAGCAGTAGAATTAGCAGTTGAATTAGACATCGTACGGTAACATACTGTTATGTCAGGTGTACTGTTACCGCCATCGTGGTTTCGCGACTTCGACCTGTGCATATGAAATGGCGCTGACGCGCCGATACGATACGCCGAGGCGCCGACACAAAACACAGAAGCGCCGAGACTATGCGCCGAAGCGCCGACACGCTATGCTGAAGCAATATAAACGTCGCAATGTCGTGTGGTTTATTCATATGTGGCTATAAATTTGGGCGAAGATGCGAAGATACGAAGATTCGACGTCCATATCGCTTCGGCGCATTGTGTCGGCGTGTCGGTGCATCGTGTCGGCGCGTGGGCGCATCGTTTCGGTGCATTGGCATATTTTAACGGCGCGTCGGCCCGTCGGCGACCTCAGAAATGAAAGAGCGCCGACGCGCCGAGACGATACGCCGACGCGCCGAGACGATTCACCGACGCGACGAGACAATGCGCTGACACGATGCGCCGACGCAATGTGCCGAAGCGATATGAACATCGTTTCTTCGTATCTTCGCCCAATTTTATAGCCACATATGAAAAAACACACGAGATTGCGACGTTTATTTCGCGTCTGTATCGAGCCGGCGCTTCGGCGCATCGTCTCGGCGCTTCGGCGTATCGTGTCGAGGCCTCGGCGTATCATGTCGGCGCGTCGGCGCCCTTCCATAACCACAGGTCGAAGTCGCGAAACAACGGTGGCGGTAACAAGACACCGTAGTTATGTGACAAACTGATTTTAATTGTTTATGTCGCTTTTTTAAATGACAGTTCCAGACATTCAGATATACGACTGAAACGGTTTCAAATTTGACACTGCATCAGCAGCAGATACAAAATCAGATTTAGTAGAAGTAGCAGTATAACTAGTGAAAAGGAGAGTTTGTTGTTGTTGTGGAAATGTGTTGTAGTAGTAACAGGAGGCAGATTAGGAGAAGTGGCAGCAGCAGTACCATCAGCATTATTATTATTATTATTATTATTTCGTAGTAGTAGTAGTAGTATAGTAGAAGTAGTAGTAGTGGTAGTAGTAGTAGTAGTAGTAGTAGTAGTAGTAGTAGTAGTAATAGTAATAGTAGTAGTAGTAGTAGTAGTAATAGTAGTAGTAGTAGTAGTAGTAATAGTAGTAGTAGTAGTAGTAGTAGTGGTAATGGTAGTAGTAGTAGTAGTAGTGGTAGTAGTATTAGTAGTAGTAGTAGTAGTGGTAGTATTAGTAGTAGTAGTAGTAGTAGTAGTAGTAGTAGTAGTAGTAGTAGTAGTAGTATAGTTGAAGTAGTAGTAGTGGTAGTAGTAGTTGTAGAAGTAGTAGCAGTAGTAGTAGTAGTAGTAGTAGTAGTAGTAGTAGTAGTAGTAGTATAGTAGAAGTAGTAGTAGTGGTAGTAGTAGTAGTGGTAGTAGTAGCAGTAGTAGTAGTAGTAGTAGTAGTAGTAGTAGCAGCAGTAGTAGGAGTAGTAGTAGTAGTAGTGGTAGTAGTAGTAGTAGTAGTAGTGGTACTAGTAGTAGCAGTAGAAGTCGCAGTAGAAGTCGTAGCAGAAGAAGTAGTAGTACTCGTACTAGGAGGAGCTGAAAAAATTAGTTGGAGAAGCAGTAGTAGTAGTAGTAGTGGTAGTAGTTGTACTAGTAGTAGAAGAAGATGTAGTTGGTAGGTTGAGGAGTATGAGTAGTAGTAGTAATAGTATCAGTAGTAGCTAAAGGTGTAGGTGATTTTGTTGTTAATGTTGTTATAGTAGTTGTAGAAACCGTAGTGCGTTGTTGTTGTAGTAGTAGTAGCAGATTTAGTAGTAGTAGTAGCAGTGGTAGTAGTAGCAGTGGTAGTAGTAGCAGTGGTAGTAGCAGCAGTGGTAGTAGTAATAGTAGTAGTAGTTGTAGTAGTAGTAGTAGTAGTAGTGGTAGCAGTAGTAGCAGTAGTAGTAGTAGTAGTAGTAGTAGTAGTAGTAGTAGTAGTAGTAGTAGTAGTAGTAGTAGCAGCAGCAGCAGTAGCAGTAGCAGTAGTTGTAGTAGTAATAGAGTAGTTTAAAATGCTAAAGCCAAACAAAACATAACATTTTATGCTCGTACCACCCTATCAGTTTTCGTGATATTTTATTTTAATTGTGACGTGTATATATAGACGAAATTGTTTAATTTCCTTGTAAGATCGTATTTTATTTCACGAGTGCTCATGGAAAATGATATTTTCACGAGTAGCGTAGCTACGATGTAACTTCACAAAATATGTTATTCCATTAATAAAACCCAATGTTTTAAACGCTAAAGACTAACAACTCATTCTCTTTTGTACTCGTACCACAATGGCATGCTTCGTGGTCTTCTATTATAATTGTGTTTGTATATATGTATATATAACACCCCGCATTTCCGGTTCATTACAGCCTCAGCATTTTTGTTCTCATTTTCAATTAGTATTATGAATATTATTATTATTATTATTATTATAAGCAGCATAAACAGCGGCAGTTGTACGAGTAATAGTAATTGCAGTTGCAGTTGTAGTATTATTAGTAATAATAGTAGAAGTTATTGTTTTCAAGTCGTAGAAGTTGTTGATGTAGCAAGTGTATAAGTATCAGTAGTAGAAGTCATTGTCGCACTCGTAGTAGCAATAAATAGACAGAGAATGGTTGAGGTAGTGGTGTTAGGTCGAGTAGTTCAAGTTGTAGGAGTAGAAGTAGTGGTGGCTGAGGTGATGAAAGTAGTAGTTGGAAAAGAAACAGTGGTTTTGGTAGGGTAAGTAACAGTCGAAAGAGTATTAGTAACGACCAGGAAAAGAAGTACCACAATACCCCATCATTTAAAAGAAGCCTGTGAATGAATTATGTCATTTATTTATTTCAGAACACCATAATGTACAGAAAAATATGTCTTATATATACATCATTAACAGTAGGTATTGTACGATACAGCTATAGATCAACATTTTAGTGAGCAGGAATGTTAAATTCAACGGGTACTACTGCTATTACTACTACAATTACTACTGCTATTACTACTACTACTGCTAATACTACAACTACTTCTTCTGCTACTACTACTACTACTACTAGTACTACTACTACTACTACATCTGCTACTACTACTACAACAACAACGCACTACGGTTTCTACAACTACTACATCTGGTTGGGATGTTGCATAATAAACATCATTAGGATTATTGGGATTACATATGTTATGCTATACCTTTTTACTACAATATAAATTATTAATGTTTAAGACGTTTATGATAGTTTACATCCAGTCGAGGCGTCTTTTCTTTTTAAATTTATGTATATGTTATTTGATGGAATTTTATAATAATTATTAATGTCTACATTCATACTTTATTTTGAAAACCTTTAAATGTATACATAAATGCCAACCGAAACATGCGGTCTAATGTGAACTGACGACAGTAAGTTATACCCGTATGTGTATAATTATTTATAATTATTTATACATTTATAAAATTTTCTGAAAACGGATAATGGATATTATGGTCAATACGCACGTTGTTTTAAACACATTTACTATAATAATAATTCCGCTAAAACCGTGAATGTGCATTTCATTAAATAGTTTGACTGATAAAAGAGGGTAAAAAGTTTGAAAAATCTTAAAATAGTTATGAATAAATGTTTGTGTTACGTGTTTTGCATGATAGCACGCTGACATTTCAAAATCAAATCGATTCTGTTTTCAGAGGCTAATTTGAAGTTTGCTTAAATACTTTTGCATACATGTCGAGCAGTTATGGATAAAATAAATTTAAATATGTTTAAATATTATGCAGCATACTGTATTGTGCCAGATAAAATCTATTTAATAAGCATTATAATGTTATCCCGAATTGCTGTAAACTTAATGTGCGTTATTTTAAAAATTGTGTAACTTCAAAACGAGTTTGGTGGCATGTACATGAACTTGTTATCACACTTTGATTATTGTGATCAATAAAACATAACATCACCAGCAGTATGAACAGTATTATTAACAACAGTGTAAGCAGTAGCATTATAAGCAATAGTAGTAATTGTTGAACTAGAAAACTCTCGAAAAGTGCAGACTTCTGCCGAGACAGATCATTTTATACTATATGTGTTGTGTAACTATACAGCATTATAAGGTGGAAAGATGCCTTTTATCATAACTTTTATAGATTCTTTTTTGAATCTATAAAAAATATTGGATCGAGACTATGTTTTGATTTGACCATCAACAAAATTTATGCGTTAGTAGCCCCTTAATAGGGCTTCGTTTCTCATAGTGATGACAATACTGATGATGACCTTAACGCTGAAGAATTTGATGATGACGACGATGATGATGGTGATGGTGATTATGGTAATTATGATGATGATGATGATGATGACAACGATGATGATGATTATGATAATGATGATAATGATGATGATGATCACTATGTAATTATGCTCCAAATGATTTCATTGATTGTCGCGATGCAATTTTACCATAAAATATGTGAACAATATGATATGTACGCATACCCCCGTTTTGGCCAATCACATTCTTCACACTAATAAATGTGACAAATGATATCCTATTCTTCACAGGCATATTTTATATGCTTATTAGAAATGTCTGAAGATATAAAGTATCTTGAATTATGCATTTTTAAGAGAAACTTTAACTCTTGGTGATCGCATTGCTATATTTACTCTCTTACACATTGCAGGTAGAAAGTCGTTGAAAATATATTTTAAATGTATCTTATTTTCTTAGATGCGTCTACAACAGAGATAAAATAACAACCAACACAAACGTCTGAGTTATGCATATAGGATTTTCAACATTAACACATAGCGCCTTGTTGACAACGGACACTTCCGTGGTTAATCACATACTAAGCTTGATGTACCAGTAAACAAATATACATAGCATTACTTATCTGCCAATAAACTAAATAAATAATTATTATAAACAACCATTTGGTCGCAGACAACCTTATGAGGGGGACCCATATAGCCTTGTGATACTCATCTCCAGTGTATATTTTCTTATAATGCATTAAAAGGGTCAACGAGCACATGCAATCAAAATACATGTTAGCAAAGTGCGTTTTATATATACATGTGTGAACAAATTCCCATTATATATACACACTATACACATTACATTTAAAAAAAGAAATATACAATAACAAATCAACATTTTAATAAAAACAAGTAACCTATTTTAGCAAGTTGATAGTAAAATATATCTACACGTATAAACCATATCAGCAAACACTGTTCTTTAAGCAAAACATATTTTGCTAATTTTGTTACCACACACTGTTGTTTTTACAACAGCTACCACTAACGCATTTTGTGCTTCTGCCGCTATTACTACTAATTATTGTGTATCTATTGCTACTACGACCAAGACAACTACTACTACTACAACAACAACTACTACTGCTGCTACTGCTCGTCATCCTTCTCCTCCTCCTACTACAATTTCTACTACTGCTACTTCTGCTATTAGTGCTTTTAATACTACTACTAGTTCTTCTTCTTCTACTTCTTCTTCTTCTACTATGACAGCTACATCATCAACAGCAACAACAACATCATCAGCAACTACAACTTCTACATATTATATTACCACTACTGCTACTACAGCTACCAATGCTGCAGATTCTGTTGTTGTTGATGATAATAATAATAATAATAATAATAATATTAATAATAATGATAATAATAATAATAACATTAATAATAATAATAATAATAATAATAACAACAATAATAATAATAATAATAATGATAATAATAATAATAATAATAATAATGATAATAATAATAATGATAATAATAATACTACTAATAATAATAATAATGATAATAAAGATGATGGATGCAAAATACGGGGTGATATATGCAATTACACAATTATATTAAAAGTCCACGAAGCATGACATGGTGATACGAGTGTAGAAGTTTTTTGTATGAGCTTTTACGCCTTTTAAAACAAATTACAATATGTAAAATTATTATGGCATGACATATCGTGCAATAACACAAGACGTAAATTCAAATGTACTATATTTAAAATCAGCAATTGCTGCTGCTGCTACTACTAATACTGCTACTACACATTATATGACCACTACTGCTACTACAGCTACAAAGGCTGATGATTATATTAATAATACATGTAATAATAATAATAATTATAATAATAATAATAATAATAATAATAAATAAATAATAATAATAATAATCATCATCATCATAATAGTAGAAGTAGTAGTAGTAGTAATAGTAGAAGCAGCAACAGCAGCAGCAGTAGTATAAGTAGTAGTAGCTGTTGTAGTAGTAGCAGTAGTAATTGTAGTAGTAGTAGTTGTAGAATGAGTATTAGTAGTAAAAGTAGTAGTGGTAGTAGTAGTGGTAGTAAAAGTTGTTTCTGAACTTGCAATTATCGAAGAAAATAATATAACTAGTAAAAGTTCTATTATTCAGTAATAGTGAATTTAAATCAATCCATCTAATGGCAGTTTTATACAGAACTCTTTTTAACATGGTACATTTCATGGATGGTTCAAATTGAAAGAAGGCATCGCCTGTGAAAATGAAATTAGCATGCCCGTATAACGGGCATCAATTATTCTGTTTTGTTGTGTAACAGGTCTGCTGCTACCATCATGCCACGGCTGATATATGGGGATGTGGTTGGCAGTATGGCCATTTAATTGACAGCTTAATGTGTTTAAACACTGTGTGGTTAAGTTACTGTATTTAAGAATTAACTGAAACTTTTTTTGTTGTTATTTAACTAATCTTGAACACGAAATATTATAGATAAAAATAAGTATATACATTTGAACATCGTTATTTGGAACTCTGTTAATTTGAAGTCAGCGTTATTTCGAAGTATTTTTCTGGTCCCGAATTTATTTCTTCTTTATTTAACTAAATAAACTCGTTTAATTCCAACTTTTAAATTCAAAATTATCATTATTTCGAAGTCTAAAATTCGGTCCCAAATGAATATTTCACACTTATTTGCCTATTGTTAATTCGAAGTCGCAGTTTTGATTAGGACTTGATGTTTTCACACCTTCGATGAAAAGATTCGCGGTCCGAGCGTGTCAACACATGGGCCGTTATTTGCTAATGGGCACTATTTACACTCATTAAGGCAAGTGACGTGTGGCCTGTGTATGGCAAGATATATTAGGTAATAAAGTACGCCAACGTAAGACTTTCAAATCGGTAAGCTGTCCAAGATCGGTAAAACCTTAAACCCATGTAAAAAGGTAAACCAAATAACTAAAGGCTTTCATTTATATCTTTATACCATGTCAGATGGGCTTGTTAAGAATTATGATTTTATAAGTATTTTATTCATTATTTTACGAACTATACTTAACTCCTTTACCGTGGCGTATGTTCACAAAATAAGACGCGACAGTTACGGGTTTGTATAAAATGGTGAAAATGTTTAAACCGAACTTTCGTTATTTCGAAGCTTTTTTCACCCGTCCGGACGACTTCGAAATAACGTTGTTCGAATGTATGAATTACATTTCAATAATTTTAGCAGCAATAATGAAGACAATAACAGGTACCGCTAAAAGAAAAACTACACCCAGCAAAATAAATAACAATACGTTTGCTACTACTTGTCAGATTACTTCTAAAGCTACCACCACTACTGCTTCTGTTCCTCCGAAAAATACTTAACTACCACAACCACAACTACCATTCCTTCGAATAATACTAACACTACCACCGCCACGCATACTTTGCCTATAAATAATACCAACACTGCCACCATTACTACTGCTACGACTCTGAATTATACTTACACTACCAACCTCATTTATACTACTTTTTCCTACCAGAACTAATGCTACAACCACCAACAATACCATATCTCCGACTTCTTTTAACATTACAATTACCACAACTTCTACTTACACAATGGCTAACAC
Organism: Congeria kusceri; assembly: GCA_027627225.1. Lineage (NCBI taxonomy): Eukaryota > Metazoa > Mollusca > Bivalvia > Myida > Dreissenidae > Congeria > Congeria kusceri. The sequence continues at coordinate 34,695,554 of CM051026.1, forward strand.
TAGTACTTCTCGGACTATTAGTAATACTAATACTACTAGTGCAACTACTGTTACTACAACAACTATTGCTGCTGTTTCAAACAAAAATGCTTAGGCTGTAATGAACCGAAAATGCGGGGTGTTATATATAAATATATACACCCCACAATTATAATATAAGACCACAAAGCATGACATGGTGGTACGAGTACAAAATATTATGTTTCGTTTGGCTTTAGCGTTGAAAACATTGGGTTATAGTAATTGGTAATATATTTAGTGAAATTATACCGTGAAAAATTTATTATATTTTTTTACATGTTACAGGAACAAACAATTCAAACAATTACTACAACAACAACAACAACAGCAACTGCTGCTGCTGCTGCTACTGCTGCTGCTGCTACTGCTACTACTACTACTGCTGCTACTCCTACTAGTGCTCCTACTCCTACTACTGCTCCAACTACTACTGCTCCAACTACTATTACTCCTACTACTAATACTCCTACAACTACTACTACTACTACTCCTACTATTACTACTCCTACTACTACTACTCCTACTACTCCTACAACTACTACTCCTACTACTCCTACTACTACTACTCCTACAACTACTGCTCCTACTACTACTACTCCTACTACTCCTACTACTACTACTCCTACTACTACTAATCCTACTACTCCTACTACTACTACTACTACTACTACTACTACTATTACTACTACTACTACTACTACTACTATTACTACTACTACTACTCCAACTACTACTACTCCTACTCCTACTACTACTACTCATACTACTCATACTCCTACTACTCATACTACTACTACTCCTACTACTCCAACTCCTACTACTCCTACTACTACTGCTCCTACTACTACTGCTCCTACTACTACTACTCCTACTACTACTACTCCTACTACTACTACTCCTGCTATAACTACTCCTGCTACTTCTACTCCTACTACTACTACTCCTACTCCTACTACTCCTACTACTACTACTCCTACTACTACTCATACTGCTTCAACTCCTACTACTACTACTCCTACTACTCCTACTACTACTACTCCTAATACTACTACTCCTACCCCTACTACTACTACTCCCACTACTATTACTCCTACTACTACTCCTACTACTACTCCTACTACTACTCCTACTACTACTCCTCCTCCTCCTACTACTACTACTACTACTACTCTTACTCCTACTCCTCCTCCTCCTACTACTACTACTACTACTCCTCCTACTACTACAACTCCTCCTACTTCTACTCCTACTACTACTACTCCTACTACTACTACTCCTACTACTACTCCTACTACTACTACTCCTACTACTACTACTCCTACTCCTACTACTACTACTTCTACTACTACTACTACTACTACTACTACTACTACTACTACTACTACTTATACCGCTACTACTACTACTACTACTACTACTACTACTACTAATACTACTACTGCTACTACTACTACTACTACTAATACTACTAATACTGCTACTACTACTACTACTGCTACTTCTACTACTACTACTACTACTACTACTACTACTACTGCTACTACTACTACTACTACTACTACTACTACTACTTATACCGCTACAACTGCAGCTGCTGCTGCTTCTACTACTATTTTTACTACTAATGCTACAACTACTACTACTACTTATACTACTGCTACTACTAATACTAATACTACTACTACCACTACCACTACTCATGCAACTAGTACAACACGTTCTGGTACTGAACCACAACAACTTGTACTATTATTGCTACTAATACTATTAGTAAAACTACGACTAGTGCTTCAACTGCTGCTGTTTCTACTTCTTATAATAATATAATAATAATAATAATAATAATAATAATACATGAAGATGAGAGCATTAAATGCTAAGGCTCTAATGAACCCGAATGCGATGTGTTATATATAAATATATACACCCCACAATTATAATATAAGACCAAGAAGCATGACATATTGGTACGAGTACAAAATATTATGATTCGTTTGGCTTTGGCGTTAAAAACATTGGGTTTTATTAATGATATCACATATTTTAAGAAATTATATTGTAAAGTATTTATTATATTTTCCTATATATAACAGGAACCATTACTACTGCTACTACTACTACTACAACTACTACTGCTGCTGCTGCTTCTGCTGCTGTTACTACTTATATTACTGCGACTGCTGCAACTGCTGCTACTACTACTACTTTTACTACAACTACTACTACTTCTACTACTACTACCACTACTGCTGCTGCTGCTCCTGCTACTACTACTTATAAAAAATACTTCTGCTGCGGCTGCTACTGCTGCTGCTACTACTACTTTTACTACTACTACTACTACTACAACTCTACTACTACTACTACTACTACTACTACTACTACTACTACTACTACTAGTACTACAACTACTACTTCTACTACCAATACTACTACTACTACTACTACTAACATTACTACTACTACTACTACTACTACTACTACCACTACCGCTGCTGCTGCTCCTGCTACTACTACTTATAATAATACTTCTGCTGCGGCTGCTACTGCTGCTGCTACTACTACTTTTACTACTACTACTACTACTACAACTCTACTACTATTACTACTACTACTACCACTACTACTACTACTACTTCTACCACTACTACTACTACTATTACTGCTACTACTACTACTACTACTAGTACCACTACTACTACTACTACTTCTACTACTACTACTACTACTACTACTACTACTACTACTACTACTAACATTACTACTACTACTACTACTACTACTACCATAACTACTACAACTACAACAACAAGTTCTACTACTTAACCACAACAACTTTTACTATTATTACTTCCAATACTATTAGTGCCTCTACTGCTACTGCTTCACTGCTGCTGTTTTACTTCTTAGAAAATAATAATAATAATAATAATAATAATAATAATAACAATAATAATAATAATTGAGGATGAGAACAAAACATACCAAGGATGTAATGAGCCGGAAATTCGGGGTGTTACTTTTATTAAAATATACACAACACAACAATAATATAAGACCACGAACCATGACATGGTGGTACGAGTAAAAAATATAATTTGTTTGAGTTTAGCGTTTACAACATTGGGTTTTATTAATGGTTATACATAATTTGTGAAATTACATTGTTTAGAATTTATGAAAATTGTCCTTTATGTTACAGACACAATAATTACTACTACTACATTGTTGCTGCTGATGCTACTACTACTATTACTACTACGACTTCTACTACTACTACTAATACTAATACTACTGCTACAACTATTGCTGCTTCTATATCTTCTACTTTACCACAACAAATAAAAAAGCGTATGCTACTATCACTATTACTATTGCTACAAGTACCAATTAAAGCGCGTATTTTCTATTACTCCTACAACAACAATACCAAAAACACATACTACTACTACTACTACTACTACTACTATTACTACTACTACTACTACTACTACAACTACTACCAACACTGCTGCTGCTACTGGTACTGCTACTCCTCCTCCTCCTCCTCCTACTACTACTACTAATACAGCTGCTGCTGCTCCTACTGCTGCTCCTGCTGTTATGCTGCTGCTACCCCTCCTGCTATTACTAGTACTACAGATTTCCACAACAACAACAAAAGTTCCATTTCCACTAGTTCTACTGCTGCTGCTGCTGAAATGGATTCTGTTTCTGCTGATGTAGTATCAAATATATGACCCATACCAGTCATATACCTGAATGCCTACTGCTGTCTTATTTTTGAACTAAAGAAACAAACGCGACATGAACAATTACAATCAGTTTGCCACATACGAGTATGTTACCGTACACTGTCTAACTCAACTACTTCTTATACTACTACTCCTTTATCACGACACCGATAACTTTCACTAATACTATTTTACCGCAACAACTTCTACTACTACACACAACGGCAGAACTACTACGAAAACTACCACCAACGGCACTACTTCTCCTCCGACTACTATTAACACTAACACCACCACCACTTTTACTCCTCTGAACATTACTAATCCTATTACTCTGACTACTACTAACACTACCACTGCCACTACTGCTATTTCTCTGTATAATACTCACACTACCACCACGACTATTGATATTCCTATAAATAATACTAAGCCTACTACTCATGCTATTTCTAGGAATGATATTAACACTATCACAACTGCTACCACTCCTGTGAATACTACTTACAATATCAACATCACTACTAATACTTTTTTGCACCAGAACTATTGCTACCACCACCACCAACTTTATTCCTCTTACAATTATTAACTCTATCAGTACCACCACAACTACTTACACTACGGCCACCGATAATGCTCCTTTGACTATAACTATAACTACCACAACCACTGCTACTTTCCCAACTACTACTGATACCATCACCGCCACCATTATTAATACCCCTACAACTACTACTACTAACACTACTACCACCACCATCTTATAAATGTCTCCATTGACTACTAACACAACCATAACTACTTATACAATTCCTACTCGTACTGCTACTAGCACAACATCTATTACTACTACCATTTCTACTACTACTACTAGCACAACATCTATTACTGCTACCATTTCTACTACTACTACTAGCACAACATCTATTACTACTACCATTTCTACTACTACTACTAGCACAACATCTATTGCTACTACCATTTCTACTACTGCTAACTAGCCCAACATCTATTACTACTACCATTTCTACTACTGCTACTAGCACAACATCTATTATTACTACCATTTCTACTACTACTACTAGCACAACATCTATTACTACTACCATTTCTACTACTGCTACTAGCACAACATCTATTACTGATACCTTTTCTACTACTACTACAAGGACAACATCTATTGCTACTACCATTTCTACTACTACTACTAGCACAACATCTATTACTACTACAATTTCGACTACTACTACCAGGACAACATCTATTACTACTACCATTTCTACTACTACTACTAGCACAACATATATTACAACTACCATTTCTACTACTACTACTAGCACAACATATATTACTACTACCATTTCTAATACTACTACTACTACTAATACAAACACTAACAACACGAACAGTGTTTATCCTCCGAGTACATCTTACAGTAACACTGCCACTTCCACTTCTCCTGCGAACTAAAAGCGCTAACACCGCAAATATTAGTACTCCTCCCACTACTACTTACATTATCACCACCACTACTTCTCCTCTGACTACTAATACCACTTACAGCACCACATCTACTACTCCTACGACAACTACTAACACTACCACCACCACCACTTCTACTTCTCAGACAATTATTAAAACTCCTTCCACCACAACAACTTTCTTCTTCGACCATTACTAATACTACCGCCACAGACACTTCTACTTATCCGACTACTTATAACAATAACATCTACAACAACAACAACTACTACTACTATAACTAATAATACTACCACTACTACTGCTGCTGCTGCTGCTGCTGCTGCTGCTACTACTACTACTACTACTACTACTACTACTACTACTACTATTACTACTACTACTGCTACTACTACTACTACTACTACTACTACTACTACTACTACTACTACTACTACTACTACTACTACTACCACTACTACTGCTACTACATTCTACAATACAACAACAACAACGCACGGTTCTATTTTATATAAATGCTTTTACTGCCACTACTACTAAAACGGACACAGTTCATGCTGTCGATATAAAATATATAGCCAATATCAGTTATATATTTGAATGTCTGGTTCTATAAGATTAAAGAAAAAGCAAACCGACATTAACAATTACAATCTGTTTGCCATATATGTTACAGTACTACTTCTACTACAACTTCTACCTCTACTGCTACTACTTTACCACAACAACAATGACTTCTACTAGCAATAGTGTAACGAAACAACTTCTACTACTGCATCCGCTACTGCTACTATTCCTTATTAAACTACTACTGCTGCTGCTACTGCTGCTGCTGCTGCTGCTACTACTTCTACTACTACTACTGCTACTACTACTACTACTACTACTACTGCTACTACTACTACTACTACTACTACTACTACTCCTACTCCTACTCCTACTACTGTATTCGACTTTACAAGGAACACAACAACACTAGTAGCAGAAGAGTAGCAGAAGTAGGAGCAGTAGTATTTGTAGTAGTAGTAGTAGTATTTGTTGTTGTTGTTTGTTGTTATTGTGCACTTGTTATTTTTGTTTATAAGCTTGTAATTATCTAAGACAATAGTAGTACTGGAAATAGTTCTATTATTATTATCATCATCATCATCATCATCATCATCATCCCATCATCATCATTATTATTATTATTATTATCAATTACAGCTTCAACAGTGTTCACAATAATGAATATCTTGACGGCCACCACTGCTACTATTCAACTTCTACTAACACCACCACAACAAATATTAATCATACAAGTTTAACTACTAACACTACCACCACCACCTCAAGTACTGACTACATCTAAGACAACCACAACAGCTTCTACTAATGCACCAACTACTACTTACACTATCACCACCACCACTACTGCTAATCCTCCACTACAACTAAAATTACTTCTTATACTTCTTACACTAAAACCACTACTATTACTATAATTACTACTGCTACTACCACTACTGCTACTGCTCTGCTACTACTACTACTACTACTACTACTTCTTCTTCTACTACTACTACTACTACTTCTACTACTACTACCACTATAATTACTATTTCTACTACTGCTACTACTACTGCTACTTACTACTACTACTACTGCTCCTGCGTCTTCTTCTTCTTACATTAACACCACCGCTATTACTACTCCTCCGACGGCGATTAACCCTAACACTGTCACTACTTTTTTTCCTCCAACTGCTGCTAACACTAACAAAAATAAACAATTATTATCCTCCAACTACAAATTACACTAACACCGCCACTACTACTAATACTCCTAATACTACTTACACTAACACTGCCACTACTACTACTCCAACTACTACTTACACTAACACCGCCACTACTACTACTCCGGCTAAAACTTACACTAACACCTCCACTACTACTACTCCGACTACTACTTACACTAACACCGCCAATACTACTACTCCGACTACTACTTACACTAACACACGCCACTACTACTACTCCGACTATTACTTGCACTAACACCGCCACTACTACTACTCCGACTACTACTTACACTAACACCGCCACTACTACTACTCCGCCACTACTACTACTTCTCCGACTAATAATATCACTACCACGACTAACACTATTTCACCGACTATTAATAGAACTCACATCAACACCATTTCTACGCCTCCGACTACTTCAGTCGCCGATACTACTATTACTACAACGACTACAGCTACAACTAATACCAACACACACTTCTTATACACTGACTGCTACTAACACCACCACCACATACTACTACTTCAACTACTATCAACACTACACCCACAACCACTACTTCTCCATCTACTACTTTCACCAACACCATCACCACTTCTACTACTATCACTTCTACTATCACTACCACAACTACCATTACTACTCAGCTGACTATTATTTATACTCCCATCAACACTACTACTACTGCTCCGAATACTGCTAACACTTGCACCACCTACTTACTCCTTCGAATACTACTTACACTAACACCACCGCCACTTTTAATCATCTGACCCATAAGTAACACTCCCCACAACACTACAACTACTACCCAAACTGCTATTAAAAACTACCACCGTCCCAACTACTATCCCTCCGAATAATACACTACCACCACTAACACTATTCTTCTGAGTAATACTAACGCTACCACCGCTACGCATACTGTTCCTATAAAATATACTGACATTTCTACCACTACTACTATTCCTGTGAATACTACCAACATCAATACTTCTTCTTTTCCAACCAGAACTAATGCTACCAACACCACCACTACTACTTACACTATGGGTATTACTAATAATCCTTCGACTATTACTAGCACTACCACTACCACTGTTTCTTTTCCAATAACTACTTACATCACCTCAGCCATCACTACTAATACTCCTACAACTTCAACTAATAACATCTACCACCACCACCTCAACCACTCTCTGTCTATTTATTGCTACCACGAGTGAGACAATGACTTCTACTACTGCTACTTATACTCCTACTACATCAACTACTTCTAATACTTAACAACAACAACAACAACAACACCTCTACTACTCCGCAGACAACTATTGACACTACCACCACCACCACTTCTTCATTCTCAGATCATTACAAACACTCCCAACACCCTAACTACTACTACTTATCCAACCATTTCTAAGACTACCGCCAAAACCACCTTATGCGACTACTATTTACAATAATATCGTCACCACCTTTACTCCTCCAACAAACGCCTCTGCTACTACACCCTTGATAAACTTACACTACCACCATCACTTCTACTCCTTCGACTACAATTCAGACTCACCACCGCGTAAACACTACCATTTTTCCTACCACTGCTACTACTCCTACCACCACTACTACTACTGTTTCAACAACAACAACAACAACTAACTACTACTACAACTACTACTACTATAACTACTACTATTACTACTACCACAGCCACTACTACTCCTTTTACAATGACACTCATATGCAGTGTCAAATATGTCAACCATACCAGATACCAGTCGTATATCTTAATGCCGGGAATTGTTATTTTAAAAACAGCGACATAAACAATTACAATCATTTGTCACATACTCGTACGAGTATGTTAACGTACTATGTCTAATTCAACTACTACTTCTACTGCTACTCCTTTACCAGACAACAATAACTTTCGCTAATACTATTTACTGCAACAACCATCACTACTACAACTACGGTAGAACTACTTAAAACACTGCCACTAACACAACTACTTCTCTTCCGACTACTATTAACACTAACACAAACCACACTTGTACTCCTCCGACTAATATTAACACTTTCACCACCACCACTACTACTAACACAGCATAACCACTTCTGCAATTCCTCCAACTACTATTTACTCCACCAGCACACGACCTGCTTCTCCTCCGACTGCTACTAACACTACCATAACCATTACTACTACCCCTACCCATACTACTAATCCTACTACTACCATTTTCCCTACCACTGCTACTACTCCTACCATTACTACTCCAACTGTTACTACTACCACTGCTACTACTACTACAACAACAACAACTACTACTATACTCCTTTCACCATGACATTCACATCCCCTTGTTGTCGTTGTCGTACTCGTAGTAGTCTGGGAGCTTGAGTATGAAATGCACAACCTGTATCAAAGACGTATATTATTTATTTCTGCGGAATTTCACTGTCCAGTATAACAAAACAATTTTCAGCATGAATATTTTGAGTACATGTCGATATTAAAATCTAATTTATTGTTCTTGTGAATGAATGATTGCATGTCGTTTATAACTCAACATTATAGCGATAATGGACAAGGAGATAAACAAATCGGAAGACCTCATTTGTTTTACATTCTATACACTATATTAGATACCTACATGTACATTACTACAAGGTGTTTGTAACTAAAGCCGGCTTTATTTCTGTCAAAAAACGCAAATTACGGTCGCCTCTGGATTCATTTACTTTAAGTAGCATCACTACCACCACCATCACCACCAACAACAACACAACTACCACTGCTTACTACTACTAGTTATTAGTAGTAGTAATGCTACTACTACTATTAACACTACTACTGCTACTACCGATGCTACTACTACTACTACTGATATTACTTATATTATACTACTACTACTACCACTACTACACAACAAACAACTACTACTACTACTACTACTACTTATACTTATACTTATACTATTAGTACTTCTACTTCAACTTCTACTACTACTACTATACTATTGCTACTACAACTACTACTACTACTGCTACTGCTACTACTACTACGACTACTACTACTCTACTACTACTACTACTACTACTGCTACAACTACTACTACTACTACTACTACTGCTACTACTACTACTACTACTACTACTACTATACTACTACTACTACTACTACTACTACTACTACTTCTTCTACTATTGCTGCTGCTACTACTAGTACTATTACTACTACCTCTACTACGACAACTTATACTGCTACTAATATTTGCATATTGTTCATCCTAGATGTGAATTTGTATAGATATGTGCAAAATATAAAATCATAAGGCGTATCTTTCTTCACGCGTTATACCAGTCATAGGATCATATATGATGTTGTCAAGTCCGGTAAGGAATCTCCACCATAAAGAGGAACATAACATATGCAACTAATCCAATTTGTATAATACATATTGGAATACGTGTATTAATATTAAAATTACGACATACTCGTATAATTTTGTGTTCATATAATTTATCTGTTTATTTAGTTTACTTTATAGAAAAATTATTATTGTTTATGCTTACCATGCTTCTATGGTCTTTTTACCTCATATCGAAAAATGTTTTGTCCTCATACATGTTATTCTCAGCAGAATATCTTTTTTTTAAACACTATGGCGAAAAAAGTGTGAAAGTTAATATGTGTATGGAGGAAAATCACTATGCACATTACAATAACTAACCATTCAGTTTCCATTCACATAATTTTGATATACTGGATACATTTAAACTGACAATTTAAGTAAGGCCTCAGACACACACAAAAAAAGTCGGGTATGCCCTGACGCTGTCTGGAGCTATTAGGGCAGTGTCGGGACTCTGTCGGATCGCATTCGGGAAAATCGGGACACTGTCGAGACGCTGTCGTGAAGCTGTCGTGACCATAATCGATCTTTGGATCAAAAACTTCAATTTCGAGCCCCGCTGTCGACTCAAGAACGGCAGGAAAAAATCGGGAATGTGTGACTGAGGCTTAAAGGACACAATATTTATTCACTTAAATATATCGCATATTATCTTGGTATTTCTTAATCTTCCTTGCCGTGTCTTAAAGTTCCTTTAAACTATAATATACACTCATACACTTGCCGTAACGTAATACATTTCTGTTCATTTATTTCCATATGGTTGTTTTTAATGTGTGCATCACATAGCGTTAAAATACACATTATAGCAGGTCGAGTGGTAAGCGTTTATAAATTACACACTTTAATCCACAGATCGTAGGTTGAAGACCTAGAAGGGGCACGACTTTTTTTCTCTCGTGTTTGCTTTTCATGATAAAATGTATTATTTTGTTTTTCCAAATGCTTCAGTTTGTGGAGCAAGATTTTTAAAACATGTTCCAAAACTAACATGCTCCAAAACTACATTTAAACTACACTAATCCGTAAACAAGCTCTTGTTATAGTCCAACGCATAAAAGAACAACATCTTGGCAATCAGTCATTTATGCATTACGTATAAAAAAGATATTGAACAAAGCGACGTTGTTTACCTAGTAGTACGAAAATGACTAAAACATCTTTATAAATATATAAAAAATCAAATTATTAAATATAAACAAAAAATATATATAAGTAAATAAGTCATATAGTTATGCTCCTCCTAGTCCTTCAATTTTCGTTTGTTGTTATATTAAATAATGATAATAATAACATTATTATTATTATTATTATTATTATTTTATTATAATAATAATAATAACAATAATATTAATATTATTATTTTATTATTATTATTATTATTAAAAGTAGTAAAATATATAGATTATTATGAACATCACATTAAAAAGGTTTGTTAGTTTAATTGATGCGTTCTCAATAATAATAAAATTAATAATAATAATAATAATAATAATAATAATTACATTATTATGATTATTATGATTATTATCATTATTATGATTATTATGATTATTATTATTATTATTATTATTATTATTACTATTATTATAAACACAATATTAATAATAATCAATTAGTATTATTATCATTATCGAACATAATAATAATAATATTATTATTATTATTATTATTATCAAAAATGTATATAGTTATTATTGTTATTATATGTTGTGATATCGTTATTTTATGAAGTTAATTATTCAAATAAATGTATTATGATTGCTATAATAATTATTTAATTTAATAAAAGAATTGTGTAAATAATAATAGAGCAAAAATTATTGAAATTATTGCTACTGCAGCAACAACAACATACTGATTTTCTATTACTCTTTATAAGCAAATGTGTTAATGTTATACAACAACAACATAAAATACCATATTATACAGTGTCTTAAATTGTTAACATCATCTTTATCATTATTATTATGATTAAAATTATTATTATTATTATTCTATTACACCAGTACCCTGATTGTATTCTTAAAATTATATACAATCCATCAATTGCTTGATTGCGTTACATGACCAGTTGCGGGGCGTTATATATCATATATACAGACACCCCAGAGCAAGGTTTTATATCGTCGCCACATAACTAGGTCTTATACAGACACCCCACTATATGAGGAATGTCTGTATATATATATATATATATATATATATATATATATATATATATATATATATATATATATATATATATATATATATATATATATATATATATATATATATATATATATGTATATATATATATATATTAGTTCAAACATTGCATCAACGTTGATAACACACCACAATTTAGGACACATTTTTCTAAAATATGGCAACAACTAGGTTTTATACTGAAATTATATATACAGTAAAACCCCAGTTATTTCCCTTGTGTTAATACGCTAGAATGCTATTAAAATTGCACGTGAGATTAAACCACCTGATCGCATAATGAGCAACACCAGGCAGCTGGATACTTTACGCTCTGTTAATCTTTGAGTAAAATTCTAGAATATCATTCAACTGATTTTAAACCTAACTTTGTTGAATGTGAAAATATCAAAATTACAGTTGATGAAATGTTTGAACTAATTAGAAACAAAAATATCGTAGTGTTTTTATTTTTATCGCAAGAACAATATTTAAGACTGCTTAGCGTATTAAGCAATTAGTATTAATATCCGGTAAATAAACTAATAAATACAGTTCATAACAAATGTAATGTGTTTTTTAAAAGGTATGAGACTGGTGATTATTATTTTATTGTAGCAATTATTATGATTGTATTTGTTTATTAACCTTAAATGTTGACTTGCCATCATTATGGACTATTGTGATGGCAGCATTTTGCAAAGATCAACATTACCTTAGTATGTCATTAAGATAATTAACATATTTATTATAATTTTTATAAACTTTTTTTCTCAAAGTGCTGAACTTTTATTTACTGAACATGCACATGTCCTGTCCATTATATTCGTTTGTGTTGAAAAAACCCACATTGCTTCCATTTATTAACAAACATTAGTATGTGAGCAACTAACAAACTAATGGCAACCACTGTTTTGAAACGTTAATCTTACACATTTTGCCTTTAACATGTAAGCAAAGTAAGAAAACATAGTACATGTATTTACTTGTCTCCTACAATATATATTTTTACTTGTCCTCCAACAATATATATTTTTATTCAAAAAGCGCATGCTAAGTATGCAAGGAAAACAATTTCAAGATCTCCAGTCGGTTTTATAATAACTGTGTTAATTAGGTATTTAAACACAAAGACATTAACGTTTTAACATCTTGCTCAAATTTACCGCTCAGATAGTGCCAACATCCCAAGGCTTGATATATGACCATTACTGACAGCAAAGAAACTATTAAATTTGGCTGCAGTAGCTGTTCTAATGAAGGCTAACGGCACTTGAAAGCAATACACACCAAAATAACATCCACTTGCTACAGCTACTTAAACTACCGCTATCATTAATTGTACTACTGCATTAAATCTTCAAATTCTAGAACAACATAAATATCTACTACTTCTACAACAACAACAACAACTACAACTACTACCACTACTAGTTATACTAGTACTAATACTGCTTTTGTTGCTGCTGCATATACTACTACTGCTGCTGCTGCTGCTACTACTACTAATGCTACTGCTACTACTACTACTACTACTGCTACTACTACTACTACTAATTTTACTATATAGTTATAGTTATAATTGTGCTGCTGCTGCTGCTGCTATTACTACTACTACTAAAACTACTAATACTACCACTACTACTACTACTATTACTACTCCTCCTACTACTACTACTACTTCTACTACAAATTTCACTATTTAGTTATAGTTATAATTGTACTACACTACTACTCTACCGTCTGCACTACTACTACTACTCCCATACCACTACCATTACTACTCCTTCGACTCCTACTAACACCATCACTATAATTACTCCTCTGTTTACTACTAACACAATTACCTCTATCATTATTTTTACTGCTGCAGTACTTCTTCAAATTCTATAACAACATCAACATCTACTACTACTTCAACAACAACTACAACAACAACAGCAACTACTACTACTACTACAACTATTTCCAACTACTAAAACTACTGCTACTACTAATACTACTGCTGCTGCTGCTGCTGCTGCTACTACTACTACCACTACTACTACTACTACTACTACAACTAATTTTCATATATATTTATAGTTCTAATTATGCTACACTACTACACTACCGTCACCACTACTACTACTCCTCCCAATATTACTAAAACTAACTCAACTACCATTACTACTCCTTCGAATACTATAATTACTCCTCCGACTACTACTAGCACGATCACTGCCAATACTACTATTGCTACTACTACTACTACTACTACTACTACTGCTTCTAATTATACTACTACTAATACTGTTTTTGCTGCTGCTGCTTCCACTACTTCTACTTCTACTTCTACTACTTCTACTACTACTACTACTACTACTACTACTACTACTACTACTACTACTACTACTACAACTACTATTACTACTACTACTACCACTGCTACTACTACTACTACTAATAATAATAATAATTGTGATATATATTTAGAGTAATAATTAAATTACACCACTACTACTATTACTAAAACTAAATCCACTACAACTACTACCATCATTATAATTACTCATCCGATTACTACTAACACAATCTCTGCAAATACTTCTTCTACTACTACTACTACTACCACTGCTACTACTACTACTACTTCTGCTACCGCTACTACTACTACTACTACTACCACTAACACACCACTACTTCTACTCCTTCCATTTCTGCTAGCACTACCACCACCTCTATAACTATTCACCCGACAATAACTAAAACTCCCAATACCACTTATACTGCTGCTCCGACTACTACTTAACAACAACACTACCACCACAACGTCTACTTTTCTAACTTCTTATAATACATCCACACCCCACTATTACCGGTACTATTATTTGGAATACTACTAACAGTAGTACACTACTACTACTACTACTACTACTACTACTAATACTACTACTACTACTACTACTACTACTACTACTACTAATACTACTACTACTACTACTACTACTACTACTCATAATAATAATAATAATAATAATAATAATAACAATAATAATAGTAATGAATAACCACCACCAGAACCATCACCACCACTACTACTCCTGGTGATGGTGGTGGTAGTGTTAGTAATTGTCGGAGATGTGCCAGCAGTGGTTGTGTTCATATTAGTCGGAGTAGTAGTCGTGATAGTGGTTGTGGTGTAAGTAGGAGTCGGATGAGTAGTAGATGTTGTGGTGGTGACGAAAGTGTTATAAGTAGTCGGATGCGAGGTAGTGGTGGTGGTGGTGGTGGTGGTGGTGGTGGTGATGATGATGGTGGTGTTAATTGTAGCCGTAGGAGTAGAAGAAGTGATGGTGTTAAGAGTAATCGGAGGAGTAGTAGTGGAGGCGTGGTATTTTTCGTACTAGTAGGAGTAGTAGTAGTAGTGGAGGTGTTGGTGGTGTCAGTAGTAGTCGGGGTATACATGGCAGTTGTGTTGGTAGTCGTCGAGGAGTGGTAGTGGTTGTGGTGATGTTAGTAGTAGTCGAATGAGTAGTAGTGGCAGTGGTGGTGGTGTTAGAAGTAGTAATAGGAGTTGTAGTGGTGGTATAAGTAGCAGTAGTAGTAGTAGTAGTAGTAGTAGTATAGTAGTAGTAGTAGTAGTAGTGGTATAAGTAGAAGAAGTAATATAACTACTACTACTACTACTACTACTACTACTACTACTACTACTACTACTACTACTACTACTACTACTACTACTACTACTACTACTACTACTACTACTACTTCTACTACTGGTAGTAGTAGAAGTAGTTGTAGTTGTTGGTGGTGTTGTAGCAGTAATAGTTGCAGTAGTAATAGTACAGGTATTAATAACAGTAGAATAGTAGTTGCAGTATTAACACCATAGGTGCATTTTCCGTAGGATACTGTTTTATTGATTTATATCGAATCCAGTTCGGAAACTAATAACTAATATTTTCATCGTAACGGATTTGTAATACATTCGTGCATTAAGGTCAGGTAAAATTGTCCGAACTATACTACTGTATGTTTCGTCCGAGATTATTGCGTCCAACGTTTCTTTCTTGACATTATACATAACAGATTGCAAATTAAATGTAAACGACTTGAAAACATTTTTGAAAAAAGGTCTTATGTATTATGAGTTGCAAACTTGTGGTCTGTAATCACATCTACAGGCTACATGTATAGTCTATATACATGTATTTGATAGTGTATACATGTACTTCACTTACTTGCAGATTGGGGAAATCGTGATTTCTTTTTTATAAACACACTGCAGTCACATCATGTATACTCAAAAACAGTAATACTAATAATTTATTCTGAAATCATATATATATATTTACTATATCATTCAAATACTTATTTGTAATTAGTTTTGTATAGAAGGTTTTATATTTAACATAACCCTTGTAATAAGAGGCGCATCATGGATGTGAATACATGTAGATGCAGATGGATGTGTATACATGTAGATGTAGATGGATGTGTATTATACATGTAGATGTAGATGGATGTGTATACATGTAGATGCAGATGGATGTGTATACATGTAGATGTAGATGGATGTGTATACATGTAGATGCAGATGGATGTGTATACATGTAGATGTAGATGGATGTGTATACATGTAGATGTAGATGGATGTGTATACATGTAGATGTAGATGGATGTGTATACATGTAGATGTAGATGGATGTGAATACATGTAGATGTAGATGGATGTGAATACATGTAGATGTAGATGGATGTGTATACATGTAGATGTAGATGGATGTGTATACATGTAGATGTAGATGGATGTGTATACATGTAGATGTAGATGGATGTGTATACATGTAGATGCAGATGGATGTGTATACATGTAGATGCAGATGGATGTGTATACATGTAGATGTAGATGGATGTGAATACATGTAGATGTAGATGGATGTGTATACATGTAGATGTAGATGGATGTGTATACATGTAGATGTAGATGTAGATGGATGTGTATACATGTAGATGCTCCTACAGGTGCCCTCTTCAGCGAATATCTTTATTTTATACAAATATATTTACAGATCCATATAAACAATGTTCTTTATATAGAAATGCCAACAGTAGCAGCAGTAGAAGTAGTAGTAGTAGTAGAAGTAGTAGTAGTAGTAGTGGTGGTGGTGGTGGTGGTGGTAGTAGTAGTAGTATAAAACATTGTAGTAACAGAAGTAGTGGTATAAGTAGTAGAAGTAATAGTAGTACTATAACTAACACCACCCCCTATACTACTCCTCTGACTACTACTTACACTACCACAACCACAACTTCTATTCCTCTGAGTATTGCTATCACTCCCAACACCATTACTACTACTCATCATTCTACTACTAACACCACCACCATTTCTCCAACTACTATTTATTGCTACTACGAGTAAGACAACGACAACTACTACTACTACTACCACTACTACTACTACTACTACTACTACTACTACTACTACTTTTACACTATAACCACCACTGCTACTACTCCATTACCACCACTAAAACTAGAAAAGTGTAATGGTAAAATGAGTTGCAGTGGCGGTGATGTGTCTTAATTGCAGTCGAAGGAGTAGAAGTGGCGGTGGTAGCGTATGTTTTAGCCAGAGTGTAGTAGCAGAGGCGTTTTATGGAGAAGTAAAGGTGGTGACGATGTTATTGTTATTAGTAGTCGCAGAAGTAGGTGGTTATGGCGGTAGTATTATTAATAGTAGTAATTACGGTGTTGGGAGTGTTAGTCTATGTCTGAGAAGGTAGAAGTGGTGGTGGTGCAAGCGTCAGTAAATGTCGGAGGATTAGCAGAGGTGGTGATGTTAGTTTGTAGTAGTCAGAGGAGAAGTTATGGTGGTTGTTTAAGTAGCAATCAGAGGAGTATTAATATTAGTGGTGTTAGTGCTAGTAGTAGTGGCAGGAGTAGAATTTGTGGCAGTGTAAGTGTAAGATGTAGTCGGAGGATACATATTGGTCGTGCTGTTAGTGTTAGTAGTCGGAGGAGGAGTAGTAGTGGTGGTGGCATTAGTAGTATTACCAGTCGAGGGAGTAGTAATAGTGGTAGTATTAGTGTAAGTAGTAGTAGTAGTAGGAGTAGTAGTATGCGTAGGAGTAGTAATACTGGTTGTGATAGTGTAAGTAGCAGTCGGAGGAGTAGCAGTAGTGTGGGAGGAGTAGCAGTAGTGTGGGAGGAGTAGCAGTAGTGTGGTGGTAGAGTTAATCTTAGTTGGAGGAATTGCAGACGTGGTTACGCTTGTGTTAGTAGTAGTAGTGGTGGTGAAAGTGTTAGTATTCGTCGGAGGAGTAGACGTGATGGTTGTGTTCGTGTTAATAGCAGTCGGAATGGAAGTGTTGGTGGTGGTGGTAGTGATATAAGTAGTTCTACCGTAGTTGTAGTAGTAGTAGATGTTGCGATAAAATAGTATTAGCGAATGTTACTGTTGTCCTGGTAAAGGAGTAGCAGTTGAATTAACAGTTGAATTAGACATAGTACGGTAACATACTGTTATGTACGGTGTCCTGTTACCGCAATCGTAGTTTTGCGACTTCGACCTGTGCTTATGAAATGGCGCCGACGCGCCGACACGATACGCCGAGGCGCGTGTCGGCACATCGTGTCGGTGCATCGGCGCATCATCTCGGCGCTTTGGCGTATCGTGTCGGCGCCTCGGCGTATCGTGTGGGCGCGTCGGCGTATCGGCTCGGCGCGTCGATGTATCGTCTCTGCGCGTCGGCGTATCTTCTCGGCGCGTCGACGTATCGTGTCGGCCCGTCGGCGACCTCAGAAAAGAAAGTGCGCCGAGACGCCGAGACGATACGCCGACGCGCCAACACGATGCGCCAAAGCGCCGAGACATTGCGACGACACGATGCACCGACGCGCCGAGACAATGCGCCGACACGATGCGCCGACATGATGCGCCGACACGATGTACCGACACGATTTGAACGTCTTTATCTTCGTACCTTCGCCCAATTTTATAGCAACATATGAAAACACACACGAGATTGCGACGTTTATATCGCTTCGGCGTATCGTGTCGGCTCTTCGGCGCATCGTCTCGGCTCTTCGGCGTATCGTGTCGCCCTTTCATAAGCACAGGTCGAAACTACGATGGCCGTAACAGGACACCGTAGTTATGTGACAAACTGATTGTAATTGTAGTAGTTGGAGGAGTATGAGAAGTAGTAGTAATGGTATCAGTAGTAGCTAAATGTGTTTGTTGTTGTCTTGTTATAGCAGTTGTAGAACCCGTAGTGCGTTGTAGTAGTAGTAGTGGTAGCAGATGTAGTAGTAGTAGTAGCAGTGGTGGTAGTAATAGTAGTAGCAGTAGTAATAGTAGTAGTAGTAGTAGTTGTAGTAGTAGAAGTAGTAGTAGTAGTAGTAGTAGTAGTAGTAGTAGTAGTAGTAGTAGTAGTAGTAGTAGTAGTAGTAGTAGTAGTAGTAGAAGTAGTAGTAGTAGTAGTAGTAGTCGTAGTGGCAGTAGTAGTAGTAGTAATATAGTATTTTAAAACGCTAAAGCCAATCAAAACATAATATTGTGTGCTCGTACCACCGTATCACGTTTCGTTATATTTTATTATCAGAAGTAGTAGTAGTAGTAGTAGTAGTAGTAGTAGTAGTAGCAGTAGTAGTAGTAGTAGTAATATAGTAGTTTAAATTGCTAAAGCCAATCAAAACATAATATTTTGTTCTCGTACCACCGTATCACGTTTCGTTATATTTTATTATAACTGTAAGGTGTATAGGTGTATATATAGAGGATATTTTGTATTGCGTTGTAAGATCGTATTTTATTTCACGAGTGCTAATGGAAAATGATATTTTCACGAGTAGCGTAGCTACGATGTAATTTCACAAAATATGTTATACCATTAATAAAACCCAATGTTTTTAACGCTAAAGCCAATCAAATCATACTATTTTGTACTGGTAACACAATGTCATGCTTCGTGGTCTTATATTATAATTGTGTTTGTATATATGTCTATATATAACCCCGCATTTCCGGTTAATTACAGCTTCAGCATTTGTGTTCCCATTTTAAATTAGTATTATGAATAATAATAATAATATTATTATTATTATTTTTTTATTTTTTTATTATTGTTATTATTATTGTTATTATTATTATTATTATTATTATTATTATTATTATTATTATGATCATCATAAGCAGCATAAACATCAGCAGTTGTATGAGTAATAGTAATTGCTGTTGTAGTATCAGTAGTAATAATAGTAGAAGTTGTTGTTTTCAAGTACTAGAAGTAGTTGATGTACACCCCTGTACGTCGGTCAACCAATTTGCAGATGATAAATCAAATTTCAGAGAAAACATGTCGGACAAATTACTTATTACCATAATTTATTTACAAAAACGAATATATTTAAGGTAAGATTCAACATTTAAAATATCGCACACGATACAATGATACTTTGTACGTATAATGCGCTGTTAAAAAAGATTCCCAATGGCAATTATTTGGCCAAATTAGTATGAATTTGGTTAAGAATGTAGAAAAATCAGTAAAGTTTGCAATATTTTATGTAAAGAAGTACTGATCAATTAATGTTTTTGCTATTATAAATGTACGACCTTACGTATCAGCCATTCTTCTTTGTATATCTGCTTCATATGTTGTTTAAGTGCACCAAAAACGCGTTATATTGTTATTTTTGTGGGACAATATAATGTAAAATTGATAAAGCCCTAACTATTAGGTGATAAAGTCCAAACTATTATTTTCAAACTGAATGGATAATAACCAAACTTGTACAAGAGTGCTTTATGTAAATGTTATAAATGTATGCATTTAAACCATTTTGCGAGAGATTTTAACATTGTCGACCACAAAAGTTCACTAAAGCATTGTGCAACAATTTTATGGTCGTAAACATTGTTAAGGTCCTTATCACAGAAATACTTTACTGCTGAAGGATTATTCAAAGGGACTGCCAATATAAAAACTCAAAAAATTGCGGGACCAGATCTGATCTTAAATGAATCTATAATAAACGGCAGAGATGAACTTCCTCCGTATTTGCTTAAATTGTTTAACCAAATATTATGTCTTGGATATTTCCCAGATAAATGGACCGAACGTTTTATTGTACCAATATATAAGAAAGAAGATTTAAATAACCCAAATGTTAAGTACCATAGATAAATTGTTCACAAATTTGATTAAAAGTAAGCAATCAAACTGGGCTAAAAATTATCATGTGTTGCTGGAAGCACAAGCTGTATGTCGAGCGAAATGGGAACAACAGATAACGTATTTGCCCTTCACCGTCCGCATACATGAATAGGAAGCATTTTAACATGCCTATATCAATACCACTTGCACCTTTTGAGTACAATATATCCTTCATGTCATTGATATACAAAGAAAAACGAATCGGGAACAAAACACTCGCTTTGTCTTGACCTAAATGACTCTCAAATGCAGTTCCGATATTAAAATGATGTCTTACTTTCGTGTACACATGAGTAAACATTGTTTTTATAACTGTAAAACGTCGTCCTCGAATACCGAGTCTGTATATTCTGTACGAAGGATATCCCTTACAAGCATGAATCAATCAAAGGAGCACTTGTATAGCGCAAAAAGTTATGTTGCATATTCTGTTGCGCTTCACAGTCATGTATAGTAAAACCTTTTACATTCACATAGATTTAACACTTGTGAAAAATGGTGAAGATGTGTGTTTTTAAACTTCGCCTGAATTGGCCTTCATCTGAGATGCACGTTATGTTCTTAGGGAGAGCA
The DNA here is from genome assembly GCA_027627225.1 of Congeria kusceri. Classification (NCBI taxonomy): domain Eukaryota; kingdom Metazoa; phylum Mollusca; class Bivalvia; order Myida; family Dreissenidae; genus Congeria; species Congeria kusceri. The sequence continues at coordinate 34,717,975 of CM051026.1, forward strand.
TTCCACCATTTAGGTACAACAACAGAGAAAGATGTATCTGCTAGTTTTGTTTTAGTTCTTGGAACACAGAGTTGTGCACTGTCTGTAGGTCGTAGTTTGTATTTGCATCTTGTTTGTTTGATCATAGTTTCCAGATATGAAGGAGCCCTTCCATGCAGACTTCTTAATACTAGAACGAAAATTTTAAACATAATTCTTGCTCGTATTGACAACCAATGCAATGCTTTCAGTAATTCAGAGCTGCTGTTATCCATCCCAGCATTTTAATGACAACCCACGCTGCATGATTCTGCACTTTTTGTAGTCTTTCAATTTGATATGCAGGTATCTCTGCAAACAGTCAATTACAAAAAAACAATATGTGAATGAACAAGCCCATGCACCAGTGTCTCTGTTGATTTGTTTAGAAAGATACGTCTGAATGCCTTTCACATTTCTGATTTGTATGTTTGCTATTCGACATTTCTTTCTGATGTGGCTATCAAATCCAAGAGTACTCTCCATCAACACACCTAGGTCTCTTACTTAATCAACAGATGCTACTTCACATCCACCTACGACAATACTGGAAATGCTTACTTTTGCTGGCTGATGAGGTGTTCCGTATGTAATAATTTATGTCTTAGAATTGTTCATCTTTAATTTGTGCTGTGTCATCCATCCAATTATGTCGTCAAGACAATCATTTAGGCGTTCAAGAACGGATGTTTCATTCACATCTCTGCCAGCTTAAAAACTGAATGCAACCTTGTGGTCATCTGCATACACATGTAACACAGCTGGATATTTTGAAACAACTCCGCTCAATGCAGCACTATAGAGGGTGAAGATCACTGGTCCAGCGCACGCGCCTTGCGAAATACCATATTTCAGTTTTTCCATGTTAAAGGAGCTGTTGTTGATTACGACTTTCATTGTTTTATTTGATAAATATGATTCTACCCATTTTAGAGGAGTTTCACTAAAACCAAAATTATAGTCAAGGTCTGCAGCACAATAGGAATGTCCACTGTATCAAAAGCAGCACTGAGGTCAATCATATTAACGATGGTCACTTGGTTAATATCAGCCCTACCTAACAGATCACTATACATTTTTAGCATTGCAGTCTAAACGCCGTGGTTTCAACGATACGCACTTTGCAAGGACGGAAGAAGATTATTTGTTTCGATGCGTTCAACAATTTGCTGAAAAGCAGCTTTCTCAAGTATCTTGGACAGAAATGACAAGTTTGAGACAGGTCTTTAATTCTGTAGCTCCAGGGGAAGTCCTTTTTTCTTGAATAATGGTCTTATCACAGCAGTCTTCCATTCTTGTGGAAATGTACCGGATGCAATTGCACTGTGTACAATTTCCGTAACAACTTGCAACAAGCAATGTAAGTTTTCCTGAACTGTTGGATTTGCAATAAGATCCAGTTCACAAATTGTCGATAATGATTTCTTGATGAGCTTGGCTACATCAGATTCAGTAATTGGCCTAAACTGTTCAAAAGATGACCTGTTGTTGTCATCAAATAGAGTTTCAACAGTTCGAGATGCTGGTTCATGATCACTCTTGTCAAAGGTGTCTCTGAGCTTTGCAATTTTGACCTTAAAATACCACAAGAAGTCATTAGCCAGAGTTACATCACTAGCAACTGATGGTAGAGGATTGTCTTTCTGCATAACAAGTAGTTTTGATGTTACTTTGTACAGGGCTTTGGGTTGCCCTCAGTTTGCTCAATCTTAGCAAAGTGAGTTTTATATATGACCAGTCGCACGTTATTCGTTCCTGGTAGCGTAACATCGTTGCGTCAATATGTCAAGCTGCCTATTAACGTTTAATAAGAAACGTTTAAAGTTTATTGTCTTATTCGGGAAAAGATTTATATATTACTTCGGATGCTTAAATCAATAAGGAATAAACCGTATTTTTAAGTATTTATTAAACTTAAGAAGACAAAATCTTAAATTCAATTTCCTACTGTCCAAAACGTATCATCAATAAATATCAGCTCTTATACTGAGCAGCAAACAAATATGTGTATTCATGAATAGTTGTCAGTGGATACAACTTACTCATCAGATATTCATGTCAGAGGATATGATAATACGGCAAGTCAACCGCCGTGGTTAGTTTGTTCCGAGCTCGCCACTTCCGCTTCCGGTCCCTTTCATATTGCATAACAAGTAGCCTTAGCGCGTTCTCAGCTCTCCCGACACTTTTGTAGATTTGACTATGTATTCTCGCTAAAAATTGATGATTTATTTCCCATTTTACATTTATACTTCTGTTTATCTTTTTTTTATTTTAGCATGCCATTATGTGAGATCAGAATAACACATAATTTGTCCATTTTTTTCGGTAAACTCTTTCCCAATCCCCCCCCCTCCAACTCACCCCACCCCCCCCAAAAACAGTTCTTTATATTAGCATGAAAATAATATCTATAAATATGTCAATATAATATCGATAATTGTTGAGCATTACATAATTCACCGCATTCATATTATAAATGCAACTATAAAAAAAAACGTTCCTGGCGGAAAAAACGCTAGAATGACTTCTTCCCAAAGTAACGTTTTTATTCTGTATAGGGGACATTTATAAAGGCGCAATACATGAATAAATCCAAATCGTTATTTAATTAAATTTACACACGTGACAAAAACACTATTTACTGTTGCATTATAAGATTTAAAAATTAAAAGGTGATAGGAGAAAAAATATAATTGCAATTATTACAAACAAATATAGATATGATTATTAAAAAACAAGCATAACTTTTCAAGAACAGGGGACATTCTAAAGAACGTAAAAAAGAAACACCAAAAACATGTAGTTTTATTTGTATAGTTGCGCATTACGTTTTTCCAATAATTTTTACTAGTGGAATGTTTATGTTCTAAAGCATTTCTGAAACATGTTTGTATATTATTTACACCTTACTCGATAACAGAGGAATTAAAAACGTATCAGATAAATCGGGCGGATATTGTTTAGATTTTTAGTAAAACTGTTATACTTAATGTATATAATGCAACGACTGTGGCAATATTTTGCAATCGTTAACACTGGCATGTCTTGTTGTGAATTATATGTTGAAGTTTAAAAATAAATAACATCAAAAATAAAGACACGAAGTTGATCTCCGCCGTGTTCTTGCAATTAAAATAAAATGACGTTTTGGACATCGTTAAAGGAAATACACGCATGGTGTAAAAGGTATCTAATTATAATCTGAATAATTGCAAATTCGCCATATTTTTCAAATAATACACATTCAACAATTTGACCAAAATTCCGTACCTTTAGTCTACATCTTCACTTTATTACCAAAGCATTTGTGAACACCCTAATGTCCCCTATGTTGGCCGGGACAATTCAACGGACTTTCTTTTTTGCAAATTTTACCTTATATAAATTTTACTAATCACCATTTTTTTCGCAGTTCAACACCGAAATGAGGTCTCGGTCTAATATTGAAAAAACAGACGTGTATCTTTTAGCGCCGCGGAAATACAGACATTTCGTTTCAAACAGAAATTAACTGTTACGCGGGACATTGCAGAATTTTATGTTTGACGGTGACCTGCTTTTCTTGCAATAAATTTACAAAATAATGTATGTTATGAGACTAATCAAAATAAAGCAAATTTTATGTGGATTAATTTAGTATAATTGATAGAAAATTCTTTAAATATTTCGCGTTTTTATGAAGTTTTAAAGATAGTCCTATAGGCGTATTTTCAAACTGACGTGATTAACGTGCGACTGGTCATATACATGTGTGAACAAATTTCCATTATATATACACACAATACACATTACATTTAAAAAAAGGAAATATACAATAACAAATCAACATTTTAATGAAAACAAGTAACCTATTTTAGCAAGTTGATAGGAAAATATATCTACACGTATAAACCACATTAGAAATCTCTGTTCTTTTAGCAAAACATATTTTGCTATTTTTTTTTACCACACACTGTTGCTTTTACAACAGCTACCACTAACGCATGTTGTGCTTCTGCCGAAATTACTTCTTATTATTATAATTGTGTATTTATTGCTACTACGACCAAGACAACTACTACTACAACAACAACTACTACTACTGCTGCTACTGCTCGTCCTCCTTCTCCTCCTCCTACTGCAATTTCTACTACTGCTGCTGCTGCTACTAGTGCGGTTAATACTAATACTTCTTCTTCTTCTTCTACTTCTTCTTCTTCTTCTTCTACTACTATGACAACAACATCATCATCAACAACAACAACAACGTCAGCAACTACAACTTCTACATATTATATTAACACTACTGCTACTACAGCTACAGATGCTGCTGATTATGTTGTTGATGATGATGATGATGATGACGATGATGATGATGATGATGATAATAATAATAATAATAATAATAATAAAAATGGATGCAAATTTCAATAAAAATGCAAAGGCTATGAAGAACAGGAATGCGCAGTGATATATGCAAATGTGTACACCCCATAATTATATTAAAAGTCCACGAAGCATGACATGGAAATACGAGTGTAGACGTTTTTTGTATGAGCTTTTACGCCTTTTAAAACAAATTACAATATGTTAAATTTATGGCATGACATATCGTGCAATAAGACAAGACGTAATTTCAAAAGGTACTATATTTAAAATCAACAATTGCTGCTGCTACTACTACTAATACTGCTACTAACCATTATATGACCACTACTGCTTCTACAGCTACAAGTGCTGCTGATTCTATTTATAATACATGTAATAATAATAATGATAACAATAATAATAATAATAATAATAATAATACTAATAATAATAATAATAGAAGTAGTAGTAGTAGTAGTAATAGTAGTAGTAGCAGCAGCAGCATTAGTATTAGTAGTAGTAGTTGTTGTAGTAGTAGCAGTAGTAATTGTAGTAGTAGTTGTTGTAAAAGGAGTATTAGTAGTAAAAGTAGTAGTAGTAGTAGTAGTAGTAGTAGTAGTAGTAAAAGTTGTAGTAGTAGTAGTAGTAACAGTAGTTGTTGTTCTTGCTGGAGTAGTAGTAGTAGTTGTTGTTGTTGTTGTTGTTTTTGATTATTTTTGATGTACTTGTTTCTGAGCTTGCAATTATCGAAGTAAATAGTATCACTAGTATAAGTTCTATTATTCAGCGTTCGCAATATTGAATTTAAATCAACCCATCTAATCGCAATTTTATACGGAACTCTTTTTAACATGGAGCATTTCATGGATGGTTCAAATTGAAAGAAGGCATCTCCTGTGAAAATGAAATTAGCACACTCGTATAACGGGCATCAATTATTCTGTTTTGTTGTGTAACAGGTCAGCTGCAACGATCATGCCAAGGTTGATATATGGGTGTGTGATTGGCAGTATGGCCATTTAATTGAAAGATTAATATGTTCATCCACTGTGCGGTTTAGTTACTGTATTTAAGAAATCGCTGAAACCTTTTTTTGTTATTTAACTTATCTTGAACACGAAATATTTAGATAAATATTAGTATATACATGACATTTCAATAATTTTAGCAGCGTTAATGAAGACAATACCATGTACCGCTAAAATAAAATCTACACCCAGCAAAATAAATAACAATACGTTTGCTACTACTTGTCAGAATACTTCTAAACTTCTAAACCTACAACCACCACTGCTTCTGTTCCTCCGAAAAATACTTACATTACAACAACCACTACTACCATTCCCCCGAATAATACTAGCACTACCACCGCCACGCATACTTTGCCTATGAATAATACCAACACTACCACCATTGCCACTACTACGACTCTGAATGCTGCTTACAATACCAACATCATTTATACTACTTTTCCTACCAGAACTAATGCTACCACCACCAACACTACAATTCCTTCGACTTCTTTTAACACCGAAATTACCACCACTACAACTTACACAATGGCTACCACTAATACTTATTGCACCATTAGTAATACTAATACTACTAGTGCAACTACTGTTACTACAACAACTGCTGCTGTTTCTAACAAAATGCTAAGGCTGTAATGAACCGAAAATGCGGGCTTTTATATATATATATATACACCCCACAATTATAATATAAGACCACAAAGCATGACATGGTGGTACAAGTACAAAATATTATGATTCGTTTTGCCTTAGCGTTTAAAACATTGGGTTACATTAATGGTCACATATTTAGTGAAATTATATTGTGAAGAATTTATTATATTTTGTTAGATGTTACAAGAACTAACAATTCTAACAATTATTACTACTACTATTACTACTACTACTACTACTACTACTACTACTACTACTACTACTACTACTACTACTACTACTACTACTCCTACTACTCCTACTACTACTACTACTACTACTACTACTACTACTACTACTACTACTACTACTACTTTTACTTCTACAACTACTACTACTACTTTTACTATTGCTACTACTACTACTACTGCTACTACTACTAATACTACTACTACTACTACTACTACTACTACTACTACTACTACTACTACTACTACTACTACTTCTACTACTGCGTATGTAGGACACGGTATTTTGTATATATACGACTGATAAATGTCTGGTTGGGATGTTGCATAATAAACATTAATAGGATTATTGGGATTACATATGTTAGGCTATACTTTTTTACTACAATATAAATTTTAAATGTTTAATACGTTTTTGATAGTTTACATCCAGTCGAGGCGTCTTTTTTAAAATTCATTTATATGTAATTTGATGGAACTTTATAATAATTATTAATGTCTACTACATGCATAATTCATTTTGAAAACCTTTAAATGTATCCATAAATGCCAACCGAAACATGCGGTCCTATGTGAACTGACGACAGTAAGTTATACCAGTATGGGTATAATTATTTATACATTTATACAATGTACTGAAAACGGATAATGGATATTATGGTCAATACGCACGTTGTTTTAACCACATTTATTAGAATAATAATTACGCATGAAAACTGTGAATATACATTTCATTAAATAGTTTGAATGATAAAAGAGAGTAAAAAGTTTCAAAAATTTAAAAATAATTATGAAAAGATGTTTATGTTTACACAGAGTCTTACGTATTTTTCATGATAACACGCCGACATTTCAAATTCAAATCTAGTATGTTTTCAGAGGCAAATTTGAAGTTTGCTTAAATACTTTTTCATACATTTCGAGCAGTTATGGATAAAATAAAATTGAAATATGTTTTAGTATTATGCAGTATATCGTATTTTGTTTGTGTCATATAAGATACATTTAATAAGCATTATAATGTTATCCCGAGTTGCTGTAAACTTTTAAAAATGTGCGTAATTTTAAAAATTGTGTAACTTCAAAACGAATTTGGTGGCATGTACACGAACTTTTTATCACGCATTGATTATTTTGACCAACACAACATAACATCACCAGCAGTATTAACAGTATTATTAACAACAGTATAATCAGTAGCATTATAAGCAGTAGTAGTAATTGTTGAACTAGACAACTCTCGAAAAGTGCAGACTTCTGTCGAGGCAGATCATTTCATACTATGTGCTGTGTAACTACTAAGTTATACAGCGTTATAAGGTGGAAAGATGTCTTTTATCATAACGAAAAAGAATCTATAAAACATATTGGATCCAGAATATGTTTTGGACCATCAACAAAATGCATGCATTAGTATCCCCTAAATAGGGCTTAGTATCTCATAGTGATGACAATACTGATGATGACCTTAACGATGATGATGATGATGATGATGATGATGATGGTAAGTCTGATGATGGCAATGATGATGATGATGATGATGATGATGATGATGATGATGATGATGATGATGATGATGATGATGATGCTGATGGTGATGGTGATGATAATTATGACGATGATGATGATGATGATTACTATGTACTTATGCTCCAAATAATGATTTCATCGATTGTCGCGATAGAATTTTACCATAAAATATATGAACAATGTGATACGTACGCATACCCCTTTTTGGACAATCACATTCTTCACCCTTATAAATGTGACAAATGATATCCTATTCTTCACAGGCGTGTGAAATATATGATTTGTAAAAAATATGATCCTTCAGAGCTTTAACATGTTAAGCATTAGGTTGCTATATTTGGATGACATAGTTTGTGTTATCCTTCTTGCTACTTGCTTGACTATAATATTAAAATATGATATTTTACGGGATATTTGTCAGTCTGTTGGAAACTAACAAGTCACAAATAAAACATGTACTAATAATACTGCAGCGGGAGCTGCTAATACTATTTATAATATTGCTTCTACAACAATCACCGCATCAGCCCTTGCTGCTGCTATAATTACAACATAAACTACTCATACAACTACTACTAAACCACAACAACTTGTACTGTTATTACTACTTATACTATTAGTAACACTGCGGCTAGTGCTTCAACTGCTGCTGTTTCTACTTCTTATAATAAAATAATAATAATGATACTAATAATAATAATAATAATAATAATAATAATAATAATACATGAAGCTGAGAACAAAAAATGCTAAGGCACTAATGAACCCGAAATGCGATGTGTTATATATAAATATATGCACCCCACAATTATAATATAAGACCACAAGGCATGATATGGTTGTACGAGTACAAAATAGTATGGTTCGTTCGGCTTTGGCGTTAAAAACATTGGGTTATGTTAATGATATCACATATTTTAAGAAATTATATTGTGAAGTATTTATTATATTTTCCTATATGTTGTAGGAAGATTTACTACTACTACTATTACTACTACTACTACTACTACTACTATTACTATTACTATTACTGCTGCTGCTTCTGATGCTGTTACTTCTTATATTACTACTACTGCTGCTGCTGCTGCTACTACTACTTCTTTTACAACTACTACTACTACTTGAACAACTACTACTACTACTACTGCTGCTGCTGCTGCTCCTGCTACTACTACTTATAATACTACTACTACTACTGCTGCTTCTGCTACTGCTGCTAATACTTTTACTACTACTACTACAACTACTACCTATACCACTACTACTACTTCTACTACTACTACTACTACAACTACTACTACTATTACTGCTACTACTACTAATACTACTACTATTACTACTACTACAACAACAACAACAACTACTACTACTACTACTACTACTACTACTACTATTACTACGGCAACAAGTTCTACTACATAACCACAACAACTTTTACTATTATTGCTTCCAATATTATTAGTGCAACTACTGCTACTGCTTCACTGCTTCTGTTTCTACTTCTTATAAAATAATAATAATAGTAATAATAATAATAATAATAATAATAATAATAATAATAATAATAATAATAATTATTATTATTATTATTATTATTATTATTATTATTATTATTATTATTGAGGATGAGAAAAAAACATACCCAGGATGTAATGAGCCGGAAATGCGGTGTGTTATTTATATAAAAATATACACATCACAATAATAATATAACACCACGAAGCATGACATGGTGGTACGAGTACAAAATATTATGATTTGTTTGACTTTAGCGTTTACAACATTGCGTTTTATTAATGGTTATACATATTTTGTGAAATTACATTGTACATAATTAATAATATACAGAAACAATCATCACTACTTATACTTTTCCAACCAGAACTAATGCTACCACAACCACCACAATTATTCCTCCGACAACTATTAACTCTATCAGTACCACCACTACTACTTACACTACGACAACCGATAACGCTCCTTTGACTATAACTATCACTATCACAACCACTACTACTTTCCCAACTACAACTTATACCATCACCGCCACCACTATTATTTCTCCTACAACTACTACTACTAACACTACCACCACCACCATCTTCTAAACGTCTCCATTGACTACTAACACAACAATAACTACTTCTACAATTCATACTCGTACTGCTACTAGCACAACATATATTACTGCTACCATTTCTACTACTACTAATAAAAACACTAACAACACGAACATTTTTTTATCCTCCGACTACATCTTACAGTAACACTGCCCATACCACTTCTCCTGCGACTAATACTAGCGCTAACAACGCTAATATTAGTACTCCTCTCACTACCACTTACATTATCACCACCACTACTTCTCCGCTGACTGCTAATAACTCTTACAGCACCACTTCTACTACTTCTACGACAACTACTAACACTACCACCACCTCCACTTCTACTTCTGAGACAATTAGTAACACTCCTTACACCCTAACAACTAACTTCTTCGACCATTACTAATACTACCGCCACCGCCACTTCTACTTACTACATTCTACAATACAACAACACAACGCACGTTCTATTTAAATTGCTTTTACTGCTACTAAAACTAAAACTGACAGTGTTCATGCTGTCGATGTAGTGCATAAAATATATAGCCAATATCAGTTATTTATCTGAATGTCTGATTCTTTAAGATTAAGGAAAAAGCAAAGCGACATTAACAATTACAATCAGTTTGCCACATATGTTACAGTACTCCTTCTACTACAACTGCTACCATTACTGCTACTACTTTACCACGACAACAATGACTTCTACTAGCAATAGTTTAACGAAACAACTTCTACTTCTACATCCGCTACTGCTACTATTTCTTATTAAACTACTACTACTACTACTACTACTTCCACTAGTACTACTACTACTACTACTGCTACTACTGCTACTAATACTACTACTACTACTACTGCTACTACCTACTATTACTACTACTACTACTACTACTCCTACTCCTACTACTACTACTACTGCTGCTACTACTACAATTACTACTGCTGCTGCTACTGCTACTACTATTACAACTACTTCTACTACTACTACAACTTATACTGCTACTAATAATTGCATATTGTTCATCATAGATGTGAATTTGTATAGATATGTGCAAAGTATAAATTCATAATGCGTATCTTTCTTCACGCGTTATACCAGTCATAGGATCAGATCTGATGCCAGTCATGATACGTTGTCAAATCCGGTAAGGAATCTCCACCATAAAAAGGAAAATAACATAAGCAACTAATGCAATTTGCATTGTACATATTGGAATACGTGTATTAATATTAAAATTACGACATGCTCATATAGTTTGTGTTCGTATGATTTATCTGTTTATTTTAGTTAACTTCATAGAAAAATAATTATTGTTTAACCTTCAATTGCTTCTATGGTCTTTTTACCTCATATCGAAAAAATGTTTTGTCTTACGTGTCCCAGTGCATGTTATTCTCAGCAGTATATATTCTTTTAAAACGCTATCGCGAAAAAGTGTGAAAGTTAATATGTGTATGGTTGAAAATCGCTGCGCACATTACAAGAACTAACCATTCAGTTTCCATTCACTTTAATTTTGATATATGAATTACTGGATACATTTATACTGACAATTTAAGTAAGGCTTCAATCACAGATTCCCGAATATGGCCCCCGACAGCGTCCAGACAGCGCTACGATACAAATAATAAAAAGTCGGGAATCGGGACGCTGTAGGGACGCTATCGGGAGCTGTCTGGACGCTGCAATGAGAATCTGGAATCATCGGAACACGTTCGGCGTGATCGGCCAAACACTCCCGACAATTAAGGTTTTCCCTTAACATTCGAGTCGGGACTCTGTCGGGATAGATTCGGCTATATGCTATATTGTTTTAATGTGTGCAAAACGCGTTAAAATACACATTATAGCTGTCGAGTGGTAAGCTTTTATAAATTACAAACATTTGATCCACATATCGTAGGTTCAAGACCTAGAAGCGGCACAACTTGTTTTTCTCGAGTTTGCTTTTCATGATAAAATGTATTATTTTGTTTTTCCAAATGATTCAGTTTGTGGAGCAATATTTTTTAAACATGTTCCAAAACTAACATGTTCCATTTAGACTACACTTATCCCTAAACAAGCTCTTGTAATAGTCCAACGTATAAAAGAACAACATCAGTCATGTATGCATTACGTATAAAAAAGATATTGAACAAAGCGACGTTGTGCTAATAAGTAAGTTTACCTAGTAGTAAGAAAATGACTAAAACAACTTTATAAATATCTAAAAATCTAATTATTAAATATAACAAAATATATATGTTAGTAAATAAGTCATATAATAATGCTCCTCCTAGTTCTTCAATTTTCGTTTGTTGTTATATTAAATAACAACAATAATAATAATAATAATAATAATAATAATAATAATAATAATAATAATAATAATAATAATACTATAAATAATAAACAAAATAATATTTTGTACTCGTTCCACCGTGTCAAGCTTCCTGAACTGTTATTATAATTGTGGGGTTTATATATTTATAACAAATAACAATAATAATAATAATCTTTTTTTTTATTATCATTAATTTTATTATAATTTCAAACGCAACAATTAAACTAACAAACCTTTATAATGTGATGTTCATAATAATCGATATATTTTACTACTTTAATTATTATTATTATTATTGTTATTATTATTATTATTATTATTATTATTATTATTATTATTATTATTATTATCATCAACATTATATTAATATTGACGAATTATAATTATTATCATGATAATTATCTAATAAATGTATTATTATTATTATTATTATTATTATTATTATTATTATTATTATTATTATTATTATTATTATATGCACAATAATAATAATAAGCAATTAGTATTATTATCATTATCGAATGGGTTATATAAAAGCTCGCTTTTCTTTCATTTTGATCGGTGTCCATTGGGTTACTAAATTAACTCTATCAGCTAGACCCTTAAAAATAGGCCATTTCTTAATGATATGCTAATCATGTTTTATCAAACTTGTATATAAGCAGCTAGACTAACATGTAAAGAAAAAAAATGTTTCAATTGATGTGACCAAACCGTTAAAATTCGTTGCCCTTGGAACATGTTATTGAGTTTTTCACATAAATAATAATTATAATAATAATAATACTAATAATAATAAAACCCCCACAACTTACCGTACTCTTTTGCTTGGGGGGGGGGAGGGGGTCCTGTAACCTGAAACAAGCATTTCTTCTTCCTTACCAAACATAAACATGATACAAAAAATGATTCCAAAGATTTGTTTCTCCAGTACTCAGATTATCAACCAGAGGGATATAAAAAACAAACTGTTGTTCCCAATCTTACATTGTAATAAACATGTTCCAAAATCTATTATGTTTTATGCGTTAATATATATTAAAACAAATTGTTTAAACTTTTACACAAGTTTCTTAAACTATTTATTTGTATTTTATATTAACACCATTAATTTATTTGTCATAAATGTTAATTATTTCGCATAGTTGTATGAAAATTAAAATGTATATTTATATTATTTTTATTATATATGATGAACACATATTTTGTTATTTGCCACTCTGTGGACAGAACACTTTTTACTGGAATTAACATTCTGGTATTTGTTCTGCAGTTTTCCTGTTGATCTAGAAGAGCATACACGTGTGAAGGTGGGCTTCTTTAGGCTGTGTGGCCTACCAAATGTTCTGGGTGCAGTGGATGGTACGTTGATATCAATAATAGCTCCAAAAGAGCACGAAGAAGTGTTTGTTTGTCGGAAGGGTGTTTCACGCACTGAATGTGCAAGGAGTTGTTGATTCTGCATTAAGGTTAATTTTGTACTATAACAGTTCGGTATAATATTTAGTTAATGTAAAATACAAAAATTATCTGAGGATAAAATATTTAATACATTGATATTATATTTGATGAGAACAAACATATTTATCCTAATATCATTTTCTTTAACTTCATCTGATTTGTTTAAGTTGTAACCTTTGATATTTCTTTTTTACAGATTTATGTGTTTTTTCTAATATAACATAATTAAGTGTGTACATCATGTGTTGTACTGTTCTATGGAAATCAACATAATACCGGCACTTAAGAGAGGCGGCACTTCAGAGAGGCGTTGCTTTTGTTTTATGCAATAACTATTTTCAACTGTGTCACAAGTCATGTTTAAAAAATATAATTTGATTTCAGATTCATGAATGTAGTGTCTACATACCCGAGGTCAAGTAACGATTCATTCGTGTTTGAAGGTTGTGGTCTATTGGTATTGTTGTTTTTTTGCACAAATGTGATCCAAAACATTTAAATATGACTGTTTCTTTTTCTGTTAACAATGCAGTTAATATACTTGCATACAACTTGAACTTCTCTACAGATGGTCTGTATTCATATATGTAATATTACACTATCTGAATACATCATAACTAATCATATCCTGCTATGTCATTATACTATGTATAATATATAAATCCTTACATAACATGTTACATAGATACAATGCTTGCATATACAACAACATAATGCTGCTCTATTCAGGAATATAAAAAGAGAGAAATGATGTGGGCCATTTTTTGGCAGACAGTGGATACACTCTGCGGCGTTACTGCCTCACTCCGTTTGCCACACCGCAGAATCCACCACAGACGAGATTCAACAATTCTCACAAACGAGGGAGAGTAGTTGTTGAGAGCCTTTGGAGTATTGAAAAGCAGATTCAGGTTAAATGATTTCAATCTTGTATTGATGTTACGAATAATGTGTACACATATGTTTTTCAATACATCATTAAAACAAACAATCACATGTGCAAACAATCACATTTGATCAAAAGAGATCACATTGAAATAGTCAGTTAATATGTCACTGTCTGGAAATATACAGGATTAATCGACATAAAAATTACAAAATACAATGTATATGCCATTCTTCCGTTTCATAGAGTTTCACAATATGTATCACTGTAACAAATGTATTCATTGTGGGCAATAATGTTACTTACTTATTTCTAACACCAAATTAAAAATAAAATTAACACATTTCAATTGTATTTAAACCATACAAAAGCAAGGTTCATTAAAAGTTCGAGAATAAATAAATGAACATTTTTCTTTTTGAGAAAAAAAGTTATTTCATATTTCAGATGCCTACACAAGACAGGTGGCTGTCTGCCGTTCACACCCTGCTAAGTGTGCACAAATTGTATGTGCATGCATGCATTTGCACAACTTTTGTTTAGATCAAAACATTCAGGATCCAACCTTAATACTGATGCTAATGATGATGAAGATGACGAGTCAAATAGACCTGCCGAAGGCAATGACGGCACCGACAGAAGAAATTTCATTGTTGGACGACTGTCTTGAATGATGCTATGTCGCTCTAGTCAAATTACATCCATGAACAATTGAGTTTATGGAAAAGATAACTTTTCCCCCATTGAAGATGGTGGGGTATATTGGTTTACTAATGTCCGTCGGTAATCTTAAATTAGCCATTTCAGTTGTCTAGGATATCTTAGTAAAACAGTTTTAAACAATCTTAAAAGCTTATTAAAATGTTTCAGGTTGTAATATATTAGCACAGTGTCATTACTTATCAAATAAGGAAATACACAGTTACGGCCCCTGATTTATTATATATAATTCACTTGTATGACCAGTTTACGCTCTTGATATTTAAAAAATTAATTTTAACCTCGAAGGGTTCACAAACAGCTCTTGTGATATTTAAATTACCTAACAAGTGCTGTCAATAAGAAACAGGTTTTAGTCGAATAAACGTCACTTACATTGATTAGAACATGTGCAAATTAATTATTACTTTAAGTTTGTCAGTCCTAGATTTTCTCAAATTATTTTAAAGAGCATTGTTATTCATTAATAAATGTTGGTACAAGACTATACACCGTGATGCTGTTAAGATAGTGATAATAACTGTGTAATTGAAGGGAACTGTTCACAAATATTCTTTTTTGTGTAAATGTTTCAAGTGACTAAACTGCTTTTATTTACCAAAAAAAAGCCAACTATGTCGGCCAACAAAGTCAGTAGTAATATAACACTTGCTTGATTTCAAGGCTCAAATATAACTGACATAAGGTCACTGACCTTGTTGGCAGCCATTAATGATATTTTTTTTTTAATCCACTATGGCAGCCAACGATGCTTGGATACTATACAGGCTGTCCATCATTCTCTTCTGGTTTTCCAAAACGTTTTATCAAAGGAACCTGCAATGACATGTATAATACATGGGAAAACAGGAAAACTGGTAACAGAAATTTACAATGCATATGTGGGTTAGAATTAAGACTTGTTCATCTCAATTAATTCATATAGATTATTTCAAATGTCCGTTTGTTTTATATATCAATTATCAACTGTAGTATTTTTATTTTAAAATTTACTTTTTGGTGACTTCTTGAGTGTTTCACTTGGCTTCTGTTCCCTCGTACTGGCTGAAACATGAGTTAATTATACTGTTAATTGTTATGTTGTTCTAAAATTGTGTTATGTTTTATAATTGTGTGTGTTTCGAATATAGCAATACATGCAAAATGCACTTACATATTCATTTGACATTATTGTGTAAATAACAAACTTACACCTTGTCTAGTGTAAACATTAAATGTTGATGTTAGTTAATTAAAAGAGTTATCTCCTGATCAAAAACACACTTTAATGTTAATTCTTATCCATAGATGCATTATGCTTCCAACAATAAAAAATATGTTGATGATAAGTACCTGTTGATGTGGCTTTTGGGGATTTCACTTGAAGCAACTGGGGCTACAGTTAATTTCTGCAGGTGCTGAAATAAATTGTGTATGTATTGTTCAGTTGTTATGGATCCACTGTTGGTCTTATCACGTAGTTAAATAGCAGTATGATATGTATGTGATGTGCATGCCTTGGAATGTATGTTTAAGTATATCACTCATTATATGTGTTTGAGTAAAATATAGACATACAACAATTTTGAGCACCTCGAGTCAGTTTTCTAATATGTTATCTTAAGTTCACAATTGGAATGGTTTTAAGTTAGTTGCTAAATAAACACATGACAACGTTGCTCATATTCATTTATTTTCAGTGTACGGCTTAATGCTGAACTGTTTCTATATGGAACGATACCGTTTAGAAAATTCGCAAATTTAAGATTAAGATTAAACTTAAGATGCAGCCATTGTGAATAAAACTCCGGACCATAATCATTTAAACACTTTATAGTAACTGACCTTTGCAATTTAATTGTGTTTCAGACACATCCGTGCTTTCTGTTGACACTTTTGTTGTTGCTGTTTTGCAGCTTTCTGCACCTAAGCAAAGAAAAAGAAAAAAAAATTCACCAATAAAATGGACCCACAATGCTTCTTTTTATATATTAACACGTGATTTGGTCAATGCAGCAGCAAATAAACAGAGTTATAAATTCCAATCTTCAAGGAAATAACATACTTTCAAATCGACTCCACCTACGCCTTCAATCAGCTCGGGGGGAATAAGTGACAGAACATTAAGGAAAAACAGAACAGGTTTAAATGGAAAGACTTTTGTGTTACTTTAAAATTTCATTGAGAACAAGACTTGTACAATTATCATTTCCAATTAGCAATCAATAAATGTACATGTTGAAATAATATAAATTAAGCCATGTTAAAGATGTGCACTAAGACAATGAGCTTTATGCAAATTATATACCAAACAAGGCCTGTCACAGGATGTGACATATGCCCACGAAACATATGCTTGTCAGAGGAGGACAACATGATATCAGCTACAAGTTGGCAAAAAATGACGTTTCGCACAAAACGAATAAGGAAGTAAAATAAACGGCAATAACCCCTTCAATATTAAAGAAAGAGTAATGGTTATTGTGCTCTGCACTTCCTCTGATTTTCCTCTTGCATTATATTAAGTTTTATTTGAATCCCTTCAAGAAAAGTGACTGACGGTCGATTCCATTACTATATACCCCCGAAGTTCCCTTCGGGAGCATACAAACAGACCTTAATACATCGATGAAGCGCCGTAAAAAACAAATCAATTCGTAAATAACAATAATTTCATAACCAATAAACAGACAACTTAAAGTGACCATCAACAGCGTTAAATAGACATATATAGTCAATACAAGCAACATATACGTCAGCGATGGAATGGTGGAAGAATATATCACCGTTTGTTCGTAGGTTTTACACACTGGCAGTGGAGGTGCGGGCCCTCCCCCAGTGGACTGCACCTCCAGTCTCCTCTTTTTCTTTCTTGACAAGACTCTGCAATGAATTGAAATAAAGGTTATTCTATAATACCAGTAAACTATTTGATACCCAACATAATTGACTCTAATATAATGATAACGAAAACAAAAAATATAGCTTAGATATATAGCATATTTATTTGCAGGAAACATGCAATGGATTGGAAAAAACAACAACTTGAAGACTCGAAAACGACAAAAACAAACACATAAGAGCCTCACTGAGACAGGCAAGTGTTACGCTACCTTCTGTATCATGCACTGGTATGTTATCATTGTTATATTAACTCCACTGACAAATCCACCAAATCATTTGCAATCCAATCTGTATTTTAACAATAAAATATCGCACTTTCATATCTTAAAGCCAGATAACAATTAGTCTAGTTACTTCCTGCTCAGCGACTTTATCCCACAAGGAATTTTTTTCATGAGAGGAAATTGTAAACGACAATGTTCCGTATAGTTCATTGTAATTCAGTTTAAAAGTTGTTGCCAGCACCGCCATCTCCGTATCACTCCAATGTGTTGATTTACTAACATTGCTTTTTGATGTCATGTGTGCAGCAGACAATGATAACTGTCATCGGATGTTTATACTTTGACATATTAACCGAAATAAAACGGAATCGACAGTAAAGGAAGACTTCTTCAATATTGCCCTATTTCTGAATGGTATCGGTGTAATTGACGGCACTCATGTGCAGATCCAGGCTCCAGTAGTGGAAGAACCAGTATATGGTAATCGAATGGGTTACCATTCGGTCAACGCTCAGGTAAGACGTTTATTGCATTTCTCTTAAGTATGACAAATAGCACGGATTTAACGTGAATGGTTTTATTTGTTTATGTTTTGTTAATGGGTCTCATTCTTATTTGTTTGGTGTATTAAATTGCACGTTTGAAACCCTGATTATAGGTAATAATCATGATATAATTGTTAATTAAAATGCATTTGTGTTTCAGCCACTACATGTGTCTGACAAATTCCATTACAACTATGAAAACTCTTGTTTTACAATGCGAATTGGTAATTCCCTGATCCCTGACAAATAAGGCGTAAGAACAATAATATTTTGTTTAATGTTACCCGCCCTACCCTAAAAAAAAAAACCCGACCCTGTAGCATTTATTGAGTGGGTCAGATATTGTTTTGTTTATTTATTTTTTTCCAATAATAAAAAAAAAATGGATAAAAAAGTGTTTTGTTTTGATAGCATACACTTCAACACAATGTTTTATGTTATTAGAGACACGTTTTGAATATTCATTCAGTTTTTGAATCTTCGAGTTGAATATTTGCCAAAAAAAAAAACGTAATTCCCTACCTACCTACCCTAATTTGTTTGGGGCATGTAACCTGAAACAAACATATGTTTTAAATGCCTAATGAAATTGAATATCATTTAATATCACTATGTTGTATTTATAATGGCATATTGCTTCACTTATTGGCTTTTCTATTGGTTTAATATTTATTGAAGAATTCAGCACAAATTAAATATTCTTTTATAATTCATAATTTAATTTATGTTGCATTGGACACAAAGTATTCTTATAGCACTACATATTTGTTTCAATACTGCTTCTACTACTTCCAATAGTTATTAATAATACTGGCATTACTAATAATTATAACATACTTCTGTATCTCAATTTCGCTATAGATCATGTTCGATATCAATTGCCTCATTCGCGACATAGTTCCACGGTGGCCTGGTTCTGTACATGATGCCAGGGTACTGAGGAACAGTGGTCTGTACCAATACATGGATCAGAATATTGTGCCAGATCAGCACCAGTATTTGCTGGGAGACTCTGGCTACCCATGCAAAAGATTGTTACTGACTTCATTCCTCAAATTCCTTTAGTCAGGTTAATGTGTGTTTTAGAGTACTCCAGATGCTGTAGTATTTGCAGTTAAAACATGTAATTATATATATTTTTAAACATGAACAATCCGTGAACACGTCCCTTTAAGATGAGAGGTATATGGTGTATTAAAATATTGACAATTTTAACCATTTTCTAATGAAACAATATAATGATATGTTAATTCTAGAAATACCAACATTGTAAGATTCCAATTAAAATTGATGTACACTTATACATATTTTTTCGCATGAATGATTCTTTACACAATGTGCTAGTGTTATAAGTGGATAGTAAACAGTTTAGAATTATTAAAAAAATCTTCATTAAATTTCAAGCGTACCAAAGAAAGTATTATTTTGTGATCGGAAAAATGCCCCTGTATTTGGCAACTAGATTTTCCCACTTTTTATGAAGCTCACTGCATGATCTCGTTGTCTCTGTGGCACACGCATTGAATGCTTTTTCCACTTCCATTTCATTTTTCAATACGCTTGCTACCGCTGGACATGTGATACAAATACATGTAGATAATATTATAAAAATGGCATTCAAATTTAAGTAGGCTAATAAGTAGTACTAGCCAATAGTGACACATTATTTCCGTGTGTAACAGTGTGTAATTATTCTTTTATATACTGATATTGTTTCGATGAATACATACATACATGGACCAATTTAATTGCAATAATACATTCAACATATAATTATCTTTGCTATTTTTTTAGATTTGACACATGCATATACAAAAACTGGGCTGTTAAAACGATACAAGAATCAAATCGAAATATTAAAAACCAAAATATATTTGATATCAACTTGGAGTATATCCAATATATGGCTAAATTAGATTCTTTAACAAGGCATAATACTTTGTTTTATAAAATGCAGATCAAAGTTTGTATGTATTATTGGATGAATGAAATGTTTATTTATTCAAACATTTATATCATTAACCATGACCAATAAGACATTGTTTCCAACATGAATAAATAAATATGTATTAATACGTCATACATAAGACTTACTGACACACAATTTATGTTTGTCGAAACATGCCATGCTCATTGTAATCTTCCCCATCATCTGAGCAATAAGCATATTTTTTTGTATAGAAAAGTTAGGCGATCGCTGCTTAGCTATTTGTTTGCGATTTATGAAGTACTGTATCGTCTGCAAACTCTGTTTATTTCCGCGTTTCTATTTTTATCCGTTTTGGTTTACCAACACAATATGAATTTCCAAAGTTGTTCGCGAGGTCGACGAGAAAGGTATGTAATCGAAACGAATATTGTAAACAAATTCAGAAGCAACACATAACACAATCGTAAACCTCGCTTTGTGTGTAATTCAACTGTCATGACAAACGTTATTACGGTGAAAAATCATCATTTAACGACAGCGCTGCAATCACATTTTACATCGTCCGCCATCTTGGTTAAAACAGCGCTTACGTGAAAGTGCTATTAATAGATGCTGGAAACACTGCGATGTCAATAATACGATATTTTAGGAGCTTTATGAACACGAAAGTTAGGGACATTCTTGCCCAAGGGAACAAATACTAAACTAAGGATATTCTTCCCTTTAAAACTAAGTAGTTTAGTGAATGCGGGCCCAGAACTATACGAGACGTTAATATCCCTTTCACTCTGTATAAACACAAGGATAATATAGTGTGTGTTGTATATTACACACTGTCACTAAGAGTTAATCAACCTAAATCTATAAAACTATAGTTTTTCAAATAGTGTCGTCCCTGAACATTAAACTTGTCTACAATGATTATGAGCAAGTCGGTTGGAATTTAAAACTTAAACGAAATAACAAAAGTCTTCCATGATTTCGTGTCTTCATATCTTCTGCTTGTAGGGGGTTATCGAGTTACTAGCATTGTATAATTTTCAAGTTTAAACTAAACATATGTGATGAAAAAACATAGACATTAGATATTGCGCTGTTATCTCTGAAATAAATCCATGGACTGCATATAAAGAAACTATTATCATTGTATGTATATATTATTTAGCATCTAAGGCCCCTCAAAACTCCAATATATCATCTCAAAAATGTTGACAAAAACACGATTGGAATGTAATACTTCTATTAAAATCAGCTATTCGCTTTCCATTTAATAGATATGACATTACGAACGTATATTGTGTGTTTTAACTTACGCATTAAGCAATATAGATATTAATATAAGAAAGTAATTATAAATTTACGTCATAGTTTGTTGTCAAATAACACACGGACAGAAGTTTACATGCGTAAGAATAAAATCACGAGTGCGACAACAAATTATGACGTTAATATATTAGTTCGATTCCAACACGACTTGAAGCTAACCTTTGATCAGAAGAATTTATGTACAATTAACGCTCTATTGTTGAAGGAAGCTCTACCCAGCTTCGTTAGTAACGGCTGTGCTATAAATTAGCTTCCCTCCCTTATAATTTGCATAAAAGTTCATCGCAGTAGCAGTTCTCGAACATAATATGTTTAATATAAATTTAATCGGTGAATTTATTTTCGAATTATTCAAATAAACTGCAACAGTATGAACTACGCAGCGTCAGTTTGAACAAGAACAAAATATCATAAATTGGGAAGTGTTAATGGAGATTTCTTTTTACCTTTGCACCGGTAACGAAGGACGAAAATTATCGGATACAATCCGCGATCAACACGTGTTTTATCAATACGTGCTTTTTCACTTTTCATGGAATTGTGTATTGTTGTAAAAGCTGCATAACTCTAACAATTGCATTTATTTTTGCAAAATTTCAATTTTAAATGCAGAGAACGTCTGAAAACATTAACTAGAAGAATTTTATTAATTGAGTTATTAAGTTAACCAATTTTGAAGAAATGTTTCAAACAACTGGTCAGGTTGCATCCACCATACTCCTTTTGGAGCAGCATTGTAACGCCGCATATTCGCGTCGCCGCAAATCCATGAGCAAACGCTTCTAAGCGATGAATTTCAGCCCAAAACTTTTCCTTTATTCTACCGAATGTATCGACAACGATGACAATGGTCATGACGCTGAGGATTTTTGCTGTTTTTGATTATGATGATTATGATGATTATGATGATGATGATGACGATGACGACAACGGTGATGATGATGATGATGATGATGATAGTGATGATGACGGTGCCGATGAAGAAGAATAAAAAGAAGAAGAATATGATAATGATGATGATGATGGTGAGTATGATAATGATGACGATAATGATGGTGATGATGATGATGATGGTGATGATGATGGTGATGATGATGGCGATGATGATGATGATGGTGATGATAATGAGGATGATGATGGTGACGATAAAGATTATGGTTAGGATGATGATGATGATCAAGATGATCATCATGATGATAATGAGGATGACGATGATAATTACTATGATGATTTGTAATGAAACTCGCAGTAAATTTAATATATGATACGCTCTTCGTATGCCAGCAAAGGATAAAATGCGGAATTTATTTTATCACTGATTATATACATCCATTATCTTCCACGAGTCATACTGTCGTGAATCAGTGTAACTTTCGAAGCACAGAGAGCAAACACTTAGTTTCTTTCATTGTTTGCGTTCAATAAAATTCCTGTTCGAGTGCATGCGTACACTAGTAATCAGTTATAGCTCGAGCAGCAATTTGGTGTTGAGTGGTGGGAGCACTATGTGGCATTCGTGTTCGTAAACCGTCATGTTAATCCATGGGCTAAGTCGGCAATGAAGACGAATGCTAGTTTTGGCATCGCCTGTGCGTTGATTATGGCTATTGCATGTAAGTAAGGAAACTGTGTCTAAGGAGAGCGTTATATATTTACGTTTTTGAATTTGTACAAACAGTTGTATCAAACTGTTGAATATTTTAAGCCCATATTAAAGTATATTCAACAAGCTATATATGTAAATATGTACCACATATTTAGTGTATGTGTATTCCAGTTGTATATAATAACATACTAAGTTTAGTTAATGTTATTTCATAGTTACATTTGAAACAAAAAGTAATAACGTTTCAGTCTCGGAAGACATACAGATTGGAATTCGAATGGCATCTCCTTCAACATTAGAAGTCACCTGTTTTGGCTATGCAAATACAATAGCAATGATAAAACTTTTTAGAGGTCAGAAATATTTGCAAAGTGTTATAAAAATAAACACATATGGAAACAAATGCATAATATCAACCAATTTGCCAGAGTCTGAAGTACAGTGTAAATGTGAATCTGAAAACCGTGCTGTCTGCAATCTTTCTGAATCAAGTGTCAACGCTGCAGACAAATGGAAATGTGCAGCGATCAAGTATCAGGATACAGATCCAGCGTTCAGTGTAATAGTAAGCGTACCTGGATCTAACGGTAATTTGCTTTCTGCAATGGTTTCTCTAGTGCTGATGCAGTTGGTGTTTTATTTATTGTGTGTGCCAAACAATGTCTAGGACAGCATAAGCATGTGCCATTAAGATCGCATACATTCTAATTTGATTTGACTTTCATTATCGCTATCTTATATGACAAACCATAAGGTGACAATTTGCAATAATATTGAGCTCGGACAAATAACTAGTTGAATGACAGCTTTTATGATCGCCCGATCGACTGTTTTAAAATATGCCTGACATAACAGAATACAGTTTAATTCAGGTCTAAGAAATACTAATGATGTGTCAAAATTTAACCTTTAGTGACTGAAGCACACAACTCTTCCATCAAGGCGGATTACAGCGTATTGGTTAATATTGTTACCAATGGAACAGGTTTAGAAACCATGACATACAATTGCATGCATATTGGTATACGTACTACACAGTTTTGCATTTGAAGATCCTATTCATTAACTCAGTGGGGTGACTAATGCATTAATCCAATGCCAAGGTTCGATTTTTGATAATATTTAAGAATCACACACCACAAATGTGTAATAATGGAACGTTTCGTTATGCCCAGTTTTCATCGTTTAGAGTGTGTAACCTTAGCAAATAATCATGTCTAATTTCAGACACAAAACCAATTGATTTCACTACACATTAATTTATATCGCCTGTAAACAGCTCAACAGTTTAAATAATCATACGTTGAAAAAGCGCGTCTTGTACGCTACATTCAAGTTTTCTCTTCAAGTATTAAATTGGCCTCTATGTTTACCTGGATACTCCTTAGATAATGGTCTACCAATAGAACTGACAACCGTTTCTGCGTCGTCAATAATTTACAACAAAGCAACAACGATATATCAACATGAATCGTCGGATCAAACTACTGTCTCCAAATACAATGGTGAGTACAAAACAAAACGACTGCTATTTTGACATATCACAAATACCAACCCAACACATGTTTTACACTTAAGAATAATATATTCAATTTATACCATGTATTTGTATAATGTATCACGGAACAGATTCGCTACTTCAATTTATTTTGTTCTGTACATTTGTAGAGGTTTTATTTCCTTCATGATTTATTGTCTGTTTTTCATGTACAACGGCGTGTTGATTGTGTAAATATGTGCATGTTCCGTCTGTGATTTTCATTTTAGAAGAATCAACATTGGCTACTGGTTTGTCACATGATACACAAGAAGTAACTTTCATCATCATAATTGCCGCCGCTGGGTCATTGATTATAGTGCTTGTTGCTGTATTGATTTGCACATACTGGAAATGCATCCGTAACTCAGGTGAGTGTTTTGCAGTAGGACATGTTTAAGTCATAAAGGTATGTGTAAAATTGGGACACTATAATAAACGCAATCAGAGTGGGTGTATACATAGTCTGTAGTCTGGATTCATGATTTTTTTTTGCTTTGTCTGTTTATTGAGTGTGGGGCAGAAGAATATATAGTTACTAGTGAATGTTATACTGGTAATATCATGTTTATTTCAGGAAGAGTACTTCCGTCAGTGCTTTACAGTCCGTATATATTTCCCATTGGCGATAACACGAGGACGTCTCAATACGTGGTAGGCAGACAAGCAACAGAGACTCTCAACGACATCGTCCCACTCGAGCATATTGAAGCTATCGCTGACAGCTCCCAGGGGGTAACTATCGCGCGTACTACAACTGTCGTCATGGAAAACAGAACGGAGGAAGACAGAGAGAGAGCGGACTATTACGATTCCATCTCAGACACGAGGCCGGAATCGCCTTATGACGAGATACCGGTTTTACCTGGTAATACTGTGTTCATTTACGTGTGTAAAATCATTTAATCCCGATCTAATACAGTAAATGAAACGATGCCGGACTAAACTGTGAAATAAAGTCATTACTTTGACATCATGGCATTATGAGTCCCGTGAGATTTTCCAATACAATTCAAAACAATTATTTTTTTAATAAAGCATAACATAAAACGAAATTTTTAGTTAAAGATAGATCATAGAAACATAAATATTTTCACTCGTAGCCGCAATACTCGTGAAAATAACATTTGTTATGATCACTCCTTAACTAAAATCAAGTTTACACACAAATAAACAAATACCTTCTATGTTTTACTCATTATATTGTACTAAGTGTTTGTATTTCAGATGAAGGTGAAACATCAGAACATCAGTGGTATGTGTTCAGTCTGATAACCATTTGATTCGTTTATTAAATTAGTTTGATTTTGGTTTGAATTTTTGAACAAAATGAAAACGATAATGATATTTTATTAAACGAGGCAAAGTCAATATATGGTGTTACGGTCGCATGGTATTGTCACTTGTATATAGTGTTTTATTTTAAAGTCATTTTAAATGCATGTAGTTGAGTTTTAAAGAAATCACATAACAGTATATCCAAACTGACTCCCTATTGTTGATCATAAATCGCCAGGTAAATAAACATATCTTGATATTTTAGGGAGCCGCATGTACATTACGAGAGTTTACCTCGAACAGGGCGTGATGGGTACTTACAGCATAACACCTGAACACAAACATAGGTTACAATACATGGTATGTCAGCAGTGTATGAGTCAGCATGTCATCTTGCTAATCCTATTATACATACGATCATATACAACCGTTGGACATACTCAGCATTATCTTATAGATAATAAGACATTCGAACAATATCACTGGTTTTTAATCCATCTGTGCTGGTTAATACTCAAAATGTCCTAACATTTGTTTGTAATAACGATTCATGTGCAAACGTTGTGTTACTGTTTCAGTTCATGTTTCATAAGTCAAGATCCATCCATCGTGTGCTTTCAATGTATTCGTGGATTACGCGATAAAATGGACAGCCTGCACATTTATTTCGGTGGAATATTTTAAATCAAACAGTGTCTTCTTGCAGTGCTCTATGCTAGTTATAACAACTATTAAATGAAGAGAAATATCGGCACTATAACTACCTCCATCATTATAATATCACCACATTGATTGTATAACGAAAACATGTTTCTCGACATTATATCAACAACGTTATCGGCACAACAGCAACTGAATAACCATCATATCAGCATTCATAAACATGTACAGTCACCATTACGAGAGAATAACCAGTTATTATAAGTACTACAATAAAAGATGAATGTACAACGCTGTCATGTTTTAATACTTCAGCTTAAATAAGTGTAGGTAACCCTTGCCCTGCCAATTATCAAAATCAATGATTTATATCTAATGTGATGAGTAAATAAAACTTTAACTTCACCAAAGGGACGCACTATAGACAACCCTTGTAAAAAGTATTGATCCGACCATAAATAGTTCAGCTTGAGTTAGTATTTCGTTTGCGTGTGAATGGAAATGATACTATACTCGGTCGACATTCAGGTTAAGTCAAGCTGTTTATCGTTTTCGTAATTGTATCAAGCTTTATGCAATTGTTAGTAAACCTGTTATACTGAACATGTTACAAAGTAAATTTAAATTTAGTTTATAATGACGACATAATCTCATTCCGAAAATAGGGGGACAGTGTAAACTTCAAACATTAAAAGGTCTTTACACGGTCTGCTGTCGATATTTATGCTTCCATTTACCTTGATTTACCTGTGTTCATTCGTCTAAGTATAAAGATATTCGCACTGGTATTTAAACGAGCTTTTGTTAGCTGCCTGCACGAATCGTAGCAAATAATTGAGGAGATGTAAAAAG
Source organism: Congeria kusceri (assembly GCA_027627225.1). Taxonomy (NCBI): domain Eukaryota; kingdom Metazoa; phylum Mollusca; class Bivalvia; order Myida; family Dreissenidae; genus Congeria; species Congeria kusceri. The sequence goes on from CM051026.1 coordinate 34,746,128, forward strand.
GTAATGAACATTAACCAACTAAAACGATGCGTCAACCTGTGGTTTCTTGTTCACGGTTGAGTATAGGGTATAGACCTTTTTGAGAACTGAGTGAAGTGGGTCGACTTTGTTAAAACTTCTGACCGGAGGTCCCGGGTTCTACCCGAACTCAGGGAGCGTTCTCAAGATCATTCCAAAAACACCCAAAACTGGTTCTTCTCAGGAAACTGACTCGAGAGTGTCCCTATAAGCCTAAGGCTTTCGATGCAATCGAGCTTAAATAAATAAGTTAAAACTATAACAGCTGAGTACAGTGGATCATTATTGTTCCCAATGGCGCAACTATAATGTGGATTATCGTCGTTTGTATTTATTTTCCATGGAATATCATCGTTTACAACTGAGTAAAGTGGATTATACTTGACTGCAGTTAAATAACAATAATATTTTCTAATTTTTTAGTAGAGAAGTTCGTCGTTGTTAAACGTGTTTACACTGTGTACAGCAGGTTGTCTTAGTACATGTTTAAATGCAAAACACACGTTACGCATATATAGAACTAATCGAGAAATAAAGCGAACTAACATCTAAATTGAAACAAATATTTAACCCAATGTCTCGACTTCAGAATGATGAATTTGCGTAATTTCTTTGCGTTATCTAATATATTTGGATTCGTTGGGATGTTTGATGCTACTAAACGCCCAGCTATTTCGTGGCGATATTTAGTGATGTATGTCGGTTTATCCCACACTAATCGATTTGTACTGGATCAACTTAAGTCCATGAATTGTAAACTATGTGTGTTTTGCTTGAATCGTCCTTAATGAATATAAAAAGACTGGTTCCGTTTGTTGCCGTTAGTAATGATATACGGAAATGAAAGCATGTGACCCACGATGACGCACGAAACTGAAAACCATACAATTAAAGCGTGTGTAATTGTTCATAACAGTCATATTTTTCTTTAATGTGTTCAAGTTTCGAATATTGATGAAGTGTGTTTTCTACGCTTGTAAAAATGGTACAATGCGCAGTCAAATACATCGTATTTAACGCTTTCGAAAACATGTTAAAATTATATCAGCGTTTAAAACGAGTTTAACTGCTACAATGAATGACTGAGACATGCCACTGTTATTAATAAAGTTGGATTAAAGCTGCTTCTTCACATATGCTACGAAATGTATGACTGAGGCCAACGACGTTGTTTATAATGTTTAAGTAACGATACTTCTCAAATTAAGTGGATTAAGCATCACTTAATAGTATAATAACAATGCAAATAAAAGCGGACTTTACAAATCATTTGGGAAAGCCCTTCTAAAATTAGACTACCAATGCACGGTGTGTGATATTGAACATGCGATGTTGATTATAATAATATGTTAAAACATTTTTTTTTTGACTTTCGTAAATTGATATTTTTTTTTTTTTTTAAATCCTGAAATATATTAACGTCTTACAAATCTAATTTCAAACGAAAAAGTACCGAGTACCTTTTTGGGCTCGAATCCGGTTCCTCGGCGTGAGAGGCTGACACTCTTACCGCGTCGCTGAACACCTTCATACCTTTTGGATAGCTCTTAGCGCTTCTTATTGTTTCGGACGTGTTTTGTCATCTTCGGGACTCCGGACGTGAAATCAATAGGATATATGGACCACTAGTTAATTTCACCATAACAACCGAGCATCTATAAATAGTTGAAAAGCGTCTTGAAACGCTTTTTAAATCGTGTTGTAAAAATGCATTATTATGATAAAATCAGTGTGTTTCAAACTCTAGTAAATGTGCCAAAGTGCTATTCCAGTCAGTTATATTTACGAAATATACATTTACTAGATTTGAAACATTTTAGTTTTATTTTTGTCATTTTCCCAATCAGTGATGAAGCAGCTTTAGTGCAGTTATGAACAAGATAGATTGGTAAATTATGCCATAACATAAGGATAAATGTGTTAGTTTGATATGTTATTTTAGACACAAAATATAGTAAAGGTAAAATCTAAGCTTCATAAGTATTACACTGTGTTAGATGGACTACTATATAGACTTAAAACACGACTGAAATACAATGCACTTAATTGCACGTGGCTCAAACTAGCTTCAGACATGTGGCAGCTGTTACAAACGTAACCTTAATTCAAGAGGCGCATAGCACTGTTGGAATATTTTAAAACAAGTAGCAATGTGATTATGTAAAGTTACAGAATATGCTCTATTTTATCGGTCACTGCTGTACGTCATCATTAATTCAAAATATTTGCCCGAAAGTAGAACAAATGCACTTAAACAAGCGCATCGTAAAGCGTATTGTCTATCGTAACACAGCGATTGAATGATTGCAATTTGTTTGACATTGATGTGTAGACAGTATTGTGCGTTATGACATTATAACAGAACTGTTGAAAAGGCACGTCGCTTAACGGTTACGATAACGATGACATATCACCATATTGCAGCGTAACAGCGGAATTCAACCGATAAACCCAATTTCTGTGTAAACAGGACGATCAATATGTTTGAGCAAAAAAAACAACTTTGGCAACAATAAAACGAAAATGACAGAACAAAGATAATCAAACAATACAAACATGACCAAATCGGAGTTCCATAATTCAGCGAGGTTATTTGGTTAAAAACTATTTTACTTCCGTGTCACCCATAGCCGGCTGTATAAAGATATGTATGCATTTTAAGATGTGCATTTATTGACAAAATTTAAGACTAATTTTTTTAATTAATATGAACATATATATAAAGAAAACATATAAGTAAAGTAAGGACTTTGTTTTTAAAACTGTGTTTGAAGTAACGAATACGCTGTTTCAAAGACAGGATCGGATATAATTATACAGTGCAATGTGTGGAACGATTATGCACGCTATATACTTTCAATATTGGTGGGTCCAAAGCCGGGAGCGGCGTTGGGTTGTTCCCTAAAATGTTATGTATTGCATCCAATGAAATGTCTTTAAACATCGTTTCGAAACACCAACCTTCCACATCATTTATAATTATACAAACGTTATATAAACTGGATTGTATCTTTACCGAGTTGAACTATATATAACTAACGGTCTTAAATATAATAATCGAGTAGAACCTAATCAGCCCAATACTTTGTTTACATTGTGTCTAGAGATATATATGAGGTTGTTTTTACACCTCCAAAATGAGATGACGCGAACGATCACATGCCGTGATTGTAATTTGAATAAATTATCAGCTTACACCAATGATACGATCATTTAATATAACTCGTTGCCAAAGGTTGACATCTAAAGGCAATCTGATTAAAATCACGCTTAACATTTTGATGAGACAAGGACAAATAGAATGTCACGTTCTGTTGACCTTTCGTTAGCCAATCAGAACCGTTGAATGTACTAGTTCTATTTTAAGCCTTCAACATGTAAGCTGGGATCCCAGTGTTCA
>CM051026.1:34754545-34817045 GCA_027627225.1 Congeria kusceri
GAAAATCAGTATCAGGTAACATTTATATTTAAATGTGACAAATCTTATGGATATGCATGTATATATTATTATGGAGGAGTAACAATAATATGACATACACACGTAATATGTTTAGGAATATTAAGTATCTATTTGCTGTTGTTTCAACATGTGCATTTTTTGCTAAAATATATAAATAAATTGATATTTTCAAGAATAAATCTATTTCAGGTATGAGTGGCGTTGATTAATGTAACATACATTGTTTTTTTGGTATCTTCATTATTATACAGTATTTGAATTCATATAAATTGTTTTGTGTTTTAGGACATCCAAGCGTATCAAGCACTAATGGCCGCTGTAGCTACACAGGTAATAGTGTGTTCAGACATATCGATTGTTATACAAAAAACTGGTTCGAACATATAAATAATTCCAATCGATGTTTTCACTACAAAAACTTAAAAACATTGTTAAATATCGAAGGATGTGTATGATTGGATATACCGCTGCAATGTTAAATAGCAATATGCTGATTTCGATTTTGCAACCACAAATGAAGTATTGAAACAGGACATCATCACGTTCCAGGAGAGGACCGAGTATTCATATTTTGTCAAGTTAATAATAATATGTCATTACTTGGTTCTGAACATCATGCTTTCTTTATTTGTAAGCAAAGTATGAATACAATTCGAAACGATTTCCTGTATAATTAGTATTCTGGTATTCGGGTCGTTCTGCTTGTATGCTTGTAATAGTCGTTTTCACATTTTATACAATATATTTAAGTAGGCAACATTCATGATTACGTTCATGACTGTCCGTATATAATTGAAAATGTGGGTTTACATTTAATTAATATCGCATGTTTGATTAACTAATATACTTGATTGATCGTTTAGTTGACTGAATGCCATTGAATAAGGTCACTTTAGATAAATAATTTTGCGTTATATTGTTGTATTACTGTCATATTTTGGAAAGTTCTTGGTCAGTCTTGATGATACATTGATTTCCCTTGATACACTGTCGTTTGTCCGCCATACAACGTGTAATCACATTGCTAGAAATGCAAGTGCTCTGTATACAAGAATTTTTTTTTTTTTTTTTTTTTTTGTCAATAAGTACACAAAAAAGGAGCATAATGTTTTTTACGGTACCGATAATAAATGTTGTGTTTTGTATTCTTGACTTTCACACAAGTTTATTATTGTAAATTGTCTTCATTTAACAGGACAACAACGAACTCCATCAACGCCAGGTAGGGAAATTATTAACAGAAGAATGCGTATACTCATAAACTTATAAATTTGTTAATATATTGGTTAGTCAGTTTATGCGTTTCTTTTTACCATGTGCAATATTATACTAACAATTGAATATGCAATTTCAACAACAGTTAGGTGAACTAAATAGTGTCGATACTTGCAAACGACGGCACATAATTTACGATGAAATATTATAATGCAGGCGTATTTCTAATAATAAGTAGTGTAACATGTGTTGTGCTGAATAGTAAAAGAAAGATTTGCATGTAATGTTCGTACATTGTAGAAGATGTTACATGTAGTTTCAAGTGAAGTAATAGCATACAAGCCACTGTGCTGGTCTTCAGTATTCATTTACATGTGTAATTGCTGTTTAAATGCATTACATTTTGTGTAACTTAGCTACATTACAAAAAGGGAGTCTAACACCAGCGCTATTTGATTAGCTATGAAGTGCAATTCAGCATTTCTCTTGCTAGGCTATTTCCGAGTAACTATGTTTGATGCTCTACGCTTGCGAGTAATGTGTAGCATATATGTTATCAATAATTGTGAATATTTAATGCCATGAACACGTCACTCGTTTATTTACAAAATGAAATCCGTTTGTTTAGCTTGTAGACAACTAGTAATAATAGGACATTCGATCATCTAAATGTCGTATAGCTGACGCTGTGCAAGGTACGTAAATTTATAGTCATATTAGCAAAACTACATGGCAATTATTGACAAGCAATGTTCCAGATAATGAGTGAGCTAGTTTCCACTTTAGCGGTCCCCTGAAATTCTAAATGTAAACAACGTTTTGCGCATACGTCGACGTTGCTATGCATGACTAGTCTTGTTCTAGTCGGTCGCCTATTTTAAGCTCACCTAAGCACACCGTGCTCATATTGAGCTTTTATGATCGGCTTTTGTCCGTCGCCCGTCGTGCGTCGTGCGTCAACAGTTTAATTCAAAGAACTTCTCCTCTTTAATCGCTGGACATGTTTTCACCATACTTCCAGGAATGATCCTTGGATGACCCTCTTTAAAGCTGGTTTCAATCGTTGCGGTCCGCTGCATATGGTGCTCACCAGAGCTAAAAAATAGATTAAAAAAGTGTAAACTTAAAAATATGTTTCTCTGAAACCGTAAAACCGAGAGGTTTTATATTTGGTATGTAACATCCTATAGCGGTCCTCTATAAAGATTGTTCAAATAATTTTTTATTTTTATTTTTTTTATTTTTATTTTTTTTTTTCAAAATTATACCTTTATTTCATGTAAGTGCACACACATAAAGTAGACATCATAAGGTAAATAAAGTACGCTTTTTAGAGATGCACACATGCACAAGGAAGAAAAAACATAGGATTAAAGAATCAAATAATAAGTGTGGGAAGGGGGGAAGGGAAAGGTAACAGGTCTTTCTTTGACTTGGGTCTATTGAGCACTGGACATATGATATGTTTGGATAAAGTTTGTAGTTTGTAGAGGTTTTTTAGTATTTAGGAACGCATGGTGGATAAATGCAGGGCTATATTCGTGTAACACACATAGAAAATGTATTATTAAGTAAGGTTGAACTGTTATGGAAAGCGTTTCTACAAAACAAGCACGTATATGTATAGAGAAAATAAACGTACGTAAATACTCTAGATAGTGCTATGAAGTGTTTTCAGTCAACTGCAAAAAGAGGTGGTTCTGTGATACATTGACATTCAAAATATCTTTCCAAGCAAGTAAACTGTCAACTTTCTTTTCATATAATGCTACATCTTTAAGACTGTCATATTGTGATTTCATAAAGTGTCTTCCATTTTCAACCGTTGGTTGTGTTGAAGACATCTTGCATTTATACAGATAAAACTTGGCATAAATAAAAGCATTGTTGACAGCATCACTATTCTTTTCTATATATCCCAGAAGAAAAGTATATATGTTACAAAATGGAAACAACAGTTTGGGGAAAAGGTTTTCAATAATAATTTTTGAAATAGGACATTCCCAGAAAAAATGTTCAATCGTTTCCTCACAACTTTTGCAAAAGGTACATTTGGGAGAATCTTTCAGATTCATTTTAAAAAGTAGACTATTTGTTCCAAGTATTCTGTGTATAATTCTGTATTGAAACCATTGCATTTTCACATCTTTAGTTATAGAAAATGGTTCACGAAAAATATCCTTCCAAACATTGTCAGTAATTTCAATATTTAATTTACCTGACCATTTTTGTTTTATTGGTAAGCATTTTTCGGTCTTATTTAATATTGTATACATTGGCTTTGCTCCGGAAACAGGCATAAATAGTGTTCTGTGTGAAGGAGGTATGAAAGGCCTTTGTATGTTTGCATACTGTTGGTAATTTCCTTCAACATTTAATTTCTTAAACATTGCAAAGATAGCCTTTTTAATACCGTTATACAAGAGGAAGTCAATTTTAAGATTATAGTTTTCATTGATTATATGCATGTTTAAGAAGTCTCCATTTTTATCAAATAGGTCACATACATAGTGTAAGCCTGCCTTATACCAGGCTTTGAAAAATATACTTGTATTTCCTATGGAAAGGTTTTCATTATAAAACAGTGGCTGATGCAGAATATCTTTTGCATTAAAAGGCAATTGCTTTTGGAAATGTACCAGACAGAGTAAAACATCTTTCCAAAAGGGATTTGTAATCATATTTGATAATATTTTAGGATAATGATTTCCACAATTGAAAAGTTTGCTAAAATCAACATATATATTTGCTATACTCAGCCATTTCCCAGCTGTACTGTAAGCGCGTTTAAGCAAAGTTAATTTCAAAGATTGGATAAAAGCTTCAATGTTTATCATTTTTAAGCCACCGTCACAGTATTCGTTGGTTAAAACGCATAATTTGATTCTACTCTGCCCATTCCATATGTAGTTAGTAAAAATGGTATTTAAATGTTTAATAAAAGAATGTGGTGGGTTTGGAAGTGATATAAACAAATGGTTGAACAAAGAAATCAAAAGAGTTTTTATTACAGTTATTTTGCCAAAATCACTTACAGGTGTCAAAAATCTTTTTTTCCAACTTGTAAGTATATTCTCCAATTTGGTAAGCCTGTCACTATAGTTAAGTTGTATGATCTTTGGTAAATCAACATGAAAATGTATACCTAACATTTGAAAACCATCTTGGTTCCACTGGAGTTTCCATTTTGTTTTTATGCTTTCTGAGCTGAACTTTTTTTTCCCAATCCATACTACTTTGGTTTTGTCAAAATTAACGCTCAATCCAGAAATGGCAGAAAATTTGCTTAAAGTATGCAGTGTTTCATGTAAGGATTGTTCTGTTCCATCCAATATAATAGTTGTATCATCTACAAATTGTGTAAGTTTATGTTCTACTTCTTTAAGAGTAATACCTTTTATATGTGTGTTATTTCTAATTTTAAGAGATAGTACTTCAGCACATAGAATAAAAATGTAACAGGAAAGTGGGTCACCCTGGCGGCATCCACGCTGAATGGGAAAAAAATTAGACAGGTAGCCACATTGAATCATAGCTGATTTTGCATCCTTATAAAGAATGTCAAACCAACGTTTAATGTCAGGTCCAAAGTTAAAAAATGAAAGTGTTTTCTGCACAAAGGACCAAGATAACGAATCGAATGCTTTCTCAAAGTCAATTAGTAGCAGCAGACCAGGAATATCCTGTTCTTCTGTAATGTGCATAATATCAAAAATCAGTCGAGTACTTTCTCCAATATAGCGTCCTTTGATAAAGCCAGTTTGGTCATTGTGTATAAGTTTATTCATGCAATGTTTCATTCTGTTTGCAATAACACCTGAGCCTATTTTATAAACGGTATTTAGAAAAGAGTAATTGGCCTCCAGTTTGTTATGATAAGTCTTGATTTATCGCCTTTTGGGATACATGTAATGATTCCGTGTGTTTGAGTTACGGATAAATTCCCCAGGGCAAAAGATTCATTAAGAGATCTTACCACAAAAGTACCAATTCTATTCCAGAACATTTTATAAAATTCGGCAGTAAATCCAGAACTACCTGGGCTTTTGTTGTTAGACATTTTTTTTAATACAATGGATGCTTCAGATAATGTAATATTACCTTCAAGACATTGTGCTTCCTTGTCACTTAGTTTTGGACAATTAACATTTTGAACAAAATTTAAAAAATCCGAATCATTACATTCGCTTTTCTTACAATAAAGATTTTCATAAAATGATGCAGTTTTCTTTAAAATCTCTTTTTGATTAGTTAAAACAACCCCATCATCATCTTGCAGTTGGTAAATAGTTTTGCTTGTAACACATTGTTTTTCTAAATTACAAAAATAGCGAGATGGCTTTTCACCCTCTATAATCCATTTTGTTTTTGCTCGTGTTAAATATCCCTTTAACTTATGCTCGTGTATTATTTCAAGTTCTTGTTTTAACTTTTGTAAGTCCTCAATGTTTTCCTGTGAGAGGTTTTGTTCTAAAGTATTTATTTTTTCCAATAATTCTTTTTCTTTTAAGGTGTTTAATTTCTTTTTATATGAACCATAAGAGATAGATTTCCCCCTTATCTCCATAAGAAGAGTTTCAAGAAAGAGTTGATCACTTATTGTGAGATGTAATTCACTATCAGGAATAGTCCCTAATTGTACCAAATTATACACTGGAACAGCATATTGTTCTTTTATCTGATCAATCTTGTGATTAATTTCATTTACATAGTTTAAGTCATATAAAAGTGAATTGTTATGCTTCCATAAGCCTGATGCGTGCGAAAAATTGGAAAGTGCCAATTCTAACAATATCAATGAGTGATCAGACTGTAGGCTAGGTTGTATTGACGTTGACTCAAAACTTGCAAACATATTTGAAGACATAAGAAAAAAATCAAGTCTAGCTTGTTGCAATGGATTAGATTTTCGCCACGTGTTCCTCTTTAAAGACGGATATTTTTCGCGGAAAGGATCAATGAGATTGTAATTATTTATATTTTCCAACAGTATATTCCGAGCCTTAGGATTATTGATATTTTTATAATTACTATAGTCAAGTTCTGTATTTAATACCAGGTTGAAATCTCCACACATTATTAAAGAGTCATTTCCAATGTCCTCTATTAATTTAAAAATATTTGTGTAAAAAGACGGAGTGTCACAATTAGGACCATAAATACATAATATGGTAAACCGTGTTCCCGTGACGGTTATGTCAATCGCTACAAAATTTCCATTTTCATCGGTGACAGTATTATGAACTTTATATTCAAAGTTTTTTGCTATAAAAATTGCAGCACCCCTAGATTGTGATGTACCATAGCTTAAAAAAAGTTCACAATCCCATTCAGCATGGATGACGTTGTACATGTCTTCTGTAAAATGTGTATCTTGCAAGCAGTAAATATTAGACTTGAGCTCTTGCAGAAAGTTGAAAACCTTTACACGTTTTTTGAAACCATTTAGACCTCTACAATTTAAAGATACAATTTTTAGTTTGTCAGTCATTTAAAATAACAATCATACATAAATGAGTTAACATGTATAGTATATGCTCTATATTACAAAAAGTAGGGTTACACGACGAAGTGACACGTGTACGCAAGACCTGTAGATTTGAGAAAGGTGAGAAGACAAAATAAGTACATTGGCATAGAAAAAAGGAAGACATAACAATATATGTTGTGGCAGCTTGGCTAAACATAACAAAAGATAAAATAGCATATGCAAATCAGTTAACTTAAATAAAATTGATAAAACTGGTACCATGCATGTAGTTTTAAGCTTTGCACAAGTTAATATAAACAGCAGTTGTTTATCAGAAGCCGCTAAGTAGTTTTGATTATGTTGCATAACAGATACACGCAGGACAGACATAAGTTTGATAAGCATGTTCAAATTATGCCATGCCCCGGGAGTCACATGGTTTATATAGAAATATAGCAAAATGACTTTAAAAATCTTCTCCTCTGAAACCCCAAGCATAGAGGTTTCTTATTTGGTATGTAACATCCTATTGTGGTCCTCTATAAAGATTTTTTAAATTATGCCCCTGGTATCAAAACTGGCCAAGCCCCGGGAATCACAGGGTTTATATATGATATATAGCAAAAATGACCTTAAAAATATTATCTGAAACCACTAGGCCCAGAGGTCATATATATTTGGTATGTAGCATCGTATAGTGGTCCTCTACAAAGATTGTTCAAATTATGCCCCTGTGGTCAAAACTGGCTACGCTCCAGGGGTTTCATGATTTATATAGACATAAGTTGCAAAATGTCTTTAAAAATATTGTTCTCTGAAATCGCAATGTCCAGAGGTTTCATAATTGGTATGTAACATCCAATAGTGGTTCTCTACAAATATTGTTCAATTTATGCCCCTAGGGTATACACTTGCCACGCCTTGGGGGTCACATGATTTATAGATACTTAAATAGCAAAATGACTTTAAAAATCTCCTGAAAGGTAACATTGCATTGTAGTCCTCTCCAAAGATTGTCCAAATATGCCCCTGGGGTCAAATGTGGCTACACCCCAAGGGGTTATATGGTTTATTTAGACTTAATTAGCAGAATGACTTTAAAAATCTTTACCTGAAACTCCAAGGTTTTTTTAAGATTATCAAAATTATGCCCCTGTGATAAAAATAAGCTACACTTCGGGAATGCTAATTCCTATTTGGTAACAAGATCTCAGGTTAGCGTGCTGGGGCCCTCAGGGCCCTCTAGTTTATTATGCCCCTAAAGCAAATAGTAATCGCATCGCACGTCCGTCAGTCCGTCCGTCACGTTTCATGTGCGGAGCATAACTCCAGTAGTATTAAATGGATTCAAATTAAACTTCAATGAGAATCATAGAGGACAATGAGAGAAAGTGCAAAGCACAAGGACCATAACTATTTTTCTTCAATGTTTATAGAGTTATTGCCTTTTGTTTAATTGTCCTGTGTATAGCATAACTCCATTAGTATTGAGGGGATTCACATGAAACTTCATATAATGATAGAGGACAATGAAAGAAAGTGCATAGCACAATAACCACAACTCTTTCCTACTCAGTTGTTTGTCAGCGTAATGCTCTGTATCTCAGTCTGATTACGATTTGATTTCAACAAGTACATGTACATATCCTGATATATTCTACCGATTTTCAATACAGATTAAGGTGTGCGTCTCAGTCTGGTTACGATTTGAGTGCAACAAGTACATGTACATATCCTTATATCTTCTACTGATTTTCAATACAGATTAAGGTTTGCGTGCCAGTGCACACTAGTATCTCAATTGAAACTAAACGCATGTCTTCGGGGTCATTATGAAAGGTCACTGACTAAAGCCCATATATTTTTGACCTGCAATTTAGCAGATTTACACTCATTTTTGTATGCATGCAACACATTGATATCTCTTTATCTTCTACAGATATTTAATTAAAACTTAGAAAATGACTTCATGTACATTATATACGGTCAATGGCCAATGCCCATAATTGAGCAATTATTGGTAGCAGAATTATGCCCCTTTTTGTACTTAGAAATATTCACGTTAAAGCTTGCTTGGGGTACATATCCAGAGTGGCCATGAAAAATACAGCGAATTTGACCACAATTACGTTAAAGCTTGCATACGGTACATATCCAGAGTGGCCATGAAAAATACAGCGAATTTGACCACAAGTGTTATAACAAATCCAAAATAAAGAAGTTAAATCTAGAATGTTATAAATATTTTAACAATAAACCAATACAAATATCAATATTTGTTTAGAATAAGAAAATAACTAAAACTGGCTAAAAATGACAAGTAGTGGTCATATATTTATGTATGCTACTACCACTTTGTACTTATATGTGACATTGAATGTGAGGGAAATCAAATTCGGGTCAGGGAAAAATCAGGGAAACTGCAGGGAATTGGTACTTTGGACTTTCAGTTGCCACCCTGATATATATGTTACTTCTACAGATATTGAATTGAAACTTTACACATGTCTCCGGGCCATTATTAATGCATGTAAGGTAACTGATTAAGGCCCACTACTCTTAAGACTGACAAAGTAGTATAAATAGTCGATGGTGGTGTCTGACACAGCTCTTGTCTTGTTCTGATCAAACATTAGGTGAACACTATGCTATATCTTAAAACTTTATTCAAACTTTCAGTACCTATATATTCCTTAAAATTGACACTTATCTTGTAATTTATCAAGTTCATATATTTGAATACAGGATACTGTTTTGCCCAGAGTTTTGATGGCATCAGCTCTGTCTTTGTGGATCAAGATTCAAGACCAGTTGTGAAGATGGATCTGACCAAAGCTGCCCTGGACTTGTTTTCTTTTGCTACAAATATTCACATTTTTTTAAACCTGGGCACTTGTATTTTTATAAATATCTGAACTACAGTAGTTGTATATACATTGATTGTTTCTCTGTCTGTTGTATTGCACTTACAAATGTTTTATCATAATGTATAATTACACATTTTATATGTATGCCCCCAAATAAGGGCATATTAAAATCGAACTGTCTGTCCGTACATTAATCCGTCCAGCCAAGGTTAATGTTGTTCGAATATCTTGTTTACTGTCAAAGGTATTTACTATTTATTAAAACTAAGAATCTTACTTTACTATCAATGTCTCCACCAGGGTAAGCAACCCATTTAACTCTGTTTTGTTTTTTGACAGATGTATGCCCCTTTTTTGACTTATAAATGTTTGTTGAAGTTTTTATGAAATCCAATATCTTGAAGACTTTCAAAGGTATTTACTGAAAACTTAATATACGTCTTTACTATCAACGTCTCGGCAAGGGAAAGCAAGCTGCATAACTCTTTCTCGTTTTTTGACAGATTTATGCCCCTGTTTAATTTTTAACAAAATGGTCGTTGAAGTTGTTCATAAGGTTTTCCTGAGCAGCCATTTTGATCATATGGGTATCAATGTCTCACTTGCAAAAAAAGACATCTCCTGTGCATAATCATGTGACAGCGCCTGTTTATTACGCCCTCGGCATCAAGATGGTATATAGTGATTGCCCTTTCCATGTTTCAGTGAATCCATCAGTATGATTTGTACTAGATTTGACTGTTTCGTCTATCACGACTGCAGCTTACATCATCACTTGGATACTTTTACAGTTGTATTTTATGACAACTCCTAATCCACCCAAATCATCCAGCCTCACTTTATTTAATTTGGAATTTGGAATAATTCAAATGGGCTGTCCAGCACCAACTAGGTGCATCGTTTTGTTCCTATAAAGTGTTTTGATTTTGTATTAGTCAGAATATAAATTTTGTGATGCTTGTATCGTCCGCCGCACAATTATGGTTTTCTGTGATATATTATAAGTAAATAAATAAATAAATAAATGAATAAATATATAAATAAATACTGTTCAGATGTTAGATCCGCTTGTTATCATTTTGAAGAAATGATATGCCTGCTTGTTAACTTGATTTTATTTTTTTCTATCGAAAATGATATGCCAGGTTATTAATTTGACTTCAATAGAAATGCTGATTTTTCTGTAGGAAATGATACACTGGTTTATCAAATTGACATCAATTGAAATTCAGATTTTTCTCTAGGAAATGATACGCTGGCTTATCAACTTTATTTTCATTCAAATTTGAATTTTCTCTAGGAAATGATACGCCGGTTTATCAAACTGATTTCCATTCACATTTCAATTTTTCTGTAATAAATGATATGCCGGCATATCAAATTGATATCCTTTCAAATTTGGATTTTTCTGTTAGAAATTATATGCCGCCTTATCAACTTGATTTCCATTGAAAATATCATTTTTCTGTGATAAATGATTCGCCGGCGTATCAAATTGGTTTTCATTCAGATTTTATTTTTTCTGTAATAAATGATATGCCGGCTTATCAAATAGATTTTCGTTTGAATTTGAATGTTTCTGTAGGAAATAATACGCCGGCTTATCCCATTGAATATCATTTAAACTTTATTTTTTCTGTTAAAAATGATACGATGGTATATCAAATATATTTTCTTCAAATTTTAGGTAAGAAATGATATGCCGGTTAAAATTTCTGTCAGAAATGATTATCCGGCTTATCAAATAGATTTTCATTTGAATTTGAAGGTTTATGTAGGAAATGCTACGCCAGCTCATCAAATCGAATTTCCCTCGAACTTTCATTTTTCTGTAAGAAATGGTAGGCCGGCTTATCAACTTGCTTTTTCATTTAAATTTGAATTGTTTTGTTAAAAAATGATACGCCGGCGTATCAAATTGATTTTTATTCAAAGTTGTATGTAAGAAATTACACGCCGACTTATCATCTTGCTTTCCATTGATATTTGAATTTTACTGTTAGAAATGATACACCGGAATATCAAATAGATTTTCATTCAGATTTTAATTTTTCTGTAAGAAATGATACGCCAGCTTATCTAATTAGATTTTCATTCGAATGTCAATGTTTCTGTAGGAAATGATACGCCAGCTTATCAAACTGAATTTCATTAAGCTTCATTTTTTCTGTAAAAGAAAAATTCTAATCGGAATCTATATTAAAATGATACGCCGGCGTATCAAATTGATTTTGATTCCAATTTGAATTTGTCTGTAAGAAATAATACGCCGGCTTATCAACTTGCTTTTCTATTCATATTTAAATTATAATGTTTGTAATGATACGCCGGCGTACCAATTTGATTTCCATTGAGATTTAAATTTGTCTGTTAGAAATAATACGCCGGCTTTGCATTTTCATACACATTTGAATATTTCAGGAAGAAATGATACATCGACTTATCAAATAGATTTCTGTTTTTATTATTGTTTTCAATGGAATGATGTGAATATACTCTAAAAATGACACTTTAATGTGCTTTTCATATATACACTTCCAAAAGATAGGAAAAACAACAACAAAACAATTATTGGAAGGTCGATTTTCTAGACTGTATTTTGATAATGATTGAACTTTCCTTTTTTAAAATAGAAAGCATTCATTTTAATTGCATTATTTTGCATTTCAGATTGAAATGTGTTCGTACACAATAACTAAAAATACTACTACCACTACTACTGCTGCTACTAATACTAATATTACTGCTACTATTACTAATGGTTCTACTAATACCAATATTACTGATACTGCCACTGCTGTTGTTTCTGCTAATGCTTATATTACTGCTACTACTTCTACTGCTACCACTACAACAACTACTACTGGCACTTCTGCCAATACTACTACTACTACTCTTACTACTACTACAGCTCCTACTAATCATACTACTATTATTATTACTACTACTACTACTACTACTAATACAACTCCAACTCCTACTACTACTAATACTACTGCTACTACTACTACTACTACTACTTCTACTACTACTACTAATATTACTACTATTATTGCTACAACTACTACTACTATTTCATCTTCCACTACTACTATTACTACTACTAACACTTCAAGTTGTTCTAATAATTATACTAATACTAATACCAATACTAAAACTTAAAATAATACTGATCCTAATAATATTACTAATACTAATGCAAATAATGCATAAACACAACGCTTGAAAATTGTGGTTGTGGTGGTTACTGTTGGCTTTGTAATAGTTTATATGGTACGACACGCGATTGCCCTGTCGTAGCTCAGGTTACCAGGAGCTCTCGACGCCAAAGCCGAATGACGTGAATATGAAACCTGTTCCAATGCTTGGCGATGTTTCAGATCATATGCATATGTCATTTCATTAACATTAATTGAGTGTTTACAAGTTTAGATAGTTAATGCATATTGGTATATTTAAATAAATCAAAACCAACCGCAAGCCACAAAAACTATTAACCACGATACGTTATGTCACATTATCTTTGGTACGCCAGTGCTTTCAAATTAAAAAATCGACCTGATACTGATGCACTCTATATGAACAATTCAGCGCGTCTGATGTCGCAAAAACATTATTCCCTTACTAATTTTAATACTACTGATCAGTGCTAAATAAATAAATAAATTGTTCACAAGTATTGACTAATCTCTCACACGCGGGCGTAGATCTAATCCTAAAATGAAGCAACGCAAACACGTTGTTATAAATGTGACGCACTCATATATGTTTAAATGATTTAACATTTAGTAGAACAGTTCGAACGTTGGTGTGAGTTTATGTGCACTATATCTGCGCGGTACATACAGTCATTGCTTTCTCACGACCTGTCTAGTTGTATTATGTGCATTTGTTCTATCTCTGCATCTGATAAGGTTAGTGTGTTTACGCGACCTTTCTGCATACATGTCGTTGTAGTATTGTTGTAATAAGATTAGATTTGAAATAAGATTAGATTTGAAAACAAACCCAACTTTAAATGTCATTGATACAGCTGGTGTTTCATAGTTTTGATATTCTTTTAAATATTGTCAGGTGTTTTTATAGCCCTCTAATTTAAATTATGTATATTTATAGCCCTCTAGTTAAACTATTATATTATTCAGTAAAAAAAACAAACTTGTAATATCCTTTAAAACATTGTGAGGTTTATTTATAGCTATCTTGTTAAAGGTTATTATTCATTAAAATAAAACATTTTTTAAATATCTTTTTAAACATTATGAGGTATATTTATAGCCCTCGAGTTAAACTTTATAATTCAGCAAAAAAACATTTTTTTTCATATTCTATAAAAAATTGTGAGGTTTATTTAAAGCCCTCAAGTTGTACTTTATAGTTCAGTCAAAAACTTAACCTTTTAAACAGTGTGGGGTATATTTATAGCCCTCTAGTTAAACTTTATAATTCAGTAATATCATTTTAAACAGTATATTTATAGCCCTCTAGTTCAACTTTATAATTCAGCAACAAAAACTGTGTAATCCTTTTAAACACAGTGAGGTATATTTAAAGCCCTCTAGTTAAAATTTACAATTCAGTAAAAAAAAATCTACACAGCTACATGAATATAAGAACGTTTAAAATGCAAAAGAAATTGCGCCGTGTTATTTTTAGCACGCATTCAGTATGGATACATATGTTTGTGGCATATAGCTGTTCTGGTTGGATAACGCAGTGTTTTCATTTTACTTGACCAGCAGATCAGTGCATGAGAGGTGTAGTGCGCAAGCGCATATAACATTGCATAAGACGTGCTTTCTATCAATACGTAGTGTTAATATTGCTATGACCTAGACTATTGTTCATAATCACTATCTAATTTATTACCATGTACGTGGAGTACGAATGTAATCATTGTTTATTACATCATTATTAATTGCCATGTATATAGTAATCAATATATTAATATAATATTTTCTAAGCTTATTATTTGAATGAAGTCATTGTATTATAATGTATTATATATTACCTCTATTATAAATTACAATAATCTCTCGTATATTTCGCGATATTTTCTTTTGTCCGCCATCTTGAATGCTTACTACAATATGACGTCATCTTACTAAGAGTATAAATAGGGCCGAACTGTCGTTTTGGCCTCAGCTGCCTTTTTGTCGCTCAATGAGAAGGTTCTAATCGGACAGTGGATAATCAGGTAGATAACTGTTGAAAGTTTGACCTGGAAACTGTTTGAATTATCGATTGATCATCGACATGAACATTTATTAAATAAACATTGTTGTAATATGAATCGTGTTGAATTCTTCATTTTGCGTTTAGGGTTTCGTGGTGTCGGCACCATCTGACGGCCACCAGACGGACCGGCATTGCATTGGGTGTTAGAAGTGGGATCAGTTTAGAAAACAGACCCACGATAACGAATTTCTTTGAATATAGAAATATGAATTTAATAAATGTTAGGAAATTTCTTTCAAAATTTTGGCGAACATGTTAATTTATTTTGTGACAATGTTCTTGCATAACTGAAGTTTTGTGCTGATGACTGTTTCTTCCATGTTTTGAGAGATCTGTAAATTGAAATGAACACAAAACACTTCGTTGTTTTATTTATTATTACAAGGAAATATGAATCTTCTGCTGTTGCATCCAGTCACGCAGCGTTGACTCTGAAATAGAAACAAAGACAATTTGAATTATTCAAAGAAGCTGTTTACTTTTTTTCAATATTTGTACAAGTAAAATTGTTTATTTAAGAATGGAAACGAGATCTCATAGATTGATACATAGTCCCAGATTTAGTGATAATAGTGAGAACAGAGATACTGAGAGTAACTTAGACATGTCTCAGTCAGATGGAAGTACAATTGTTTATGAAAATACTACAGCAGGAGCTGGTCAGATTTGTAATCAGAGTCCTGATAATTCAATTAACGAGCAAATTTTATCAAAATTGACAATGTTGGATACCCTATGCAGTGGTATGGAAAATATGCATTCGAAACTTTTGAATGTGCAATCCAGACTTCATGAAATTTAACATCCTGATAAAGAGATATCTTTTAATTTTGCAAGAAATCACTCTGATGTCAGACAAACACAGTCTGCACCACACATTAGAAATGATACACTTACTAACAGCAATATGAGCAATTATGTTCCTACTCAGTTTGGCTCATACAACATGGTACCAACACAAAATACTTTCCTACCACCTTTCACAAATAACATTTCAAACCATTTGAAACTGAAACCTCAAAATTATAGTGGTGATGATGATTTGCAAGATTTTCGTACTCAGTTTGCATTGACAAGTGACATCAATAGATGGTCATATACAGAAAAGTCGTTGTATTGGCAACTGTATTAACAGGCAATGCTGGGTCACTACTTTGTGAAATGACTGATCAGGAGAGAAGAGATATCACAGTATAGTTGTAAAATTAAAAGCACGATTTGGTAACGAGCATAAATCTGAAGTGTTTCGGACCCAGTTAAAATCTAGGGTTAGGGCCAGGAATGAAACCATCCCTGAATTAGCTCAGTCTATTAGAAAAATGACTAGACAAGCTTACCCAACTGCAAACATTGAAGTCATTGAGGCGTTAGCTCTCGACAGTTTTATTGATGCTTTAGATAATGCAGATATCACACTTAGGCTAAGAGAAGTTAGTCCTAAAAATATTTTCGAGGCAGAACAAATCGCTGTGAAAATGGAGGCTCACAGATTGGCAGATAAACAAAGAAATAGATCAGTTTTCAATGTACAGACAAGTTACGATAAAGATCAAGTTAATAGGAAAGAATTTACACAAACACCACCTCAAAGGGTAACTCATAACAGTCACATGCCAAATAATCAAATTTCTGGTAGGTTGGGGCCGAAACCAAATTGTGATAGAAATGGGAAATTTGATAAGCCTTCTAGAGACAACAGACCCAAGAATCAATTTGGGAACAATAAAAGACAAAACAATAGTTTTCAGGGAAACGAAAAGGGGTCGAATTGGAGGGATCACAGTTCGGAATAAAACACAGCGATCCCAGATTGCATTAAATAACTTGGGATCAGAACATGGCAACTTTTTAAGTACAAAATTAGGTGATAATTGGTTAGCCGTGTTAGTAGACAGTGGAGCAAATGTTAGCATTCTTAGTCAACAAACTATTGAACATTTACCTTATTTTGTTAAAACTAAAATAGATCCTGTTAAAACTACTTTGATAACTGAGACTGGGGAGTCAACTCCATTTTTAGGTAAAACTGAATTTGAGATTGACATAGGTAACCAAAAGGTTAAGCACACATTTTTAATTGCCGATATTAAACAAGATGGAATCTTAGGATTAGATTTTTTGTCTGATGGAGAAAGAATACCTTGGGTATGGAATAGTAATCAAGCTGAGACAAATTGTTGTCGCATTGCTGTTTCTGAAACTGTAGTAGTCCTGCCGGAGAGCGAAATGATTGTGTTTGGCAAACCATTAGATGAGATTGATAGGAAAGGTGTTGGAATGTTAGAAGTTTCACAGAAATTTGCAGAGAACAGTGGATTAATGGTAGCACGTTTTAGTCGATCCAACGGTTGGTAATATTCCTACTCGTATTGCTAATTTTGGGAAAGAACCTCAGAAAATGTATGACAACACAGTTACTGCTGTATATGAACCGGTAAATGTAGTACAGAATCAGATTCAATGTAGTGATTCAATTTAAGAGTAGTAACGTTCCTGAACATTTGCAGGAACTGTATGATAAGTCTTCTGATAACTTAGATGAGAATCAGAAACTTAAATTAAGACAACTGTTAATGAAACACCAAGATGTGTTCTCTAAAAATAATAGTGACATAGGAAATACTGATTTAGTGACTCATAAAATTGATGTAGGGAACTGTAAACCCATTAAGACATGTCCATACAGAATTCCCTTAGCAAAACGCGAGGCAGCACAACAAGAAATTGATAAGATGGCTGCCGATGGAATTATTGAACCTGCTTGTTCTCCGTGGTTATCTCCTATTCAAATAGTTACAAAAGCTGATGGTTCTCTTAGATTTTGCTGTGATTTTAGGAAGGTCAATGATGTTACAATTAAGGAAAATGAGCCATTACCAAGAATTGAAGACAATGTTGATGCATTAGAACGTTCTAAGTGGCTTAGTTGTTTAGATCTAAGACAAGGATTTTGGCAAATATCAATTGACAAAGAGAGTAGACCAATTACTGCATTTAGCAATGGCAATTCTGTAAACTTGCATTTGGTCTTTGGAATTCTCCAGCAGTGTTTACCAGATTGATGCAAATGACATTTTCAGAATTAATTTGGAAAACTCAAGTACTGTATTTAGATGACATTATTGTGATGGCGCGTACCTTTGACGAAGCGGTTGTAAACTTGGAAAATGTGCTTATTCGATTGAGAAAGGCAAATTTGAAACTGCACCCTAAGAAATGTAAATTGTTTCAAAGACAGGTTACTTTTCTAGGTCACGTGATCAGTGATAAAGTAATTTCTACTTGTCCAAAGAAGGTTCAATCAGTAAAAGAATGGCCAGTTCCAAAATCAGCAAAGGAAGTTAAAAGTTTTATAGGCTTGGTATCTTTCTATAGGAAATACATTCACAATTTCCCAACAATTGCAAAGCCTTTGCATGAACTATCAGAGAAAGTGTAAAGTTCATTTGGTCAGAAAATTGTCAACTTGCGTTTCAGAGATTAAAAGATGCCTTGATAAACAGTCCTATTTTGGCATACCCCACCCGTACGGATAAATTTGTAATTGATGTTGATTCATCAAATGTCGGTACTGGAGCAGTTCTGTCTCAGATACAGAATGGACAAGAAAAAGTCATAGATTATTATTCTAAATGTTTTTCCAAACAGGAAAGAAGTTACTGTGTGACAAGAAAAGAATTTAAAAAAATGGTGTTGTTCTTGCTACAAAACACTGGCATCATTATTTGTATGGTCAGGAATATACTGTAAGAACTGACCACGCAAGCCTTAAATGGTTAGTGAATTTTAAAGACTTGGACGGACAGCTGTGTCGTTGGTTGAATATTCTTTCAAACTACAATTTCAAAATTGTTTACAGGCCAGTTATATCGCACCCTAATTGTGATGCACTAAGCCGTAGACCTTGTTATGATAGTAATTGATTGCATTGTGAGAGAATTGAATCAATGTTTGCAGAACAAAACAAGACTTGTGCTAGAATTAGTACCAATTCAAACCCGAATGTAACTGACAATTCAAAAAAGTGCATGACTGACAAATTGTTTTTGCAAAGTGCAATGTCTTGTAGTGAGACTAGATTATTACCAATGATTGTGGTAATGTTGTGTTCACTGATTTTGAGAGATCCTATGGTAATGATGGTTGTTTGTGTTTGTGCTTTGTTTGTAAGGAATGTTATAGAATCAAGTTCTGGTGTTAAAGAGACCAGTGCGGGGTCAGAGATACACTCCATACTTACAAATAAGCCAAAAGTAGTACCGAATTTGAAGACAGTGATTAAAGAGAACGTCAAACTCCCTGATAATCGTAAACGAGAGTTGGTGAAAGTTGTTACAAAACAGGATTCATCAGATTTAGGACTGATTGAATCACCAGAGTGCATTGATAACACTGATGGCAAGAAAATTGAATCAGAGGCGTGTAGTGTAAACGTTACCATAGTAGATAGTTGTAGTGGTAATTGTACTGTACCTAGTAGAAGTACTGAATCAGATTCCAAGGATTCAGTCAAAGACATGTCAAACTCGATCGACTTAGAGATTTTAGATTTACAGGA
Source organism: Congeria kusceri (assembly GCA_027627225.1). NCBI lineage: Eukaryota > Metazoa > Mollusca > Bivalvia > Myida > Dreissenidae > Congeria > Congeria kusceri. The sequence goes on from CM051026.1 coordinate 34,773,915, forward strand.
ATTGGCAAGATTACAAAAGAAGGATTCTATACTCAATGTAGTTAGAAATTGGCACTAAACCAGATTGGAATGATGTTAGTGATAGATGTCCAGATGTTAAATAGCTCTGGTATAGATGGGATTCGTTGTTATTGAAGGATAATGTGTTGTATAGAAGATGGGAAGACGATGATGGTAGCTCGTTTGATTTGCAAATAGTTGTTCCGAATAGTCTTAAGAAATACATTTTGTATCAGTTACACGACAGTGTTACTGCAGGACATTTAGGTGTAAAGAAAACTTCAAAAAATATCAGAAAAAGGTTTTACTGAATCGGATTGCGGAATGATGTTGAAATGTGGTGTAAGAAATGTACTGTTTGTGCAAGCAGGAAAATTCCACAAGTCAATAATAAAGCTCCAATGAAACAGTTAAATTTTGGTGCTAGATGGGAAAGAATTTCTATTGACTTTGTTGGTCCTTTTGCCCGTACTAAAACTGGAAATATATATTTGATGGTTGTGGTTGACTAATTTACAAAACGGACAGAATGTGTTCCACTTCAAAATATAGAAACTGTTACAGTTGCAAATGCTTTAATAGAAAAGGTATTACAAACTTTTGGTATGCCTTTATCAATTCATACTGACCAAAGTGTTCAGTTTGAGTCAAATTTATTCAAAGAATTGTGTAATCTATTTGGGATTCAGAAAACTAGGTCTACACCATATCGCCCACAATTGAATGGTGGAATTGAACGGACGATAAGAACAATTACTAGCGTGTTAACTTCATTTGTGTCACAATTTCGTGACGACTGGGATCAATATGTACCTTTCTGCTTGATGGCATACAGGTCATCTGTTCACTTTGCTACTGGTCACACGCCTTATAAGATGATGTTCGGATGTGATATGAGACTACCCATTGATCTAGTTTTTGGTCATCCTTCAAGATCTGAAAATAAACTAAATTACAGTTGCACTGATTACATAAATACTCTAAAGACAAAGCTCAATGATGTACACGATTTTGCAAGAAACAGACTTAAAATTTCAAGTGATGTAATGAAAAAGAACTACGACTTAAAAGTCCATTTGCAATCGTATAACATTGGTGATAAAGTTTGGTATTATAACCCACAACGAAAAGTTGGTCTTAGCGGAAAATTGGCACAACAGTGGACTGTACCATGTTTGGTCATTGGAAAACTGAACGATGTTTTGTATCAAATCCAAATTAACAAAAGACAAAGATCTAAAGTTGCACACCATGATAAGTTAAAAAAGTATTTTGAAGGAAACTATTAATACGATAATGAATGCAAAGTATCTAAAATAATCTTTAATTTGTCTTTTTTATTTTATTTTCTTTATCGTTGCAGAAAGAGTATACTTGTCTTGTCTGTGGGGACATTACCTTTCCCACTCGCATGAGATGCTACAACCACGTCGTTGAGCAACATTCAGGTGTTTCGTGGAAATGCGTCAAATTCTTCAAGGTCTTCCACAGAAATACGCCAAGCAATGGTCCATGCCATAATCGGAAGGAAGACTATGTCCACTTTGTTCAGATCACTGGTGCCAGAGGTGCCGATGCAGAAAGGTTTTTTTTTTTAAGTTGAAGGTACCATCCCTGATCAGAGGTAGTAGTTATGAGGCAGCAAGTCGTTGCCGGAATACGGCTCCCGAGGATCATGATCCTACAAGGAGGGTCGCAACGAGGCCAGCACCAGTGTTTTCTGGCAAACAAGAGCGGGAAGGCCAGAACCAGGAGAACTGGAAACGTAACAAGTTGTCAGACAGTTCCTCATCCAGCGGTGCCTCTGACGATGAGTCGAGCAGGACATCATGTGTATCCTCTCTCCAGGATTGTCAACCAGACAATGTGGAGGTCAGTCCACCTAAAAAGGAAGAAATTAAAGTGATCAACAAGGTGGAAGTCCAGACTCCTCCCGATGAAAATGCAGACAATGTGACTACCAAGGACACCCTGAAGGGCACCACAATATTAGATTCAAATTTTGTAGACAGGGACCCAACATTTTTTTTAATAATTCTAAACTACTTACAGTACCAAAATCAGAAATGCCATATCTCTTTGGACATTCTTCCAAACACAAGAAGTGAGCTGGCACTAATCAGTATGGAGGCTAGGTATTTTGGTCTCCACTCACTCTTGAAGATGTGCGAGGAAACGCGCGCAAACCTAAAATTATAGTGATGTGAAATGTAAAAAAAAAACACACAATAGTGAAGTTTAATGTTGTTTTTATTTTATGATGTAACGACAGAGATTTTTTTTTATGTGCTGATGTCTTCGGAACGATAGTGACGTTCAACTGAAATGGAAAAAAAGCACTAAAGAGACGTTTGAAATGGAATGACAGTGACATTCTTTGAAATTGATAAACGATAGAGACGTTGAATGTTTTAACCATTACTTACATTATATGTTTGTTTCGATATGTTAAATTGTTACTTAATTGAAATGTTTCAGAATTGTTAAAGATAATCGTTACTGAACAATTTTTTTTTAAATTTTGCATCTCGGTGACTATTGTAAATTGTTTGATTTCTTAATATTAAATGCACTTGTTTAATATTGATAGTTTTCAATGAAAATATTATTATTTTCATTATGTAATATTTTGAGCATTGTTCACTTTGTTCATTAATGATATTGACTAGATATATTGAAAACATCTAGTTATTTAATATTTATTGAAATTTCCATATTTTGAATTTACATGGATTTAATATTCCATGAGATAATTTTTTATTCCTTTATTGAATATGGAAATGTTCATTGTGGAAAAAGTTCATTTGTTCCAGGTTTCAAGTTTCTTACAATGGAATGCGTAAATGATCGTATAGATGACATATTAATTGTTGAAATTACAATGAATATAACTGTTTAAAAGGATAATGGTGTATGGAAAATGTGTTTGAATGTTTGTTCTGATTCTATATAAAGTTCACTTTAAACTGAGAAATGTGTCGATTATTTGTTGTTATGAAAACAAATATGGTTAAAATACAAATGTAGTACACTTACCTTTTGAATTCTATGCAAATTTGTACAACAAATTCGTTCTCAAATAAGCAGATGTCAACGGATAAGTTGCAAACTGAAAATGCTGGCGCCATTTCTCTTCAGATTTCAAATGGAAAGTACCGGAAACGGAGGTGTGGTTTTAAAATCCGACAAGTATAGAAAGTAAAGAAAAGGTTCGGTTATACACTACCATAAATATTCCGACTTTCTAGACTTCCTTTTGGGGACCAATTCCTGTAGGTGGGGGGCAATGCTATGACCTAGACTATTGTTCATAATCACTCTATTTAATTTATTACCATGTACGTTGAGTACGAATGTAAATCATTGTTTATTATATCATTATTAATTGCCATGTAAATAGTAATCAATATATTCATATAATGATATTTTCTAAGCTTATTATTAATGAATTCATTGTATTATAATGATTACCTTCATTATAAATTACAATAATCTCTCATATATTTCGCGGTATTTTCTTTTGTCCGCCATATTGAATGCTTACTACAATATGACGTAATTCATTGATAAGTGCGTATGACGTCATCTTACTACGAGTATAAATAGGGCCGAACTGTCGTTTGGCTCCAGTTGCCTTTTGGTCGCTCACTGAGAAGGTTCTAAACGGACAATGGATAATCTGGTAGATAACTGTTGAAAGTTTGACCTGGAAACTGGTTGAAAGTTATAGACTGATCATCGACATTAACATTTATTAAATAAACATTGTTGTAATATGAATCGTGTTGAATTCCTCATTTTGCGTTTAGGGTTTCGTGTGTCGGCACCGTCTGACGGCCACCAGACGGACCGGCGTTACAATATGTGTTCATTATTTACTGCAGTCTTATGCTAGAATTAACAGCAACAACACAACACGCAAGATAATTCGTAACATCGTCAAACATGGTAAGTTGAATATATATTAAGCCATAATCGTATATCTATTTCATGTAACTATTCGTATGTCTGTATATTTTGAACAGGGTGATGTTTTCAGAAAAGAAAGGGCACGTAATAACTCTGAATAAGTACTATACGTACAAAATGAATCAATTAGAATATCACGGTATCGTTCGTATTCTTGTCACGTTTACATTGTATACGGACAGCTAAGAAATACTTTTCAAGTTATCGTCGTTTATCTGCTAATAAACAACGGTTTGGAGTTCTAATGCGTATGAACTATACCACCAGGGTATTAGCCCGAGTCGTAAAGTAAATGCGCATTATAACGACAAACAGTTGTTTATTAACAGATAAACAAAGAAAACGCTAAATTTATTTCGATACTACACGACCTAAGATTGATTTTTTCAATTACATTGGGAACTATATTTTCAGTTTCGGAACACTTTTTGTTTATTGAGATTCAATAAAGGAAAACTGTTGTTTTTATGTCTATAAAATACTCCGCGCGTATCATCTTAGAACTCAGCATGTACATCTATTGCACGGACATTTCGATATTTTAACATGTTTTATATGAAACATATTAATTAATACATATTTTTAAATTGTAACAATTTTCATGTATTGCTCATGTTACACAAATAAAAAGAGTATACATTTTTTTTTATACATTTATATATATAAATTTCAAAATCAGTAGCTGGCAAAAATCAATCTGTAGCATTCAACACTATGACAAACAAATGGTAATAAATCTTACTGACCAAATGTATGTTTTGTTTGTATTTGAAATCAAAGCAAATCTAACATAAGCAAAATCAAAATATCATTGTATTCATTGAATTAAAAACAACGAACTTGCAACTTTTGATATCTCATGTCATATAATTAGTCAGATGTTTTCTTAATTAAGTTAATTGCGTTTCATGTTTACATGGTTAGAATTAGAAAACGACAACCCACTCTAGTCTTACTGTGGTGAGGATAATGAACATGTTGCGCATCCCGTGAATAATGGACTCTCTTGCGCAATGAACATTCGGAAGCACCTGAAAATAATTTAAATTTGTGTTCAGGAGATTTTTATGGAAACAAAGTTTAGGGATTTAGGGTTTAAAACCATCTGAATCAAACGACATAGCAATATAGTTTAGTTTTTCTTTGTCAATGTCCTGAAGAAAACAGAAAATCTTCATACAAATCCGTACATCATGACAATGGTACTGCTTTCTAGGTCTCTCATGTTTCTTACTTTTATGCTTGGAAGAGTTGGTCAAATGACCTTTTTGTCCATGGGTGATCAAGTGGGATTTTATAGCTACATCTAAGTCGTCTCTATCGGGTTCATAACAGCGTTCTCAGTATGAAATAGCTTCTTGAAAGTCACTGCATCACTACTTGGTTCATAATGAAAAGACGAACAGCCACATGTTGACACTTAAACTTGTTTTGTTCTTTCTTGTTCTTTCATGTGATGACTTTTCAATACGGATAGATACACATGTTGTTTCATTTCTACAGATAATGTCTGAACAGCCTGACTCATAGTCTGACTAATAGTTAATATCTTCATCAGAAGACACACCTTCGTTTAATAAATAACTTGAATTAAAGTTATCACAAATAGTGGACTGTCTGTTTTGAAAATTAAGTTGGTCAATCAAATTAAGATCTTCTATTCAAATATCATCATTACCCTGGGAAATTTTGTATGGAATGGTGCTTGCAGAACTTTCTTGATTTATTCACATAATTATAATATCATAAAAGTAGTACGTTAATGGAATATATAGACCAACCATCAGTTGTTATTACAATAAATCAAAGTGCTGAAATCCTTTACCAGTCTAACATAACACTTAATGATTTCAACATTATACTAAACTGACATTGTTTTTTTCCAAAATATCAATTAACTCCAATATTTCTGGATATGTTAAAAACTGCAACTACATTAAAGTAAAATGCTTTCTAACTGCAATTTAAGACGTGGAGCTGCTAGAACTCTACTCTTGTTTTCAAATCTCTGTGTTTTAATGCACTATACAGAACATTATGCGTAAGGGTAAACCGATATATTAGAAGATGTCTTATCGCAAGGAAGAAGGTTCCACATTATGTAGCAGGCACAAGTCTCAATGCCACAACTGGTGGTCAGTGTTTATCAGATTGTTTGAAGATGTTAACACCTAACTGTGGTCCCATGTTTGAATGGGGAAAAATTTAACAGCTGGGACTTATATACATTGCTCGTAAAGTTTAACATGATTCCTTATATTTATAAGACAGTATTATTACATGTATTTATAGTTTTGGTGTGTTATGGAACAGAGTCATGATAAACATGTTGAAATGATCAGATATAAAAAAATATTATAAAAAATGGGTAACGAAGTGTTTGTTACAAATCAAATGTAATATAGCAGACTCTCAGACATTTCACAATATAAATAACATCGGTTAAATAAGGTGATTAATAGTACATTTATTGAGCACGGAACTATTGTAATATTTAAATATTATCCGAAAACAGTCCGTATTGATGCAGTTTATTTCACCCAAAAGAAAACACCAAATTTTCTGCCGTTTGTCACTCTCTTTCTCTCATATATCTTCTAAGTACCGTGCATGTGCATGTGTGTGTAAAATATACATTTTAAACTCCTCATAATGAAAAAAGTCTAAATTTCCACCGTTTGACAGTGAACTATGTACTATTTTGCATCAAATGCCACTACCCATTTTCACCAATTGATGAAACACGATGACGATTCACTGTTTGCTGTCGTTTTTACATTAGTTGCCACCAAAAGAGAATGAAAATCGAAGGTGGACGTCGGAAGAAATTCTACAGACGGGCGTCAAGACATTGTTTTTATTGCTATGACAACCAGAGTTTCTATTTATATTGAAACGATTTGTACAAAGTTAAAAAAAACAACAACACCAACACAGGAACGTTCCTAGCAACTTTGGTAATAGTTCAACAAGCCATTTTAGGAAAACAGTTGTTTAAATAATATCGTGATCACGACGATGACGGACGGTGACGCCCCAGAAAGCATACCATTGAGTACTTCGTGCTCAGATAGTGCTCATGTAAGCTTAAGAAACATGACAATTTATTTTTAATGACTATCACTGCCTATTCATTGCCAACTTCCTTCTCGATTCACATTCTCAAGGAAAACAACCGAACGGGGTGTACTATCAATAGTGAGCAATATTCATTATATGCAAGTTATACGGGTTGGCTGAAGGTGTGTTAATTATATGACTTGCTGATGGTCTAGCTAGGCTGGAACGTGAGACAAGCAAGTCAATTAAAACATTAACATCAATGTCAAATGACAAGTGTTTTATACTAAGTGGTATAATGTATGATTTGAGTTAATCAAATATTTTTTTTTTAAAGTAATTAAGTGCTTAGCTTATACCAACATAAATTAGTGTTTTGCAAAAAAATGCCTAAAATAACATAATAGCATGTGTTTGTAGGTAATAAAATAAAATAAATTCTGTGTTTTATAGTTCACTATTCGTTGATTTTATAGAGTGAATGCTTAGGATTGTTTAGCAAAGTGGTTTAATTAAGTGATATACGGTCTTATTGTCTAATGACAATTCATAATATATAGTAGAGTTTGAAGTGTGAATGTTCTTTATGTTAATAAGATTTCATTTTTGGTGCGATTTATTTACTCTTTTGTAGTTTCCGTATTTTCCCATGCTAGACCACACAAAATTGAAGTCTTGGTCATCGGGATTACCGCACAGATTTTTTTTTTGAAAAAATAAAGTTGTTGTTATTTTCAAAATGTTCTGCTCTCGCTCTATGAAGAAGAGTATTTTAATGGATCAAGACATTCGAACAAAGGAATTTGAGTTTGTTGTTTGATATATATGCTGTTATTTATTGTTGACATGCATTTATAATTGTTGACTTAGATGAGTATATTTCACATGCCTCCATCAAAAGTTACATCTTTCAGTCTCTGCGTACAATTGTACCATGAAATATATTGAAACATTAAAAACGTGTTGACATTAACTCTATGAACATAATAGGGACAGTATCATCTTGTGTTGGAATGTTATAAAATGCTCTTAAATGATGAGTACTAATGAACATTGATTATTTTGTGTTTAAAATTATATGTAGTGTATGTGTTTTTGAATACAACTCATCATAAAGTAATACATGATGTGCATTAAATTTAATATGCATAGAATATAATCAGTTTTCAATATAATTATGTACCAGTAAATATGGACATATGCACAATGATCGATATAAGGGATAACATGTTAAATTACTTCCTCATCATGATATGCATTAAAACAAACATGTTTTCTAAAACATATTAGGAATATAAACCACAACATAAGGCAAATATTTACGAGTATTATAGCCTAAGGATTCAACGATCGCTACCGGACAAGGCTTTCAACAATAAAATACCATATGATGTTTGTTTTATTTTTATCTTGAATATCTTTTATTTCAATATATTTCAATTCACCAAAACATTATAGCTGGACAAAATATGCATGATTTTATTATGCATTAAATATTCCGCACGTTCATATTTGAATATTTGATTGGATTGTTGAAATTTGGCAAACGTTTTACATTTTCGTTATTACTAGATATCTTATATATATTATTATTTTTTTATGAGTTGAAAAATTTATCTCTGCATTGTTCAAAATGCGCATTTTCAAAGCAAACATGATTCTTTTATATCTAAAAATTTGCCAAAATTATGCGCTAACATTGAACAAAAAATATTTGCTCTGGCTTGTTCCAATATATTTCGAAAAAAAATCCGATGACCAAGTATTTAATTTGTTGTGGCCTTAAGTAATGATAACGTTTACTGTTCTTTTTACGTATTGCTGTTTTAACCTTTACGCCATATACAGTAGGTGAAGTGTTATGGTTTTGTCCCACAATAAGATCAATATTGAACCACAATACATGTAGATGCCTTTTAAGTCACAATTGTGTAGTGGATACGGTGTCCGAGTTCGATACTCACTCAGTGAGCGTTCTCATGATCTGTCAAAAGACACCAATCCCAGGAAACGGAATCGAGATTGTTGAGAGTGTCTGTATAACCGAAGGTTTCGATACAATCGAGCTGAAACATAGGTTTAAACTATAGGTCAACTTCAGTAATTAAAAGGTAGAAATTTCATGAATAATCATATCATGCTTTATCATAGTGTTTTTCATCTGTCACTAAACAAGGCAAATATTCGTTATAGTGTTTTCTTTTCACAGAGGTCTTGAGGAAATGTACTCAGTCCTAAATAGCAAAGATACGAAGAAATCCAGCGCACCAGCACAGTAGCTGCAATGTCGTTTTTCAAGCGATTCTTTCAAAAGAAAAACCTGGATATCAAATTAAAAAACGTTCATTATGTTCGTTTTAAAGAGACTTTACATGTCTTGAAATTGGGCCGTAACCTCGGGTTTTAATGCGGACGCATTCCTAGAGGACTTTTGCTGAGTTGTAATCTCATTTATCACCGTTTTGTCCCACTGAAAATTCACAACCGCTGAAGGAGTGAGACCACATTCGTCCAACATGTTATTTTCATTATCCTATTCATTGGCTGTGTTGTCAAAAAAGTGTATATATGCACGGAAAATGGTATATACTGAGGTGTGTGTGTGTATATCGTAGTGGATAAATGATGTAAATCCATTGTGCATAAACACAGATAGAAAATACGTTGTGTTGTAGCATACAAAATCATCCAAACAGTCTCAACATTGAAGAACAAATATTGTGCTTCTGAATCATCAGTTTTATGTAGTACAAGATGGTTAATAATTGGATAACATGTGCAATGTATTTCATTATTTTCAGCAACTCTGCGCTTATTTTAGATAGACAGCAATGTTCAACATTTACCTAAATGTGTTAACAACTTTTAACGTTTTGTAACATATTACCTATTCTGGTCAATTATATATATTTTGTTATGCATTTGATACTTTTTGAAACGAAATAATTAACTCTGCGTTTAACTTAGATACACAGGAATGTTCAACATTTACCTACATGCATTAACGATTACAATCTGACCTATAAATCAACGTTATTCGATTGGCTCAGAGACACACCCTCAAAAGAAAATAATACACGATGTTGAATAGCTGTTACCTCAACCGCGCAAACAGCAGATTATGTTGCACAGTGACGTTTTGTTGGACAAAGATGAAGTCATAATATGCCGTAATTTACGACCGTAAAAACATAAGCTCCGAAAAGATTTGTTATGCTATCTTCAGTGGATATTACTGTGTCATTTTTATTTGTATTGGACTAAATGCACTATAATTCGCCATCGCTGCCTGTTAATTTCATTTGGCTTTTGTTTTACGACGGTGAAATTGAATAATAAAACACGATTGCGATACAACAGCAAACAACTTAATTAGTTTACAATTGAGACATGTTTATGTTTTGATATGTTTAATTATTGAAACAACTAAATATAGGTATGTGTTTGCCTCGTTCAATGTGAAATTTGCTGTGCAACATCACATGATATTGCACAGCTAAACAGTCAATATTTGTATAACATTATATTTTTGTTCCCTATTACCTATTCTGGTCAGTCACGGTACGGCGTCGTCGTAATCGTAGTTGCATGACCACCTAGAACCGCTCCTTTCAATTAGCAGTTGAGTTGGAGACTTGTTTCACCATATAATTTCACGTTCAAAATATCTCTAATATTAAGTTATGTTGTAAGAACTACTTTAACCCGGCGTTTGCAGGTCTATCTTACTCCCGTTTAGATTTAGATCCCCGGCGGAATTCTAGCTAAGTATAAACAGGAAATAAAGAGGCAGACATTATAGAAAATGAAATTCGTTAATTATATTATGTCTTTCAGCCTTACAACACAATGGGGATAATTCTATTATTTCAGTGTTACGGTGATTCCATTGCTGTAATACTGATCGAGAAATAGGGTCAGAGAATGTAGCGTGTTGCCGGCCTTTTTATATAATACAGCAAAGTTCTAGGTGTACTTATATATGTATCGTTAAAATATAAACTAGGGCCATACGCTTTTTAAGATTTAACTGAAAATAAAAATAAAACTATTGTCAGGACCACACCGGTCCATCTAGGGTCACATATTGAAAGAACAGATTACATAATAAATTATTAACGTATGTACAGTAGTATTTACAGCGAATAAAAAGAAGCGCTGACCCGGCTTAATTTTAAATAATCGATTAACCTGCTCACTCTTTGCGTAATAAGAGAGACCTAAAACGGGTACCCGAAAAAAACCGTATTTGCGGGTGTAAAAAATAATACCCGCGATTCTGGGCAAACGTTTTAGTCAACGGTATCGGCTCGGACCACTAGTTTACGAAAGGAGAGATCACTGTGTTAATTTCTTAATAGATTAAACAAAGGCAGAAAAAGGTACACGTCCGAGATGAATATGAGTTCGTGGTCATAAAAAAGTCATGTTTCTATATTATTTTAAGCACTATTTTCTTTCCAGATCAACATAAATGACGTTAATAGACGCAAAAAATCAACATAAATGAGTTAATAGACGCAACCAAAGGCACTTAGTTGCCGGTATGGGTTTATTATGAATTTAAAAAAATGGTATGATGTATTCCCATCTCTTCACATAGCGAAGCTTTGTTGTTGCTTGAAAGTTCAGATCGAGCTAGTATTTCCAATAGTTTATATTTTGTGATAATATATTAATGAATAAATTCTTATCTTTCTAGCCAGTGAATAATGTTTTAAAAATGAGCTTGTTGTCATTCATGACTAACCGTTGCTGTTTACTTTTTAAAATGTGGTAAATAAAGGATTATTTTATGTACAACATTCTATCATAATTAGAAACAAATCTTTATATCTGACTTGTCCGACATGTAATGTTCTTTAAACAAGTTGTTTGAATGTAACTTTTTTTTTAAGTTGACTCGTTTAATACCCGACCCGACCCGAAATTACCCGAAAATCGAAATTTTGAACCGGCGACCCGACCCGGGGAATTTTTTTGGACTTACTGTGTTACATAGGGAACCAGTATGAAACAGTGAAAATTCAAACAGTGATTTTGATATCAATTTTATTTCACTTATAATTCCCAATAAATCACTCGAAAGCATAAAATAATATTTCAAAAACACCGTTATTTGTATTACATGCGTCGGGAAAATAGCATAAGATTATATTAGAATAATAAATTTCTCTGTCAGATGGTTTTTTATCCCGCAATGATAAGTTATGATTCAAACGGATTCAGCTATTATTATGCTATCGTTAACAATTATCATAAACCTGTTCTTACAATTGTATATCATTAGATTCCAATATTGATAATGAATGGTTTGTCTACTGCGATATATATTTGCAAACACATAATGAACGTTGTGACTCATCCATACATTAGTTTTGTTTTGAATATTGCAAAATGTGAATTGTTATCTCGGAAGAGTTGTGGGCTTCTGTTGTTTTTCTGGTTACAGTAACCAGGAGTGTACATAACAGTAAACAACAATGGTAAATGTGGTTACTGTTTTTCAAAGGCTAGCAGTGATACGGCATGCTGTGTTGTGTTATATATTTTTCATTCAATATAATACAAATGTAAATAATGACGGTATGCAATTATAACAATTCATACACGTTATACAATATGTTGCGCTGTGCTCGTTACAATATGTTACAATATGTAATTTCTAATGTGTAGTTTTCACATCTTTTGGGATTGTTCTCAATTAATATGAGATATATGTCTCCAAATTTTGTTTCGAACGTGCATATTTGGCCATTACAAAGGACTATTTCTTAAATTTTAATTGTATGTTTTAAATTGTGTGTGAATCATACATACATGTACTTAGAAAGTAGTTATTTTGACTTCATGCGACAGAACATGAATGACTTTATAAGTCATATTATATAATTTATAACATTTACGTAGGATGGTTTCGTTGGTTCGTTGTGTTATATGTTAGTGATTTGCCAGGAGCTATCTATATTGTACAAGGAATATAACACAGACAAATAAAATGTAAAGATAAAGATGTGTATAGATTTGTTTAGATTGCAACTCAATGCAAACACGAAAATATCAGGCATTTTCGAAGTAATCCAGAATGTGAAAGCAACGTACTGTGGAGTGTGCTAGCCCTCCAGAACTTATTATTACTCGGACCAAGGTGTCCCGCCATAAAAGATACCCCACGAATCTTCAAAATGAAGACAATATTGTTAAAAATCAAAATAATAATTTAATTAAAGTGACAAATAAAGTACATGATGCATATAATATCCGTATGCTGATATTTGTAAATTCATTTTTACGACATCAACACAATTGAAAGAAAATCTAATATATTGTATGTTTTCCGGTAAATATAAATACGCTTATCCCGCCTCATAAGAAAAAGTAGCCGGAAGTGAACAAGGGACATCACTCGTGATTACGCAAGGGAAGTAACCTAGTTTTTGGAAAGGCCTATTGTTTTCACTTTTGTCTAGATTATGTTAGGAATTAAACGCTCGATGATGGTAATAAACGTGCATTTTAAAAATATACCTGCAAATATTGAACTGTACATGAAGGCGTATTAGTGTAAACCTATTTAATTAAGCTCGATTGCATCGAAAACCTTAGGCTTACAGAGAAACTCTCAAGTCCGTTTCCTGGGTAGAACCAGTACTTGGTGTCTTTTGGGGAGATCTTGAGAACGCTCCCGGAGTGGGTATCGAACCCTGGACCTCTCGATCGCCAGGCGGACACCATATCCACTACGCCACCGAGACCTTAAGGCGTATTTAAAATTGCATGTAAGACAAAGTATTGCGATTAAAATCGAAAGTGTTGCAGAAAAAATATGTGCACGAACATTAAGGAGCACTTCAGCGATATTGAAGTGAATAACCGTCAAAAAAAAAAGTGTATTGTATTGCATGATGTTTAAAAGGAATAAAAAATATGGCAAAATCTACATCAGCGTTCAAAAAAATTAGAATTTGGCTGACACAAAAAAATTAAACAAAAGGGAACATTCACGGTTCCATTAGTCCATAACAACATATTTAGCTATTAAATCATAATGTAATTATGTTGTTGTCAATAGCATTATATAAAACATGATACAACATTAACATGACTTAAAGACAATTGATAAAGTATGTCAAAAACATGAAGGATAGCAATTTATGTAGTAGTTGAACCCGATATTGATTTCTTTAGTAAAGCAATGGTATAACCAGACTAGACGAACTTATGACGTTTTTTTCGTACAACATAATCGCATACAGTAGGTTAGTAGCGATAATAATTTATGTAAAATGTGTCTTTCTGTGAAATCCACCATATGGCCACCAGCCTATAGTCAAAACTCCTAAATGGCAACAATATTAACGAGTGCTAAAATATGATCATACATACACGTAGTTCATAGTCGACAATGACAAAAGTGAATACGAATTTAATTGTTCTCTTGTTTATTGCATACAAAGATATATATGGTTTAAACTATAATTAAACAAGCGGTATTGTGTACCACTTATATCTTGTGATATCATAGCCTACCTCGGTTATTCACCTACGAAATTATATACAGCATTTGTAGAATATGACCATTTTACTAGCAGAACGTTTGATACTTTGTAGTTTTACGTACTGTGTCATCAACATATACGCAGGAAATGTATCGTTTCAGAGTAACAACTGTGCCCCGTAGTTTTACCGCGACTTGTCCAAACGACTCTCTACTGTGTTTGAAGATGAAGGAATAATACAAGAAATCGTGATGGCAAGAACAAATTCATTTCTGTTGTTAGAGACAAGTTTGCCAATGATAAGTAATCTCAATAATCAATCGATCGAGCATTTCTGTTTTGGCAGTCAGTCCGAAGGGACGACAACGCTAGCACTACGGGCTGACCTAGAATACTCCGGCGTATTTCATCTATTTATATAATGCGATAAAAAGATTTAAACACATGGAGGAAAGGAATGCTGAACTGTTTGATGCTGGGGGTGGAGATCGTCATCCACATCAATTCCTTCTTCAGATTTTCAGAAGTGATAAGCCAGAGCCACGAACGTCTGGAAGTAATTTACTTCACGGCGTATTTGTTCTCAATGGACATAATCGCGTATTAAGCTATAAGTTTTTGCTGAAACGTACTGAACTTTTATTAAAACAATGTTCAGACAACTGTTCCATCATTACCACTGGACCGTCGACCAGTTGGTCCGACGATATAGACATTGTGCATATATTGTGTGCATCTGGGGTCATTCCTGAAATGCAACAGTGTTTTGACAGACCTAGACCTGGTTTCTGGCCACCTCCGGACTTGTTTGAGGACGCTAAACATTGCAAATGGTTTCTTGTACGGGTAGGACACCGGTCCAGTAACACAAAGGATATCGAATGAAGGCTGTCTCCAAACCCGATTGAGAGGAGACTGATGTTCAGTTTAAACATTACTCAGCTAAAACGTAATGAATTGCTGAAAATGATCAAGAAAGATATATTAATTAAACTGTGAACAATGGAGGGATAACGAGTTTTTACTGCAAAACTGTTTGTTTCATATAATAGAACAAACAAATGATATTCCATGGCAAGAACATAACTCAGCATTGCTACTTAAACTTTGTCTACACTACGAACATTTTTTAAAGACGGTACATGGCCTCATTATATCATTGACGGTGTTAATTTGTTTGACGGTAAACTAAATAGTACCCAATTTCTCGAAATAATTTCGACGGTTTCAGATCTGATAGACAACAACCATCAGGGGATAATCGGAACACTAGAGAATATTGTTGGTAACAAAACCCGATTGTCATTGGATCAACGTTCCATATCATATGTATGTATGCGTAGTAAGCTTGCATATGACAGATTACAATGGTTTCATATTGCTATGCTCGGTTTTCATGACTTCATCCATAAACCGATTGTTGAGACTGTGGATCAGTTAAACACACTTATAGGTAAATGTAAGGGGATAATAACTATTCACAACGGTAATGAGCTAGAAAAACAAGTAGCTAGGGACATATTGACAGCTGTGTTGTCTTTACGAGCCTCTATACAAGCATCAATATCCATCCAAAATGGCACATTTATTAGCCAAGATTCGATAGTTTCAAAGAGTAGCTGAAGATTGATTTGTTCACCGGTCAAATGAAAATGGCCCCAACAATGTTAAGCTCTGGAAATTCGCTGTCGGCAATATCTATCCACAATGACATTTCTATTGACCAACATGTCCTGGAAAGTTTTACAAAGGCGCTGGAGACAACTTGCTCCTCAAGTCGACTGAAATTGGCCTCCGTAATGTATTGTTCTGGAAATTTGCAGTCGGCAGATTTCATTATACAGGACGCAGAAGTGCGTTATCGCCAGCACACAGTAAAGGCAATGTGTCGTTGTATTGGATATTACAATCGATACCTCGACCACTAAAGTATGTTTGAAAACAAACAAAATCCAAAACGCGAAAGCAAAATCGGTATGTGTATGGTATTTCTTGCTTATGACGCACATATCGCCCCCCCCCCCCTGCGTTATTGTATGAAATGAACAAAACTGGGATTAAAGCGGAATTAAACAAGAGTTGAATGGTGAGGCCAGAGTGGATGCTCGTGTGTTCCTGTATGATCTGCAGTATCTCACTTACGGAGTACTCGGTGACGTATCAAAACTGAAGGCTTCATTGAATGAATTAGAGGGCTACATTTACGTTATATTGAACTGTCATTTGTCGATATTTGTTTACCAAAGACAATACGACTAGGTACTGTAGTTGATTAATATCATAAAGCAATTGAACGCAGATTACGTGTGCATGAGATGAACTTTTAACTGGGAACACAGTTTTTATAAAGGCTAAAATTGTCCGAAAAAATATCATTTGTGGAATGTCGTGAGGAACTCTTATGTATTACGTATTGCAAATATTTCATTAAAATCGGATACTGTTTCCATAATGTTATTTAAAAGAGTATTATCTTTTGATATCCATTTTTACAACATATTCTTGAAATCGGCAATATATCTTTTACCTATCGTTCCTATTATATTCACTCTAATTGTATTGTTATTCTCCTTAAAAAATACTCATATAGTGGACTTAATCAGATGGAAAATGTATGTATATATCCAAGTTTTTATTATAACAATGTTTCAAGTAATTACAGTATTTGTATTCCTCATCAAGACAAAATATCTTTATTTTGTTTTAACAAGATCACTCTTTATCAATACAACACTTTTGAATAATGGCGAGGCAATGTTGTCAATAACATCACACATGTGTATTTATATGTATCCAATTTTTCTCAGTTTTGATTCTGATATACATTACAATATATAACTAAATGTATCTAGCGAAAGTTTAATGTTTGAACAACTTAATGCATTTATATAATCATGTTTCTATCCATCATGTCTTTATACATGAATGGCAATTTATTGTCTTCGATATCAATTTGATTTCCGTTATTAGACTGTGTGTAATCTACACTTACATTAGTAAATGTAACTGTATATCTACATATACACACGTGTATCTTGTAGTAAAGTTCATTTTATTATGTCACCCTTTATAAGGTATTTCTTAATCTGATAAAACGTTGCTTAATTATGTTTTCATAATACGCATAGCCCTTGTATATTCTATAACAGTAGTAGTAATAAGCATGAATTACTAATGAATACAGGTTAAATAAATACAACTCTTGTAATAGTCTGCAATAGTTATCTCTCTTGCAAAACATGCTCACCTTGAGGCTCCACAGTGTCCTTCTATAAATAGAGTACTGTTATGTGCTGATGAGCCATAATATGCAGAAGTGAATGCTTAACTGATAGATATTGATGATTGGGTTTACATTGTAGAGCTATGCATTTAAACAAGCAGGTTTTGTTATATACATGTATATTGGTGTTGTTATGATTTTAATGATTAATCATAATGTTTATTTTAATAATAATTCAGTAGAAAATGTGTGAATCTGTGAAATTATATATCATTTGTTTTGACCAATCATGATTATTGTGAATAGACTGTTCTTTGAGAAATAGATTATTCTGCTAGAGCTGTATACAACGATTAAGTTTACTAGTAAATGTATAGTTATTGATACTTGCTTCAACAAGAAACATTCTTCAGAAAAAACAAAAAAATATACAAATACTTTAGTAAATTATGTTCTGGTTAATACATTTTGCATGAATACACTGAGGCCTTTATTTTAAAGTCTATACATACGTATAAAGCAAATTAATGTATAGCATATTATATCAACATTTAATCATAATAAATTAACATATGTGTTAACAATTTACATTTCTATTAAAGAAAAAAACACTGACATGTATTAATTATTTCATCTAACTACACTTAACTTAGACTTACAAACATTGAAGTAGCCCAATATGTATGTGCTCAACAAATAATAGCATACACTCGAGTCGAGTAGGATTTGCTTAAGCACACGGCTCATTTGGTTGTCCATTGTATATCCTTTGGGTCCAATTTCTAAATGACTCTTATATTAAGCATAACTTATGTATTTCAGTCAACATTAGTATACACTGAGAAACCCCGTTTCAAGCGTTAGCCACACATATTAGAATACCGAGGATTCCATGACGGTTGACCCCAAATGTTTTCTCTCCAGCTGCCTTGGTTGGACACTGATTTTTTAACCATTTGTCCCTGTTTATAGGTTAGAATACTGAAAAGAAAATCATTTAACTTATGTTCAAGCTACCAAGCAATTGTGGACAGAATAATCATTTGTTCGTACTTTCTCAAGTATATATTTGTTGTATTTGTTGTATTTTAACTGTTTTGTATTTAGTTCATTTTTATTGTTTTGTATTCTAGATTGGGCGTGTTCTTGTTCTTTGCGATCTGTCAAGTGTACAAATCTTCAATGTCAAATATTTAGGAGAAAACATTTTGCCATCTTCTACAGCGTGACATTCATTTTAAACTATTGCGTCTCTAAGGAAGTTTCAGCGCGACTGACTGAACGTCATTTTATTTGTGTTTATATCAATAGAACGGAACAATATGTCTTAAAATAAACCTGAATAAAAGTGTACAATTCTGATAGTGGTATGATTAATAATCATTTACTTTACTGCTAAAATATTTAGTGCGTGAACGTATATGGCCCATCAGATGTTATAATGTACTATATGTAATTTTTATTTACATTCAACGCTGTTCAATTCTCTTGTTTAGATTTAATAAAAATGTGCATGATAATGTTATGAAGACATTTCCTGAAAAAATGCCAATGAATTTGTGCAAAGAACGTGATACCAAACACCCTAAACAACGTAATTGTAAAGAAACGACAACCACCTTTTATTTTGTGAAGTTTTAAGTTAATATTTCCACACCACTAAATAAATCGTCATTTTGGTATTTGACAAAACGAACGTTAGCATAGATATTACAATAACATCCACAATCCTTATGTACTAGAATGATATCCTAAAATCAAGATCTTCAACATATAAGAGTTCGTGTTTAACTTAATGCGTCAAGCCGATATGTTATCATTTAGCGGTAACAACTTATTCCTCAGCACTATTGTTAATAACCCAAACTTGAAGAAAAGTCCATAGCTCGTGTAATGACACCTTAGACATATGCACTATAGTCCAACGTTATCCAATTTATAGGTTTAATACTATTTACCTGTTCTGTCTGAATTATCCCATTCTTTTAGTTTTATAGAGACATAATTTTCAATAGGCATAGTTGCTGCTGTTGATAGGTGTAATTAACTCCTTAATATGTCATACTGCCTCTAGCAATTAATATGACGACGATATATTATGGGTGCTACGCCAGCTTAAAGTGACACAGTGGTTTAACGAGAAAGTCCATATCACAGATCCATATTTTTTACAAATAAACCGAGCAATTTGAATAGCTCAAAGGTCCGACCACGGTATACATGCGTCCCTCTTAGCATCTTCCAGTAAGCGGTCTTTAATACAAGCTCAAAATTACAGCATCATTTAACATGAAATTTTCTACAAATATTATAGCTAGAAATTGCAGCTATGACTTGAATTTCATCGTAGTAACTAGATATGTCTCTTATATCAGTATACTCCACGTAAGGTTCAGTGACAGCATAGATCGATCCGGGATTGGCCACAACTAGTTTAAACTCCTCCTCTTCCTCAGTTATTGTTAAAGGCTTGATAATTTTAATTTTCATTCATTGAGAGTCACAAACATGGCCACGTGGTCTTTGGAATATCGCAAAAAAAAAAATCCACGTCTTTTTTTGAAGGATATAGTTAAACCGCTAAACACGTGATATTCAAATGCGATGATTGGCTAATATTGCAGATTAATTTGAATATGATTGACACTTGTGGAAGCGTCTTTGTTGATATACTGCACAGTAAAAATACGATTTATATAAGAAATTGTAAGGATTCATCTGCACTTCCAATACATAAATTAGATCGCCCTCATGTTGTTTACCAATCGAGTTAAGGATCTCGTGTTTGATAACCAGCTACATTGTAATATAAGTATATTTAATCATGTTTGATATACCAATATTAACTGTAAGACACGTAACAGCAATGACAAAAATAAGATCATACTAAAACATAAAAATGTGATGTGAATTATATTACATTCACATACACACAGCGGCAGAGTTGTACTGAGCTTTTCCCGTCAAATTTAATTCATATATTAATTATATTGTGAATGAGATAAGAACGTATACGGTCAAAACTGGCTACACAGTTGTCTTCCTAAAGACTATCTGCACATTGCAGTAATGGTTAAGTTTCCATGAACAACGGCTTTGTATAAATGCAACGGGGAAGCTAATGCGTGGTGTATATTAAATTTTCTGTAAGAGTTACCTCACATTAAGCATAAACTAGTACAGTCTTTCAACTACTTTCGTCCTTGAACAGTAAACTTGATAACAAAGGATTTGAAACTGAAACAGAAAACATAAAGCGTGCATAATTGCGTTAGCTTCATGTCGTCTGCGTGTAGTGGGCAATCGAGTTTCATGGCTAGCATTGAACATTGTTCTAGTTTAAATCAGCAGTTTAAACATGTGTGTCAAATAATCTTGAACATTGCGATGTGATCGTTGAAATAAAGTCATGTACCGCATATTTAAATTAAGACTTGTAGTTATGACAATTACAGTTCCAAATTGCATAGGGTAGCATCAAATCAATATCAAAACCCTATATCTCATTTCAAACATTAAATCACGTCTGGCATGTACTATTCTATTAAGATACGTTATTTGCCTTCGGTTACATAGATATGACATTGCGTAAGTATATTGTGTGTTACGCAATATATGTTTTAATATATTATGTTTCGGCAATGCAAATACATGTATGTGTGTGTTTTTTTTATGTAACAATATCATAACAACGCAATTTGCCAAACACAGACTGCATATTTAACTATGTGAGAATTATGCAGTTGTCTCTTATTTCGTATCAATTAATTAGTATTTATATTCATTTTACAACCGCTAACGCATTTAACCACACATAATAATCCTACATGTAAACACATCTACAGTCCGATTAAATGTAAATACTATGTAAAGTGGTGTTAACCATTGATCATAGTGTTTTTCATGGTATTGGATTGCCCATAATAGACTAAGCAAAGAGAATTTATTTTAAAGACCAATGCATTAGAAGCCAACCTTGACTGGAACAAGGAAACCACCAATATTTTTCAATCGCGAAGTCAAGGCATTCTTCAATTCTCTTGACAGGCATTTCGCTTCAGACATATTACCATAATGACAATTCTTATACAGTGTGCATTTGTTTGAACGATAAGAAGGATCCAACTTTTCTGCAAGATCATGTAAATTAAAACTTATAAATACCACGCACACTTTAACAACTTGCTTAATTGCATATTATTTCGATACTTCTTTTCAGAGTTTTCTATAAATGATTGTTAAACAGATATTTTAAATACATCGTAATTTGTCCTAAGTATTATATTTGCTTTACAAATAGTGAAACCAATTATTATATCTTGATAACGGTCAACACCATTAATATCATTTTAATCATCATCAGTATCTTCTTGTTCGTGTTATTCTTTTTCTTCTTATTCTTTCTCTTCTTCTTCTAATTCTTTTTTTCTTCTTCTACTTATTCCTTTTTTTCTTCAACATCACACACCTTCTCCTGATTGTTATCATCAATATTATCATCGTCGTTGTCCACGTCGTCGTCGTGGCCGTCATCATCATCGTCCACTATAAATGTCATTTAATGAAATCCACTTCAGCCCCTTGGTAGGGAATTAATATATTCCTCTGCCATTTACACATTGACGATATTAAATCTAACTGCATTAGGTACAAACGTCAATATCATTGCAATGTGACTCTATCGGTTAATGTGAAGTGACGCAATTAATATAAAAGTGTAAAATTATTATCGAGAAACAACCGTTATATGAACTACCATTGCGTGGTGCCGTTAATAATTTAATTTACATAATAATCATTGTAAACGCTCAAGAAAGGTTTGCTTTTTGTAACAAGGAAATCACTGAGTGTCATGACAAAGGTCGCATTGCTTAAAGACATTCACAAGTCATTGATGCGACCGTAAACGCAAATTATGAAGACCACCAAGATGCTTGTTCTTCTGTTATTGGCATGGTATACTTGTATAGTTATCCTACATCCATATATACTTATCTCGAACGTATGGCTGACATACGTCCATATGATTGTTGTATAAGTGTAAGTGAAATACAATAAGGTTTTCAGTCATGTTTGTAAGAAAAATGATCCGTCATATAGGAACACTGTTTTAAGCAATAATATGCATTACAAACACCATGCGGTAAATATCGATATAGAGTGTGTTACACTGAGTTTCTTATGAACAAATGTGTTTGGCATAAACATGTTTTATTAACTTCTATATGTTTGAGACATTTTCGTTTTGGCATACGTTAACGTGTAGGTCTTAATTAATACATTATACTATTATAACTGGGTAAAGTGTGAGTAACTTGTAACTTGTATTCTGTAAGAAATATTTCATTGACCCATCTTGTATGCGTGTATTCTATACCATGACAACGGTTACTACATGATATTCCGATTCTTATAATAGTTATTTACAATAACATGAGGAAGCACAGGAACTCTTGACAGTAATATATTCACACCATTAGCTAAAATTACACGATACACAACCAGATAAATGTTTCCTTAAGTAAAAAAAGAGACATCTTTATGTGACGAATAGCAAATGCAATGCTTTGCTCGACCGTTTCAATGTGGTGACCCGATTTTGCATCATAGTTGTGTGTGTGCTTGGTTCGTGTTGTTTGAGTTGTGTTGTGCAGTTTCGGTAATTAGTTCCTTACTTTTTACCAAGAACAATTTGATGTCTCACTTCTACCGATTCAGTTGGAGTTTCACATATTTTAAATTTTAATATAGTCACACTGGTATAAGTCAAAACACTCATGTAATTAGACAATTTTAGTGAATGTGCTAAAATTAGAAATAATGTGTTTCATGCAAGTGTAAATTTATAGTTGTATCATTGATGATGTGAACCATTTCTGACACAATAGTGGCAAATTGACGATCCTGGTAAAAACAGGAAGATTGAAATACGTACAGGAAGTGGTTGCTATCACACAGAAGAACATTACACGACATGAAACTGTTTGAGCTATTGACAGTTATCCCGCAAATAGAACAAGTTTAAAGCAGCATATACAATAAATTCACACGACATAACGTATCATGACCAATTAGACGCCATTTTAAATGCGACTTATCAAAACACTACAACGATATTCTCTGCATTGGTTATATTGGTAAAGAGTCTTAAAAAGGTACATTTAAAAACAACCACAAAACACAATAAAAATAATTCGTGTTTTATGCACTTTATACATTTCAAGAGTTATCTCGCCAACAGAATAACATATTATTATGTTATGACATTCCTAAAACATTTGGATCATTTACAACTCTATGACCCAGTTAAGGTATTTGAACTACGTGTCAGACGAGCTATGCGATGTACCATCGCAATTATATTTTCATAGCGATTACGTTGTTAACCGGTGAACCGCAAGTTATAAAATTACATGTTCTGATTTAAACTTGTAACTTTAAATCTGTCTATTTGTTGTGACACATGTGATAAACGTGTAACAGATAATCACTCAGATATGCTGGATTTCTATTTTTAACGACTAATTCATTTCCGACGCTATAATACTGCCACTCATGTATGAGCTACACGGATCCCACTGCTGCAATTAATTTACGATGTAAAGACAGCATTACATTGCACAATGCCATTGATGTACAATAACATACATCAGAAGCATAACACTCGAATCAAATATGACTATAAAATGAAGCCCGACGATTTAGGTTACTTCCATAATAAAGTATGTTTAGAAGACTTTACATTGTGACATAACTATAAAAAAACACAATACAGTTTATTACAATATATTTCTAGTTAAACTGGATGCACCTTTAACAAGAGCAAGTGGTGTAAAAGGCATAAGTAAGCTGGCACACAATGAGAGAATGACTTTCATAACATAACTCAGTGGACAATTAACACGCCTTTACAGCACGTGCAGTTTGCAAAAATTTAAAGATGTGTAATGGCTATTTGTCCATTTATTGTTTTTCAAGATTTATTGCTGAGTATATTTTTTTATTTATATTTTGAAAATATTCAATGACATATAAATGCTGCAAAATCCTAATTAGAAGCATTAACTGATTAAAACCTTAAATTTACGAAGTAATTTACAACTGTCAGAGAACTGAATCGGCCCCACCCCTCTCCTGCTCTTTTTAGCTGCACCTTGATCATTTGTGATTTTCGAAATTTCTCGCCATGCAACAATAGTATATATGCTAACACCTTGTGCAAAATGGTTTGGCAATCATAAGGAATGCACATGTTCAGCCAGGTCTGGAAGATATCGCGAGTAATATACTACTTGCTGAATTTAACAAGTGTACTCAGAGTTTACGGGAAATATTAAGATATTTAAATCACATATCGATTGATAATAGAACTAAAGAAATGTGCTGTAATTAACTGTGAAGTGACACATCTTAAAATTAATATTATTGGACAATTGTTATATAATAACAATACAATTGTTATATAATAACCACTATACAATTGTCATTGTCATAATTCTTATCATCACCATAATAATCATCAACACCATCATCATCTTTCATTATCATTATCATCATCATTATCATCATCCCATCTTCATCATCACTATTATAATCATTATAATCATCATCGTTATCATCACCATCATCATTATCATCCTAATCATTCATCATCATCATCAACAGCAGCGTCGTCGTTAACTTCTTTGTTGTCATCATCACCATCATCATCGGCATCCTACGGTATAACTTCAATTTTGTTTAATTCCTCATCGCTGTTTAAATATATGCCACTCCATGAAATAAAAACAAACACAACATCAGTTTTCATAACGATATATTTGATGTACACTTCAGTGTATAGAATAATGCGAAGATGTCTAAAGTGTTCGTTGTTAAACAGCGTGAGGACATTCACACAAGTGTGTAGGTGTATTTTTATAGCTGTCATCTCCATGTTGCGACTGTGTCATACATAAATTAGAACTTGTCACAGTTCAATAAACATGCCATTATCATTTTATTATCTTGTATGTCCAGAAATAAAAAACTATTCAAATATATGTCTCCAGTAAAGGAAAGCATCAATTTTCATTATTATTAAATACAAATATGTTTCTCAATAAAAAAAGGTTTTGTTTTACTTTTTCATCTGTGACATTTATCAGTGCCTCGATACGAATCATAGTTTGCGTTGTCGCATATTTGTGTAACGTTTTTAAGTGTCCGGACTGAAATTCAAACACCAATATCACGCAATATTTGAAATGGAACACTGATTTATGGATATGAATTATTGCTATGCTTACATAATTTCGAAAGATATATTTGCCTATATGGTTCTGTTATTGCTTATGTCATGGGCCCAGTTGCTCAAAAATTTAACGGCCAGTTGTGCAAACATCCCGTTGACGTAATATTTAAATGAAGTAGTATTAATAGTAGTAGTAGTAGTAATAGTAGTAGTAGTAGTAGTAGTAGTAGTAGTTGTAGTAGTAGTAGTAGTAGTAGTAGTAGTACTAGAAATAGTAGTATGTGTATTAGATATATTAATTATGGGTTTATATTGTGCGTGTTTTGACAATGGGTTTTGGAATCTTAAGGCACGTTGCTTTTTGAGTTGTGTTTGGTCGTTGTTGTTGAAACGTTGTTGCTTTGGTTGTCTTTGTTAGTATGAATAGTTTTATTAGGATAGTTTTCGTATTGTGTAGTTGTCGTGGTATTGTTTTGGCATGTTGAAAGATGTAGTTGATGGTTATGGCAATAAAAGTGAGGATGACAGCTGAAATTTTCATTTTGCGATGAAGATGTATTTAAACATGCTGTTAAATTGTTGCCCCTATAATTTGCTAATTTAAAGTGTCTTTTCCTTTAACAATTATTTGCATTGCTACGCAGATGTCCTTTCAATGTTTCAGCGCTGCATATTGCATGCCGCATTGTAACTGCTCGTTTCAGAATTAATTTCAATTGATAAACCGCAAGTACTTCTATGTCTCACAAAACAGTTTCTGTCGGTGTATGGGATGGGCTTGTTACGACTGTTGCAGTGATCCGTTTCTTTGTGTTATCTTATATCTACTGAATCAGATTTAAACTTGGGAGGCAGGTATTCGTTTTCCGACAACTACAATGTTTACAATGTTTACATTGTAAACATGCAGATGAGCTGTCGGAATCCCCCAATCTTTCCCTCTGAATTAATTTCCGCGCAATATCCGCAGCTGAAGAGTCTGTTCTGACTAACACTATGTACATACATGTATTAGTCCGCACTTGGTTTTCTGTTATAAAGACTGTATTATGTGGTGAAGTGGACATTTGCTGTAGCCGGTTTTCACGTATCACATAATTTCAACATTCTAGAATTGCAATCAGTATGGGTTACTGATTTGTTCCATTCATCGCTCTCTACACAACTCACTTAGCTCATACATTGAATAGTCAAAATGTGTGTATAGTATGTACTATGTATGCACTATAGTGATATGTACTTACTGTTCGTCTTGTACACAATTTGGTTAAATTAGTTTGTTTGTCGTTTTGAATCTATGACGTACCTATTACTTTGACATTGATTGCAATAATGTTGTTATTTGGTGGTTATTTTTATACAAGCAAGATGTAGATAGTAAAGCTGAACAATTGCAAGACGGGGCCAACATATATTATTAAAATGTTTAAAGTTCACGCTGTAGGCATAACACATTCCGAAAGTCACTCGTCAATCTAATATGTATTAGTTCGTTTCTAATGTGAATGATTGGAATCACCATGGAAATATAATGATATTATATGCTTGCTTGGGTCAATGTTAGCACGCTATTAAGCCATAGTTTTTTTATAATAATACCATTTATAGTTTGTTTACATTTATTACATATTATATCAAGGTAGGGCATGTTACTTAAGCAGGTTTTGAAAACAAAAATTGTTTTATCTTAACATGACAGACACCACTTTCTGCTAAGTACTGCAGAGTTAACAGAGAGCTTTCGTCATTTATAGCCATGCTAGTTTAACCTTACCCACAGTTAAAAGACACCTATTTGTATATTTTTTAAACTTGTTTGGACAACACTGCTTTCGTCAATAACTTGACTAGTTAATTGTGTTTATGTGAAATCCAAACAAACGGTTTATTGTTTAGACAATGGCGAAACATAAGAACAATAAGGGTATGTATTGTGAAGGCATGGCAGTCGTTCAAGTTTACTTCCGAATGTGTGCGATCACTCTTTTTTGTCACGGTAACTGTCTTAATAGTGTTTTGCATTCAAAACCACATGAAGTATCATACGTGGTATGTTGTACATATTTGCGTTTGTAAAATAAAATTCAAGTTTGTTGTGCGCAGTACGACATGTTGGTTCAAAACCAGAATTGAGTTCACCACGACCATAATTGAGTTCAAGGTCTGTGTAATGACTTATGTCAATCTACATTCATGTAAAAATGATGTGAAAACTGAATATACAGAATTGTACCATTGAAAAGTGAAAGCATGTGATTACTGCATGCATATTTGTCACAATGAAATTCTAATATGCCAGGTGCAGTGGTATAGGTATATTATTCATTTAACCAATCATTATTTAGGTTCACCAATTGATATCATTCGGTCAAATGTAGAGTTGATATCCTACCTACGAAATAGTTGATGGAGCACCTGTTAGTTTCTTCAAGTGTTAAATGAAAAAGTATTTTCAAAAAGCTTTATGAGTGAAACTATGACTATCAAGAAAATATAATGTTGCGTATGTTTGAATGCACACTAAACATTAAATAATTGACAACTGTCATATGCTCTCCATTGAAAGCACTATAGCACTGACTTTGTACAAAAAAGTCCAATATATTTTAAAGTAAACATATGAAATCTGTAGTATGTTAGAAAGTTTGATAGATTATGAAAAACGGAAGCGGAGTTATTTTAACCAATAGGATTGCTAAAGTCTGATAAACCTATATAGACCATCAGTTTGAGACACACGCTATCAGAATCTCAGTAACTAAGATATACTTGCATGTTTAAATATGTGGTTCATTTTAAAAACGAAAAAAAATATTTTTAACAATGGCAGTTGAACAATCGGATTAAACAACAGACGACGCGAAAGAAGATTCAAGAAAACTAGTCACGATGTCGTTAGTGGAAAGTCGAGATATAAATGCATTGAAACTGGGGTTTTATTGTTTGTATTTGCAAACCACGGGGTAAGATACTGAAATGAAACCAAGGCAAGTCGTTCCTTCTTCGAAAGTTCGTTTATTAGACATGTGTGATGTTTAAATAACAAGTGCATACTGCACAAACGCTTCTAAAACAGCTGACGTTATGACTTATATTTTCAATAGAATATAATATACACTGAGGTCAATGGACCAATCCTTTACAGCAGTACATATATTAGTGCTACGATGTGGTATGCCACATTCTCCATAACGGTGTTGTTACTGAATACTGTTTGCAGTGAGACACTATTTATGCCTACACTTAATATGAAATGATTAATGATGCCTATATTTGTGTCTAAATCATTAATATAAGAAACCGTTTTTTTTCCACGCTTTAATCGTCGTTTACCTGTCTTATCATTTAATGTATCTGTGCCTATATCTGCCCATCCCATCATTATAAGTCGCACACTGATCACCGCTGTAATAATAATTCAGTTATAGAATGCATTACTATGTACGCAATAAGTACAGTTCTTTTGTCACAAGCATTAGCATGTACAGCACCAAATATATACAATCATATGCTACATGTGTACAAGAAACAATGCCAATACTGTACAGACTTGTTATTTCGATTATGCAATTAGAGGTGGAAGTAGATGCAATCTAACCGGTATGCTCTGCAAATAAGATCTATGGTAACTTCACTTCGTTTACCAAATACTCGCGACAACATTATAAGCATACATTAATAGCACACTTGTTTATGACAATTAACACATAAAATGCGTTCCACTTGTTAACATCGCTAACGCTTCGCATGTATCTATTTAAGGTGGTGTCCCAGTTTTAGTCATGTTTGTATTGTTTGCTAGATGTCTGCTGTTTGTATTGTGCAGTTTTGTATTGGCAAATGGTCACTTAATAAAAATATCTGATGTAACGCCGGTATATCTTATTCTGATTCAGCCGC
The DNA here is from genome assembly GCA_027627225.1 of Congeria kusceri. Classification (NCBI taxonomy): domain Eukaryota; kingdom Metazoa; phylum Mollusca; class Bivalvia; order Myida; family Dreissenidae; genus Congeria; species Congeria kusceri. The sequence goes on from CM051026.1 coordinate 34,803,799, forward strand.
AGTTTTACAGATTTAACATTTTAAATACAGTTTTAATGTTTAAAATGGAATCAGTCTGGAAATGAGACAATATTAGTAAATGCGCTTGTATTTGAAAAATGTATTTCTTGCAAGTGTAAATTTATGATTGTAACACTGGTGAAGTGAAACACCGATGTGTTTTAATGGTCTTGCGGTTAAAATAAGGACGATTGTATTACAGTCATCAAACGGTTGCTATTAGAAATACAGATAATCGGTGAGTGGTATGAAATTGTTGAATTTATTGGAAGTCATTCCAAACAGCTGCTGTTGTATATGCTACGACAATCAAATCGCTGGCCACTGCTTAGTCGGTTAGTTTTCGGTGGTTGCCTTAGCATGTGCGTTTAATGAAGGTTTAGAAATATAATTATATATAATGTTTATGTACACATGTACGTCAACATTACTTGAATATATCGCACATGTAGTTAACTTAGTTTCAGATAATACATCACACATGTATTAATGTAAATGTAATTATTTAATTACTTAAAACTGCAATATAATAGCACTGATCAGTAATATGCAATATGTTAAACATAACGAAGAAAGAATGCATTAAAAAAGCAAGACATGTATTTGGTGAAAACACCGCATTGACACTATAAAACATAGCATAATGCCATCTGACATACAACGCAGTTGAAACAAATAGCGTTCAGTTGGTATATGTGTAATTGAAGTGACACATATTACGAATGTTGTAGAAGATATTGATTCATAGCATCAGAAGCATATTAAGTTTAGCGTTTGGCTTAAATGATTATAAGAGAGACTATAGAAACCAAGATTTACATGTAGATCAGCTTACGCGGTCTTTGACAACTAATCTGACACTTATACGATTTTCAGGTAACATGCAAACTTGCTTAACAACTATTGAACTGACTGTGAAAAACAGAATCGCCGCATCCGAGTAAGATATCAAAACGCCGCAGCAACGTCATTCCTTGCAGTCGTAATAATGGTTATGTTATGTTTGGTGACGAGCCGTCTTGGATATACAACACGAATGGTAATGTGAGTTTCAATTCAATTTAGACAATCCAAGAGTTACCGCGCCATAAGCAGTAGATTTCAAATTCGTTGTCATTGAACATTTAAATAAAATACACATGCCTGACCCAGATACAGTATTTGTACCACTTGTAAGACGAGAAGTAGGGCATATTGGGACCATTGGAATGATAGTGTTCATTGTTCAAATCGACTGAGTTTCTTTACAGGTGTCGCGTGTTATCGAATGTAACTTACATGTTGTGATTTAAAGTAAATGTTTACTATGTTTTCTTTAATTACATTCAGACACAAAATAAATTGTTAAATTTCTAAATCATATTAAATTAGACGAATAAAGACATACACAAATTTGAAAGATATGGCTTGGGCAAGCATTCTACTATGCGTCTGTAGAACATATGAACATACATGAACTCATGCAAGCGACTTTGTGGCAGGTATACTCATTAACAGTAATATTATTCAAATCAAACATCACAGCTTATTCCAACAAAATGAACTCACATATAAGTGCAATCGGTGGCATTACATTGGCTTGAATTGTGCTGCACTATTTGTCGTTTGAAATACATGGCGCAAAACTAAAGCGTTTCATTTCAAACAATCGTAATGAAAGCATCGCGTATTGTGGCGCCTGAATGATGTGGGTTTAGGGAAAGCAAGGAAGGTTTAGAAAAGCTTTGTAACTGTGATCGTATTGACACAAATGCAAGTACTTTGATCTGTGAAAGCTTTCATTACTCAAGCAAAATGTAACAACCACTCGTACAGTGAGAGACTGGCTTTCCATTCTGCGAACAATAAGCAACCGTTTATATTGCTTACATTTGACATTCATTTAACACTGTATTATGCCGCCTTTTCGATTATGTTGTTGTACACCAAGCAAGACTGCATTTCCAGTGTCGATGATTGCGCTTTGCCAGCATTGCCTTCTGAGCACGTTGTCAAATGTGTTTCTATAGGCAAATCAGCATGTGCTGTGTTAAAATGGTTAGGTCGCTACTTTGCTTTAAATAAATTGAATTAAACAGGCCGGATTGCCGTGAATATATGTACCATACGTGTACATATAACCCCTCCCCTCGTAACACAACATTATACTTCGATGACATAGCATGGCCACACGAAGTCATACTTATTATAATTGATAATAAATCGAACAGGCTACTGCAAGCAAAAACAAACACGCAACCGAATATATAAAGTTAAACATATAATTTGACAGTGACATCATTTCGTTAGTTTATTTACTATTTAAAAGAACATAATGCTGCAAAAAAAAACACGAAACAACTACCTGTTCTATAAATCACAGCATATTAATTGATGATGAAATATATTTCATTACAGTGGTTTGCCTTTGCACGGACAGAAATATGATATTCGATATTAATGACATAACCTTGACACAAACGTTAAAACAAATATTTGACAATTAAACAGTCATATAGTTCGTCTACCTGAAGTTGATCCTCAGGTATCATATTATGGTTAAGGTAAAGTCCCAGAGCAAAATACAAAATACTATAAATATCATGAACAATTCAATAAATGTTTGCAAATAGTCAATGACAAATAAATATGCAATGCTTCAAAACCTTACATAGAAGCGTTTACATGATCAAAACCTTACATTTACAAAATTATTTAAAACTGTCAGAGAACCGATTCGGCTCTCCCCATGTTTTATTTAGCAGCATCCCTTTAAGATACTAGATCTTTCACGTTGTGCGACCGTAGTAGCCATGCTAAACCAACGTGTATAATGGTTAAACAACCATCTGATATGCACAAATGTTCAGCCTGGTCAGGAGTCTTCTAAACACCGCGAGTAATAGAATACGTTCTGAATTTACGTTATTCAACAAAGTTTACCAAGAGTTTACGGCAATATTAATACATTTAAATTACATATCGACTGATTATAAAACTTAATAATTTGAACAAATTTGCTGTTTTTGATTGTGAATTGACAAGTCTTAGTATTAATATTATTGGATACATTTTTTATCTGAAATCATGACCAAACAATTGCATTTTTACTGAACAAAGCATGTAATATGAACATCGTTGTGTGATGTTCACATCATCGTGACAAGGAAGTTATAACATGAAATGCATACCGCTTAGTCACGCTAATGGGTCGCATTCCAGTTTCATGGCTTAGTCAGAGGCTATGGAGGAAATTAATTTTGAAAATAAAACTATACAATTTTTATCGTTATATTTCTTATCATCGCCATAATTTTCGACATCACTATCATCTTCACAATCATCATCATCATCATCATCATCATCATCATCATCATCATCATCATCATCATCATCTGCAGCCGCTACAGCAGCTGCAGCAGCTTCAGCAGCTGCATCGTCGTCGTTGTCTTCGTGGTCGTCATCACCATTATCATGAATATCATACACTATTCATGTAATTAATTTCTCGTTGAATCATTGTTTAAAATAGGTTAGGTACAATTCCTTCATCTCTTTGAAATACAAACGGACATAACCTAATTGTTCAGTGTATAAAAAACAAACAACGACGTCTAAAGTGTTCGTTGTTCGAAAGTGTAATGCCATTCACAATATATATATATATATATATGCTTTTTCTTTTTGTATAGCTGTTATTTTCGTGTTGCGACTGTGGCATACATTAAGCAGAACTTGTCATAGTTACATGAAAATGTCAATTTCAGTTAATTATCTTAAATGTCTCCAGAAAAAAAAAACACACAAATACATCAACAACAACATCAGTTGTCGTTGATGTTGAACAAATGAATATAAATATGCTTCTCAATACAAGAGTCATGTTTTGTTTTACTTTTGTATCTATGAAATTTCTCAGCTCCAAGGAGTTTCATTCTATGCGGAAAGTGGAGAATACCATTGAATGATAACTCGATCATTTTACTCTAGGTCGAGTGAAATGATAACGTTTGATCATTTCATTCTTGGTTACATGAAACAACTTTTAACTTTGTTTTTATGTTGTTTTCTTTTTGAATATGTCAATACCCTAAACGTCTGTGTTAACATCGGCTTTTTTAAACAACAGAAAACACATGATACAATTCAATACAAATATAATTAAGTAACAACGACGTAGTAAGAGTGGCACTATTTTCCCACCACAACAGTGATCGACAATTTGGAATGATAATGACGTCATATTTAAAACGTCATGATACACAAAACTTGTGACGCTTCAGCATATCTCGCGCATTTAGTGTATTTATCGTTCAAACGTATGACATATAAAAATATTAGTGTGGTCTTGTACAGGGCGAATGTTCGGACGCTGATTTTGCAACACGCATTGATTAAATTATTCCCATTAATGAAAACTGGTAATTGAATGGTGTTTGTTGCTGGCGTGTCGTTTTCCTGGTTTATTTTTCAATAGAGAAATCAGCAAGTATCACGCCGAAACGCTGAGCTTGGATGGTACGATAAGCAAAAGAAAAGTAATTATTTAGGTTCCGATAGATGCCGGCAACGTTACGATAGAATTTAACTTCCATCGCCTTATCAAATACCGCAGGTTATATAGAACTCAAAGTAAAAAATAGCATGACACATTTTCGTGTATTACAATGCCGAGCTATTTGACGTATGATGACGAAATATGTGCATTTACGTTCAAATAAAAAAATGTTCGTGTTACAAAACTTATTTAGCAGCATTCAATTCACAATGAATCCATAAGAAGTCCATCTGGAAGCATATTTATATTCATTTGTTCAACATTAACGACATCAATGAATAATAAGTCCATCTGGAATGTCAATATCCACATATAAAGCCAACAAGATAAAAAATGAATGCGAAGCATCAAAGGGCTCCGTAATATATATGTGAAGGAAAACTATTATATTTGAATGTTATTTTTAAACATAAAAAGTAATCACATATAAGCAAACCTAAGATTTTATATAAAACAAAATACTGAGATAAGATATATACTTTATTTAAAATTATTTACAATACAGAAACAATGATTATGAGTGTTAAAAATAAACGCGTCAGCATCAAAGCCAATATTTGCACATTGGTTCTTTGCAAACCCACCGTACGCATGTTATCGGCTACGCAGCTGTATAAGGTCTGCTTCTATGTTGTCTTTTGAATGATTCACAACCGTTTTCTGGATGTTAGATTAGTTGCCAGAGCAATCAAATTTGACTGCGCTAAAAGTCAAATTTACAAGGAGCAGTTATATATTGCGTGACACATCGAAAGTGTTATCTGGCGCAGATACTACGTTTTCTTAAATTGTATATTAGTTGAGCACAATACTCAGTTTGAAGCATCAACGTCAAGTTAGTGTGTGTAAATATATAGTGTATAATAACGCTCCTTCCACGTGCTTCCGGTAGCAGTCATCACATATAGACGCAGCTTTCATGCGAGGCGCATATTAAACCAAATGCGCCCTATACACCAAAAAGGAAATAATTTAGTTAAAACAATCGACCGTTATACTTCAGGTAACAGTTTTAATCATGATATGTTCGTTATTACATTTATGTTCTATTACGGAGATTGGTACTATTCTGATCCGTGTCAAATATTGATATTCAAAAATATTGATACGAATAATGCAATATATAGCTTAATTTTTAAACGTCATTTTGTTCACATAAACACTAAATAGCAATTAAGCACGTGATCAGTTATTTTCTTGTGCATGACGACATACTTTTGCGAGCTTTTGTAGCCAAACACGCTGTTCACCTGGAGATACATGTACGTATTCGTATTTTATGTCGATTAAGATCCTCTTATTGAAGTATTTAATAACCAGGCTTGACTTTTTCGGCTCTTAATGTCCACATGTAGTATAAGTGATAACAAGTAATGATTTTATTCGAAATAAACAAACAATTAATGAAATAAAAAAGATTTTGAAACAACTATCGGTCATGAAAGAATTGCAAGGCGGGTAAAGCGAGGCTATGCGAGAGGGGTTGAGGATTGTCACTGTTTTCGGGCAGGTTGGGTCGATTGTTGCAGTCGATTTTGAAAAAGTGGGGACAAAGCCGATTTCGCGAAAGGGAGGGGGGGGGGAGGCGGCTGATAGGTTGGATTACAACGATCTCCAATCTCAGTGCGTGTGGTTTCGTACTAGCTAACCTCTACTACGATACAATCAATATTGCTAAGCAACGATAGTTAACATGCAAATACATATATTAGATCAGTAGTTAATTATGCAATATGGGTATATGTTTTACGTTAAGAAATACACCAAAACTAATAAAGACGGACTGGACATGAGCAAATATTTAGTTTACTCACGGGATGATTATCATAATAACACTTATCTGTGTGATTATGATATTATACGACTATGATTATCAGTTGCATTTTTTAAAAATCGATTGCAACATTTAAGTGTTTACATGTCCACAGTGTATCAGCGTACAGTAAACTAAACCGGAATGTGGTGATGATCAGTTGGTTGCAACCAGCAGAAAACGCAGTAAGTTACACATTTTTTTATATTATGGTTAACTTTATGGCTGGATGTAACACGATTCAAACGTTTATGCTTATTATTGTCCTATTTGTCACACATATGCTTTGTGATGTGTGTGGAAATTGTGTTTTCGTTGAGAAATCGGTAGTTGATCACTGCAAATATGTTGAAACGATCGAACAAATTTGAATTAATTTCCATGGAATTCTTTGGATTTCGCGTAAGTGTGTAAACGTGTGTGTTGCTTTATCACCTATAAACACTTATTAAACTATAGACATTACTCGATAACAGATTATATTTGTTACACCCAAGATATTTATCGTTTTATTCAGTCACTGTATGTTTATTTATTGTACGCCTAGTTGCGATTATACGCAATCATTAGTTGCGCGATCGAAATAAAACTATGTACGCTTAGTTGCGATTAGTGATCGACACAAATTTAAGAAATGTTATATAATTTTATGTAAATATTATTTAGTTTGCATTTGCATGTATTATTTATGCGTAAATGAATAATAATTTAATTCGACAAAGTCAGTGTCAATTAATGTTAACATATCGATATTATTATATTATACATTTATTTTGCTTTAAAGGAATCGCACGTGTTTGTCCGTTCATCTAATGACTGTACGTCCCTAAGAATGTTAAAATCTTAAGTTAAACTAGTATTATATTTCATTCACGCTCATATAAAATTGCAGATCTACTTATTCAGTCCTAGAGCCACTAAGCTTTCCATGACAATCAGCATGGAGATCTTACAGCAAAGTCAACAACTACTTGTTCATTTCAGTATTTTCGGTTAGAGAGTAGAACATATATGTATGATAACTCTGGGTCGTGTGAAATGAACACAATTTCTCATTTCAGTTTGGCCTAAATGGAACTACTTGTCTTGTTATTTTGTTTCATTTAATTATATGTGAATGAACACCGGTTTATATCAAGTTAAAAACAAACAAGCATTAAGTTGTTATAAAAACATACTCGGACAAAAATATTCAAGGAACAATGCATATTTATTTTCAGTGACGCATTTCACATGCAAAGCACAGGCTAACCTGTCTGACGAGACCACCAGTGGTGATTCTTAATAGTGGTCACTTCGTGCAGTGTTACTTGCACAAAGCAGCTGGTCGTTGGTTGTACATGTATGTATGTGATAGTACCTAAGTAATCATGCTATATCATATACTCATATACATTTTTTTATGTTAATAAATAATAAAGAAAGAATAAACGAATTTTTATAATATTTGTTTTATTGACTTCTTAATTTAATTGTATGTGGTATCACAGTGTACATGTCTTATTTTACACAAGTGCATTAAATAACATAATCGCATGCATTCACCTTCATGTACATTTACATTATAGATTTGTATACATGTATATACATAACACATAACAATAAATGTATTTACAAACATTTATTTTAATATAATATAATATGATATTTACACATATTGTACACACACACAAGCATACACACACTAATAATCATTCACTAACAGGGATTCAATCTTTTCTGCATCACTTTCTCTACATTTATTGCAATCTCCCCGAACCAATATTTTGAGTGTCCAATAATGACTGTTTCACCACCCATTGTTTCATTTTTCTGTTTTGTTGTGTTGGTTTTCGTGTCTTCGTCTTTGGCGTTTCTTCTGTTGAGCTCGATCCATCGTTTGATTGACATCCACTTGCTGCGTCGCCGAAGTACATGTAATACAACAGGATCAAATTGAAATGCATTTCTACAATAATATAACTTACACACTTTCGTTTTCTTTCTAAGTTGAACAACTACAGTTAACATAATCATTTTAAGCGTGTAAGTTTGACATTTTGCAACTAGTCGTAAGGTCGAGTCACGTTGGGTGGTTAGGCAAAATGTTTGATTTCTCCGCGCAAAATCTGTTCTCTTAAATTAAATGAATGCTGCTTGACTTGCTTGTGATGTATTTATCAGTTTGTGCACATAAATACACCAACTACCATCATCACAATGAAATACACGACAACAAACTTATTATTTTAAAAATCGAAATACTAAGAGATCATGTCTGTTTAAACAAGTACTCTTAAAATACGAGGCATAACCGACATAATCTATTTACGTTATGTCATTATATGTGTTCGGAAAACTTACCAATGTGTGTCACTTACTGTTTGCGAACAGCCAACTTATGGAATTCGTACGGTCATAGTTCGGCCAAATTACGGGCGACGTGCGTTTGCCTCACGTCTGTCGCGCGTTTTCACTTTTGACAGACCGCAGCTGTGTCTGCGAATCGTGCGATTTACGCGCGACTGTCCTACGGCGACCTTACGGTACCGTGCGACTTTTCGCTGGAACGAAACTGACAACGCATGCACGCCGCAAGACACTTGCGATTATCGCACGTTAAACACAAGGCGCTAAGTGCTTCGTATAAATAACCGCGATTATTTGCAAGTTTTTAGCACATTTTCCATATTATTTCTTTATTTCTCGTGTGTAACAGTCATAGTGCTACTTTAAAAAAAAACGTTTTACAAATTTGATAATGTAATCTCAGCATTACCTGATATATATATCAAATTAAAAGTCGTAAATGGCACCAATTCATGCAGGATATTTATGATAAAAATATGGATATTCGTGATTTTGCGAAAATACCATTGCTGTCTTGCGGCGACCATGTGTACAACTTGCGGTGATCGTGCGATTACAATGCGCTGGTCGTGCGTCTAGATAAAAAGTAATTCACTGTCGCACGGTGACTGTAAGGTCGCCGTAGGACTGACGTACGTCAATCGCACGATTCGCAAATACAGATGCGGTCTTCTAAAACTGAAAACGCGTGACAGACGTGCGGTGAACGCACATCACACGTACATCACACGTACATTGGCAGCAAGAGGCCCTACGAATTCCACAAGTATTTTCGAAACGCATGCGTTTGCCTTGCGATCTCGAAATCGTGCGTTTGGTATGCGGTATGTGGCCACCGCAGTGGGTTGTAACCGAAGCTTTAAGTATGTACGAATCGTTTTAAATATGTGTAGTTTAAATACATTTTAAATACACTGTAATTTCAAACAAACAGAAAGTAGATGTAGTTGTATTTCTTGTTACAATAAACCACTTAATAGTTCCCAATGAGACTTGTTTAAGCGTTATTTTATTGATTCTTATGTATATCTTTAGTTCGTCCTTAAGTCATGTTTTCGCGAGTGCGTCCGTCAGTCATTAGTCTGTTCGTCTTAAGTTTGTTTGTTCGTTCTTATATATTTATAATTTCATTAATTGATTGATTTATGATTTGTTTTATTATGATAAGCTGATTAAATAAGTTATGTAATTAGGGTCACGACATTGAAACGGTCAACGCAAAATACTGCTATGCTGCTTAAAAGCGGTTTAAATGTACACTGAAACTCATTCTTTGCCCAGAATCACAATGTATGTTCATAAAAATAAAAATATGAAACATATTTGAAGGTCAATTTAAATTTTAATACATTATCTGTATAAAAAGGATTTCAATAACATCCCTGAATGGCTGGATGCTAACCAGAGCAGCCTCATAACAACTGTACATGGAGACGGTTCAGTTGCTTCAGTTTACAGTTTATTCAGAAAACAATAAATTATTGCACATAAAAATATGTATACGCAATTACAATGCATTCACGTATAGAAGTAATATTGTATAAATAGTGAGTACATTTTAAAGTTTAAGACAGTATACAATATCAACTATTATTTAATACATAAACGCCCATTTCATACATAGAACAGTCATAACCATTCAAAATAAGACAAAAATGACGTGATACGTGATACCGTTTAAATCAGAAATTAGAGACAATACTGCCCATAAATAAGTATCTACATAATAAACGTGATTCATATATACTAGAAACATATTCAATGTATAAAAACTGTATTTTAATTAAGTGTCTATAATATTAATTTTCAGACAGTAAATATAATACTTACCAGCATTCAAAACATGTCGCCCTTATCATACAACAAAACATGTCACCCTTATCATAAAAAATATGAATATACTAGAAATAACCAATTTGTCTTGATACAGCTTCATTCAGAATTTAGAGAAAATAATGTCCACAATTGTGCATCTACACAATAAACAGTGATACATACACATACATACAGGTATAAGAAACGTATATTGCAAAAGTTTTATAAAAATATCTATATTTTGAAATGTGTGGCATTATATTATATAACACATAGCACTTTGTGTATACAATGACGTCCTTAGCATATACAAACGCATGACTTTATTAATAAATAGCACAATCGACAGGTTTAACTAGTTGAGCTAGACACACATCAACTGATCGATAAACACGATTAATACTTTTTCCACGATAGTTTGTTACAAAATGGTATAGATTTTCATAAACTGCTTAGATGATTTTAGTTTCTGTTTCGATTTTAAACCATATGTTTGTAGTTAAGGTAATTGAAATACAAAACAAACGAGATACGTGCCTTCTCATACAAGGTAAAATCAACCACCTATCTGACCAGTAATATATGTGAAATGTGTCACATTCTACTATCAATAGAAACAACTCAGCACATGTTTGCACAATACACGTATTGACACGGTGTACACAAAAATAGTCGGCCGTTACAATAATTTACCAAAAATAGCAATACTGTGGTTTACGGAATGTGACACATTGCACTACATGTACCGAAGTTCCAACTGGCCATTCAAAATATGAGGCTAAACATGTCTTATTGCAGAAAAAAAACTCAGACTCAAAAGTATCTCCAAACAAATACAGTTGTTCTGGTCTTAATGACAGATATTCAGCAATAATAATTAACATGGTCAACTGCAGAATCCAATATGTTGTTTATAACGAGGGCATGTTTCTTGTCTACCGTTTAATTTAAAAACTACGGGCTCGACATCATCAACACTATACGAACCTTTTCGGAAGCATACACACACTGTGAACTCTTTGTCTTACAAACATAACTACAAGATGTAACCAAGTGCATCACCAAAATCAAATGTAAAGCTAATAGAAAACTTTGAACAGCTATGCATTATAAACAAGCACATATTTCCTCGAATTGCTAACACAAAAGGCGGTCATAAACAACAAATCCATGTGTGTGCGATTCACACAAACGATCTTCTTTCTGTGATTTCTCCGCCCTCGGGTGATTCGGGAACCTGTAACACAAACACAATGCGTTTTGTGAAGCAGAACGGAGGAAGGCATGAATTTATTGTAAACATCAACATGAATCAGTAGCGTTAAAATTGAACAGCGTTTAAAGAATTACACATATCTGTAATGATCTTAATCAATACAGACAATAATGCAGCCGCATGGTGTAACTGCTTCGTACATCAAATAACACTTTTATACAAGTTTTCCTTTTAAAACGCTGTAATCTTTTAAGTTTTTCACTTCCACTCTCTAGTAGATACACGTCATCATTTATACACATACGAATCTTGAGAAATATTGAATTCATCTGTTTCGGCTAGCAACAAGCCTCATCAGCAGTGTTGCTATACACTGAACATATGTTATATGCACCGAACCTACTACATTCAATGCATATGTTTGTACAAAAATACTTAAAATATGTAATGGTCACTGTGTATGCAATGTTCACGGACGAAATATCGTTAAGCAAAATGGTTTTCGCAAACTAGTAACTAAATACGTCGTGTATATTTGTACATTTACACTCAAGTGATATTTATTTAATGAAATAAAAAATATATAATACCGGTTTGTGTTACGGGTTGTGAGAATATGAGAACATGTTTATATTCATACCGGCATTGACTGGAAATGGAGAGGAATGGACCCTAAAAAACAACAAACCAAAATGTACCTACTGATCCGAGTGCTGAGCGCTAACGTTTCGTATACCTACTCTAATAGTAATGGATGTGTATAAAAATCTGCCAACTAATGTAACTCAATTCCTAAGGACGTAATATTTCATTGAAATGTTATTTAACATGTGCAGCTAACAACTGTAATATATTTTGTTTATTTTGAGTACCAACAAAAAATATAAGAATAATTAAATTCCAGAGACATCACTAGGATCGAAGCAAACGATATAAAACACAGCTTGTGGTATATATATATAATTCTATATAATGTGCGTTGTTCTTAATCAGAAACATGTCAAAACACACAGTGCATGCGGTGTTTGCATTTTACCCCTGTTGCAAACTTCCAAGCACATCTTTTTCCTGACAACGACAATGAAGAGATACAAGATGAAGAGGATAATCATAAGCATGATGCACACAGACAAGATCAATATCGTAGAAACGTCGCGTGTGGTGACCTCTTGGTGACACGACGTTACTACTGAAATAAAATAAAATCAATCATCGATCAGAGACATAAATAGTAAGTCATTATTTAAATGATCGGCATTCGGTATACGTTTTAAAAGATAAGCGATCGAACTAAGAATCGATCGTTCATTGTCATTTTATAGAAAAGTTACCTTAGTTGTTGCAACATCCTCTATTCAATTAATACATCTTCATCTAGTATCAAACAACAAGCATAAAACATGTCGCAAACGCGTTAAACAAATATATTAACAGTACATTAAGAAACAAAATACCTTTTTTTACCGTATTACTAAGTATTTAAAATTCAAACATATGAACGGTTACATATATACCTT
>CM051026.1:34819545-35087045 GCA_027627225.1 Congeria kusceri
TAGTACTAGTAGTAGTAGTAGTGGTAGCAGGAGCAGAAGTAGTAGTAGAAGCAGTAGTAGTAGTAGTAGTAGCAGCAGTATTAGGTGTTGTTGTTGTTGTTATTTTAATAGTTATAATAGTTATAGTAGTAGTAGTAGTAGTAGTAGTAGTAGTAGTTGAAGTAGTAGTAGTAGTAGTAGTAGTAGAAGTAGTAGCAGTAGAAGTAGTATAAGCAGCTGCATCAATAGTAATAATAGTAGTAGTAATAGTAGTAGTAGTAGTAGTAGTATTTTTTGTTGTAGTAGTAGTAGAAGAAGAAGAAGTAGTAGTAGTAGAAGTAGTAGATGCAGCAGCATCAGTAGTAATAATAGTCCATTAACATTTGTATGAGTGATTGGCAAAACTGTATTAGATGCAATCGAAATGTTTATGACATAATTTTGTGTTAATTGGGGTTACGTGTGCAGCAAAATAACTGTGTTTGAACTGTTGGGGAGTCTGTTAAGCGCCAAATTAAAGAGTCTGCAAGTTTATAGAATCGTTGTTTCTTTATAAATATTCATTTTTCTTACATTAACTGCAGATGTGTTCAAAACCAATATATATATATAATCAGACTTATATGTTTATATATATATATATATATATATATATATATATATATATATATATATATATATAGAGAGAGAGAGAGAGAGAGAGAGAGAGAGAGAGAGAGAAACACGTAATTACACCTTTTGCATTTTCACGCTAACGCTGCATTTTGATTGGATAATCCGCCCACTTGACCTGTCATTCATTCCCCGATGAACAGGCTAGGTATGCAAATTTCTTCGTTATAATTTTTTACCGTACTACTTTTTCATTCTTTATTTGCAAAACGACGTCATTATTTTGCGCGAACATTTGTGATACTTTCTTTTATTCGCTACTTGTGAAGTGACGTCATTATTTTGCGCGAACGTTTTAGATGGATTCGCTATTGATCTTCAACAAAATGACTGCGTATCGGTTGCCTGTGTTTCAGACGACGAAATTTTCAAAGCATTTTGGGAAATTTGAATTGTTTTTACCAGAAAGTCCATTCCACAATGATCCTCGGCGATTTGAAATGTATGACGACATATTATAAATGCCGTTCGACGAACATTTAACCGAAACAAACAACGGGATTCCTACGCCGGAGGCTACAGGTTAACTGCGGCCATTATACAGTTAAAAGTAAATATAAACCTTTTCTTGTAATTATAATAATTGAATACTATGTTTCTTCATTTCATCGGTGTGTGAACTGTCGGAAAAAGTACGCCTAATGTATGCATAAACGCCGTCGGCGTCGATGAAATGCAGCAACATACTATTCGAATCTTAAGTACATATCTAGTATTTATAATTATCTGATAATCACACTTTGTAAAAATGTGTTGGCAAACTCTGGGCAAACTCTGGTTATATATAATACAATTCTGACTTTTATATGGAAACGAAGAATCGCCAAACATGCAATGCCTATATTATATAATGGTAGATTGCACTTAATGCAACACTAGTTGTCCCATTATATATACCTAATAGTGACCTGCATAACATGCATATTTTAATAATTTATTATGTTGAACAATACATGTATTCCCTCATTGTGGCTTTTTTCGTAAGCAGCATATCATTATTTTAAACCTGTACTGACACGAACCATTCATGCTTGTCATACAAGGAAATAAAACACATTTCCTTTAATTGTTTATTCTCTAACTTCGCTTAATGTAACATGATGATCTGAAATTCTCATTTTATTACTTGAGTTCATCTGGCTTACCGTAACTTTGCAAAATGAACGCGTGTAGCGCATTTTTGATTTGTTATTTGTTCCTAGCAGGTAAATATTTTATTACACATTTGTTTTTTTTAAATTTTATTTGATGTCAGCTAACGCAATGCAAAATGCTGTTTTAATTTCTTTAGAGTACACACTACATAATGCCAATCATACTAAACAAACATTCAAATATACTATGCATGGACAGCATCTTCGTGGACTATTTGTTAACAACAAGGACTTGACAATACTATCCAAACCATGTAGCACCAAAATATATGTACACTAGTATTACGTATGTAAACATCGATTAGGTAATTTTGTGAAAAAAAAGTTAATATTTAAACATTAATATAATATTTTAACGGACAGTTCCATTCACGTTACGCCGGACCGATGATTGACATGCGATTAGCCAATCAGATCGCGGCACTGATAAACATGTGTTTCATCCGTCATTGTGTCCGTCATACAAATCAACATGTCGGACAATCCAATATTATAGTTATATTTGTGTAGTCACGCTTTGGTGGCGTGTAACCTGTGGAAATAGTACTAGTGGAAATCCGCTAAGTTCTACAAAATTCCCTGATTATAAAAATAACATGTGTATGACGCGTAATGATGACGTGGATGTAGTTTAAACAGTCACACACATTTAAATGCAGAAATACATAGGCAGAAACCAAGATGAATACATTCGCAGATCTGCGTTAAATTGTCAAACCCTCGAACACGTACTTAGAAAGAGTGTTCAGATATGGATTACGCAAACGTACAAAGTGTTTTCTCCATTTGTTATATACGGATTTGTCGCAAAAATTGGCATATAAGTTTTCACTTTTCGGGAGCATCTTGAATGGTAACTGCTCTCTGTATGAAACCCACGTCTTCGACATCAAGACCAACCGAGGACGATTTGAATGTTTTTCCGGAGGTTCGTTTATAGGACCATCAGACACGAAACGACCAACCAGGAATCGAAAAATGGCAGTAATATGTACGAAACACGTTTGGAAACTGACTGCAAACAAACCAACAAAAAATGGCGCCTAGATAATTTTCAAGAACGCTGAAAACTTCTGCAATACTGAAATACTTCTGTGTGATCACGGGAAATAAATACTTTAAAAACACAATATATTATGTTTGATATACACTTGCAATTTGATATCTAAGGGTAAAATATATTTATTTTGCAGTTAGGGAACCGTCAAAGAAATCAATACAATCTTAACAAAGGGAGACTATGCGTGCTTAGTGAAACAACTGAAACTGAAAGCATGAATTGGGAATAAATATTAAGGGGGGATAAATAATTATTTAGAATGTTAAAATACGGTTGGAACAAGATGACCAGTTCCAATTTCTTGCGGGTTAAACGTATACCCGCTGACATTGGATGTTAGTCCTATTGGACCAATACAACTGTGGACATACAAGAAAGACATTTTGACACTACTGTAGGTTAGATCTACCCGTCAATATAACGATTTCCTTGGTGGTCATGCTACATTTTTCAACGTAAGAGGCTGACACAAAAGCTTGAGCATTGTACTTAAAATACGGAATTCCAGAGTATACCGCTATATTGGCTATCGTACCGACGGGTGACGCAATTTTATATTTTTGACGGGCATAAACTGATTAGTCTCCATTGAAATCGGTGGGCGTGATTAACTCGGCTTTGTCGTAACGTCAATTGTACATTATAAAAGTAAAACATAATACTGAAATACAACATGTAACAGTTCATGTTTTCAGGAAACAAACTATTAACAGGTCCAGCCGGGCAAGATTTAACCATTAGCGATAGGCTGATGAATTCAACAACGTTGGAGATTTCATGCATAGGTACCCTACGTGTAGCCGTCTTTTATAGCAAGAAAACTGCTTCTCATCAATTTGCCAGCAATTTCGAAGTTCAAAACAATGACAAACAATGCGAAAGAAACACGAAATCTCTGAGAAATGTAACTTGTTCCTGTTTGGAAATAAATCGTGTTACATGCAACATTTCTGATACACTGAATGATATTGAAGGTGGCCAATGGAAATGCGGGACATTTAAAGATAAACAAGCAATTTTCAGCAACGTTGACATTTCCAGACACTGTAAGTACATTTTGTATTTTAGATTGCTGTTTAGTGTTCCTGTTTGATGTGTGTTATTGTTTGTGATTGTGTTGTTGTCTTCATATAAATATATGTGTTTTTAGTGAAATATTTATTCTGGTGTGGCTGTTTTAGTGTGTTCCATTACATTTAACTGCCTTTGAACAGCCAGAATTACTGATTCGCAAATGTCAAGTCACATCATAGACGAAAATAACATCAGCTGGACCAATTCGCATAAAACTGATGATAATGCTGCAGGCGTTGTTAACGACTTTACACATACGGTCACACATGTAACTGACGCCACAGAAGACAAAAACAAACATCGGTGAGTTGGTGTAACAGTATTTGCAAAACTTAAATACACAGTATATACATGTACCATATTTTTTTGCGGTGGGATCTTGGGGGAGCATCCTTCTGCCTTGGTGTAACGATAATAAGTTAAATGTTTTGAAAGCACAAACACATTTTTGTATAGCATGTCATTCCTGGATGCTAATCATAGATGAAAACGTAGAGTATAACGTTTCTCAGAAGTCTTTGGGCCAGCTTTTACATGAACGCTTCACTCGCCATGTAATTAGATTTATTTATATGTGCAGGTACTAGTTCGGCAACATATGAATCCGAGCGTTCTACACAAGAAATATCCTTATCGACAGAGAACGGAGCTTCAGTTGGTAACTACTTAATATACTACATCATGTACCACGTAAAGGCAATCGTAATTTCATTGATCAATGTATGTTATAATACAATTGTAGTAAAACTGGTTCGAATACGGCGTTCATTTCGCTGGTATAATGCAGTGTACATTCATTCATAATTAATTAATTAATTAATTAATCAATAAATTAATACCTGAATTGATGGATGGATAGATAGTCGGATAGTTTGACTGATGGGGGGATATATTCATTAATTGGTTATTCAATTAATGAAGCAATACAATAAATCATTAAACATCAATGAAATAACGCTGATTGATGATCAACTTTTATATTAGCTACAGTGAAAACAATTGCTATTGTCTTAGCTGGTACACTCATCCTTCTGTATGTGGGAATTATCGCGTTCGTCGTTCGAAAGAAGCTGGTACTATACTTTAAACGAAATACATAAAATAAAATCACTGGCATATACAAATGCTTATATATGTAGTGACTAATTTATGTCAGTTAATGATAAAACTACCACACAGCCAATGACAACTGAAGGCAATGCCGAAAATAGCTGCCTAAACAGTTCGGGTTGTGATGCGGTCAATATTACCGAGGAATTTTTCGATGGTGTGCATATAGGGCAGTATGTTTTAAAACCATCTATGGAACACATTCATAAAAAATATTGTATACTTATATTAATTAAAGGGTCATTGTAATATGATAATTGTCAGTTAATTAATACATTGCTACGTGCGTATTAATTAATAATCAATTAATTAATAGAAGTGTAAACCACTAAACTTTGTTCTTAACTTTCGTCGACATATACTTCGAAGATAATAAATTACTTCGAGGTATCCCTTAAAGTTTAGGTTGCATTATAGTGAAATATATATTTTTGGACATACCCTTACAACACAACTTATTTTGGAAACAAATGTAACAGACGTTCCTAAACAAATGTTCACAACGGTGCTGAAGGAAAATAGAGAAACTGTTGAAAACACTTCCATCTGGCAGTTCCACGGTGCAATATCATATTTTGTTAAACTATTGTAATATTTCTGATGTATGTACATATTGTAATAATACTGCGTAAAACAAAACATGAAACTGCCCCATAGTATCATTTGTTAATATCTTTTGCAGAAGTCTATATTGATTTGATCTCTACTAAAGATCTGTTTCAAAACATCGAATATACTCATATAAATGTAACATATTTTAACCTTTAACTGATCGTTACTTTCAATAGAAAAATGATAAACTGTTTCTTCTCATGTATGCATTAAACAGGCCTTCAATGTAAACAAACTCAATTGTTTACATAAATAATGACAAGATCTGCTGCCCCTCTGGGCTGGTTAATGCAGTACGTGGAATATATTTTGAAATTCAACATATTTTTGCAAATATTCAACTACAAATGAATATAATATGTTTAGAAAGCTTAATCAAAAACATTAGTCTAAAAAAAAAAACCTGGATTTTGCAAAAATTTTAGAAAATGCCAACAAACAGGGTTATGTTTTTCCACCTGCTCCTTTTTTGTAGCACCATGCACCTTTTTAGATCTTATATCTCTCACTCATATTGTCAACTTAATTAGACTCTCTCTATTAATATGTGTTTAAAACATATTTTTGTACACATTAAAAGGTTGATAACTGGGTCATATCCATTGTATATAAAAATTGTAATAAAAATGGGGCTTATTAAGAGTTGACAAAATTAATGTAAAGATTGGTAAAGGTTTAGGTAGGGCTCTGCTAGCAACTGAAACTACATTATTAAACAACATTTGATTTAAGATATATGTTGCTTGCTATTCTGCCCGGCCTAGCACGATTATTTATGTATCCAGAAGGGAGAGGGGAGTAAAAGAAAGAGATTGGGGGAATTTCATGCAGGGGAATTTCCTGCAGCTTGAGTACAATTAATAGCACAATGAGCCTGGCATTTCATAAGAACAATGTTTCAAAGGTAGCAATTATTTATCAAGTTGCATTAAGACAGACATGCAAGTTTAAATTATTAAAATAGACTGTGCACAGCACAAGAGCACAAAATGATTTAAACATTCAGAAAAAGCGTTGAATTAATAAATTTGCATTGCCTTTTACACAGGCAGATATTTTTAAATTGTCACTAAAAGCATTGATTAGTGACACAGCCAGTAATATAAAAGTATAAAAAAATGTGTAGGTTAAACCCTACAAATGCTCTACTGATCAATGTATATTTTTAGATTTTTTTTTCAATATTAAGTACAACTAGGTTTGTGAAGAGTAGTCTCCCATCATGGGATTACAGTGCTGATGTACAGATAGATGAAGAATTTGTTTTGGCCAGTATTACCTCCATGTAATTAGGTTAAATATAACTAATTTTCCTATTGATATGGGATTGTTATATATAAAATAAATAGAAATATAAAGTAATGTACTGAAAAAAAAGTGTAAATTGCTATAGAGAATCTTTATATGTTCAAATATATATTTAACAGTTTATGTGTGACATTTACATGCACTATTTCCTAATGACTATGAAATAATTCATTTTAAATACCTCTCCATGAAGAACATGAAACCTCCTTTTCAAGACTCCAACTGTCCTTTCGATTAGATTTCTTGTAGATGCGTGCGCATCATTGTACCGCTGTTGCTGTGGGGTAGCTGATATAAATAATTGAAAGCATATTTTGTATTTATAAAATATAATTATATAAATTTAATTCCGTATACAAATAGCACATGCATTTTAATTGAGTATTGTTTCATTTGATAATTTCTTTTTTAAAGACAGTTTACAATAAACAAATTAGATATAAAATGTAAACATTGGTCATTGGATGTACTATTTTTTAAATGGGAAAAGTACAAACCAGGATGGAGGTAAGGTGTCATAGCAATTTTTCTACTTGGATAGGCACTGTCACCCAGCAAAACACCATCTTCCAAATCTGTGAATTTAATAATCATACTTAAATTTCATAATAAGATCTAATTTGAAAATTGTCATTATATATCTGCTATTTATAATTTAAAATGTACATGATATATTTTCTAACTCTAATTTAAAATGTACATTATATATTTTCTAACTATATATATCTTAGCAATGAAAACATACATAGCAGTATAGATGTCAACACTTTACAATGGTGATGTGTCTCCAATCGTCAGACAACCCAGATAATCTGAAGACATGGGCATCATGAGTGCTTCCAGGCCAGGTGGCGTTTATGCTGGTGATTATCCCTAAAAATATTATTACATATTTAATGATACCCTACAATATGCTATACAAATAAAATAGCATAGGCCTATTTTAAAAATAATGTTAATGACAATAATTTATTACAATGTTAATTATACACTGTAAAACAATGATTTCAAATTAACCCACTGGGTGCCTCAGTTAAACAACAGATCGGACTATAAGTACACAATGAAACGGATTATAGATTTCATGGACTTGTTACGTCATCTACACTTAACACAGTTGAGTTTAAGGCGCAAAATATGCAGTTTATATTGGAATGTTAGACAGGAAGGACGTGCTGTGTTTACAGAAAATTATTTACAATACCAGATCAATAATAAGTATTACTGTATTTGTTGATCTGGTTTGTAAAGCGGCATACTAGTAATTAATGTAAGTTAATGGATTTATAATATTAAGGAATACTGGAACTAAAAAGTAGAAAGAAATGTAATTAGAACTTGTTGCCTCGGTGTCAATGGTTGATTCCGTTTCGTTCCTCGCTCCAGTCGATGTCCAATCAGCCTTTCTATACGGTCAATGTTGTCCGGTGTAAACCTAATTCGTCGCCTTATTTTTGCAGGGTCGTTCTGTTCCGTCAGTCTGTCAATCCGTCTAGGTTGTCCAGCGTAATGCTAGAGCAACATGTTTTGAATAAGTATTGCAGTATTAGTCAAGCCGAGTGATTATGTTAAAGTTTGATCTCAATATCTCCTGTGGTTGCAGAGAAAATTGCATTTTAACTTTTAGGCAAAAAATCAACCTCCGGTGGACTATGCAATGACATGACGTTGCGAAAACATTTATGAAGAAATCGTTTCGAGTATACAGTTCACTTGTTGTTTTTGGCCAGCATTGTTGTAGCGATATGATAAACCATATACTATTTGGCATCAATAATGAAATTATCTATTCAGTGATTCTAATGTATCTCTAGTACAACACATGCAAGTGTTTTCTTCATGACAACGTATTTGTCGTGCTAAAAAGTGAAGTGTTGTCATATAATTCTTAATGCTAGAGCAAAGTAGAATACGTATTGTAGTGTTAGTTAAGGCGAGTGAATCTGTGAAAGTTTGATCACAATATATCCAGCAGTTGTTGAGAAAAACGGATTTAAACTTTTTGGGTAAAAATCAGCTCTTCGAAGACTACATGCACTGAAATGACGTTGCGATTGAGTTTAAATATTTGTAATCAATGACCTCGCAGCGCTGCGTTTCGATTTTCTCATGCGATGCTTTCAGTAGAGTTGCAATCTCGATTGTTTTGGATGAGACATAAGTGTTGTAGATCTGCTCAAAATATAGGCAGTGACTTCTTGATTAGTTTCATTGAATCATATGCGGTGTACAAGACTACTGATAAAATTGTATATGGTTGCTCATATGACTGTGAATAAATAAACGAAAAACACTGACATTTGCTTGTTGTGTTTTCATGCCACATTGTTCTATAGCATACATTTTTCAATACACCTGCTGCGTGAAAACCGTCGAATGCAAACATCTTTTTTATTGCACAACGTCATGTACTGTACATCGCTGAATGCTTCGATTGTATTGAAAAAAGAATTGTACATTATTATGACCAGCAAATATATGTCATCATGTATGTTAACAGCAAGTATTTACTCGCATACACATGTTACAGCTTTTAAACCGCAAGACAACGTTTTTACGCATGAAGTCAAATAGTTTGCAGCTCCAGACAAATGCAATGTACATTTCTAGAATCGCTATGATTTGCCCTTTTTTTTGGTGTTTAGTTCATGAAAATCGGATCAGTGGTCAAAAAGCTATGGGCTTAAATCAGTTGTTCGAAACACACATACAACACACATACAATTCAACGCTATTTGTAAACATCGATACACAGTACCACAGCGTGTTCATAAACGTCATAATTTATCAACTCTTGATTTCTAGGAAAATACACCTCTCAATTGAATTTATGAAGCTTTAAATATACTGCATTGTATGGTGAAATGATGAGTTGTGATTGAAACGTTTTTTTCAAGCAGTATCATACTGAATGGTCGTTGTTTTTGTCTAAGCGTTTGTGAGATGTTTGAACATGCTTGTATTGCTATAATCTGTGTCTAACCTTCGTTCATATCGGGTCGTTAGTAAGTAGTGAACGTTTTTTAACCCATTTCATTCGGCAGTCAAAAGCCCTGGACTAAGCGTAAGCAAAGTCTCGAAGCAGTTGACATTCGACTTTAGGATGGATCAGCCTAATGTTTACACTGTTACTATTGAGAGTTCACAAAAGGAAACATATATAAAGACTTTAGCAAACTGTTTCTAGCACCATTTACGTCTCTATGTGTGTTATAGTTGCACTATTGTTGTGATTTTACAAAAGGAAATACATCCCACGATGTAAATTGATTTTGTTTGCGCTACTTGATTATATAATGATTTGTTTGCTCTTTTTTTTTCGCCTATCCTGCGACCGGGGAAATACGAATGAAACCTTATTCCGAATAAAATGGATTAAATTTTGATAGAATTGTGTAGTAGAGAAATTAACGTTAAGATGTTAAGCTGTGGAAAGTGTTGAACGCTGCACTTTGGTTTGTTGTAAATGGAAAATGAGTCAACCATCGTATAGTACATTTCGAGCATTGTCGTTTACTCGTTCAATAATGACTCGCACACAGTGTTAGTGCTTATAGCTGCGAATGAGCCAGACGGTTAAGCTATATAGTATTGTGCTAGTACGTGAGAAACTCTAGTTTTGATAACTTTGTTACTCCCAAGTGGTTAGTGTCGTTTGTGCTGACGGCTGTTGGTATGACTGTGTATTAGCGCTACTATAGAAAAGTTGTGAAAAATATTTGCGATTTTACTATGTGACCAATACTGCTTCAATAAAACGTTGATAAGAAAACAAGCTTGCGGCGTTATGATATAACTCAGTTTTGATCAACACTAAGAAAACAAGTAAAACAACGTAAAAGTACATTCGCTCACTTATTCGTATCGCTGGTCAGAGCAAATAGCAGCTATTCGGTATTGGCTAATTTTTCACACAAACAATTTTGTTGTGTCGCGTTGACGAATTGCGAATTAGCAAAATACTTAGTAAGCGTATATGGTTTGAGTTTTCAGTAGCGCACAAACTCTGGCGGCGAAACTTGTGAAATGCATCAAGTACTTGAGTCAGATATTCTCGTCGTAACTTTGTTGTAACGTTTGACGTTTTGTACTCAAGTAGAATGAGAGTAAAATTAGGTATGTGAATTACAAAATCGGGTCGCCTATTCTGTATTTTTACTTCGTGCTTTATGCATATGCGACAGTCATTGCCGAGTGTGGAAAATGTCTTCTAAAGTATTCTCCTAGTTTGGTCACGTATGTATGATCAAAGTCTCTTATATATGAAACTCTGCTGAGCGTTTTTCTCAGATACAAATGTCTGCATCTAACACGAGTAAGAAATTTGCTACTCATGTTGCTCATGTTGTTTTGAATTAGCACTAAGTATACTATATACTATATAAAAAACAATGCACCGACCCGACGGTTATTAAAGGCACGCTGGACGTCAATTTTCATCATTCATGACTTAGCACTCGAAGTGTCAACATCACAGTCATCATGCCAAAGTATGCGAAGCGGTTACCGAAGTTCGAGGACCCTGATGCTAGTAGTACTAGTAGTGAGTTACCATCGACCAGTAAAGACAAACGACATGCGGAGATGCCGAACGCTCGACATGCAAGTTAATCGGCTTCGCGTGAATTTCTGTCGTTGGGCTTCCATCTTAATAGGATTGGTAGCCAGTTTACCGCGTTTCATCACAACAGTGACTACGCGATTTCCACAGAAGGACGACAAGCGTGCAACAAACTGATGGTCTGTTTGCAGAAAGCAGCGTACTACCACAACGAGGCTACCAAACATTCTGTGAGGGCTGTTGCTTAACAATGATTTGTGACAATCGGTGTGCAATGTGTAGAAGCGATGTCGATGGGTATATGAAAATTATGTTGACTGATTAGTATGTATATTTGTGCATATGCTTGTATGATACAGTTTGAGTCTCACTGTACAATTAAACATATTGAATTGTAGTTCATGTCTTTGTCTTGTGTTGGTAGCAGTGTAGGTGTTTGCTTTACATTGGTAATAACTACGACTATTGAACTTAGGCTCGAAAAAGTAGCATGATTACTACAGTATATTGTACAGACTAATGCAACGCTGAACACACAATTCACGTTTCTGATATGTATTGCTGACTTCGCGAGTACTTAACCTAGTTTTTGGCACAAGCCGGTCATTCTTACTTTAGTCATCGAAGCGACATGGTCTCTAAGCAGCTTACTGACTCTGGTTTTTGTGTGAACGACGACAATACTTTTCAGTTTACTGCCAGTGAGCTTGTTCAGGAATGCAACAAGCTATATTCAGTTTTAAGCAACATGCAAGAGGATGCACAGGCGGCGAATTTCATTTCGCAACTTGCACAGCACACGCAGCACAGCATCAATGATTCTACTCCTAGCAGTAGCGCAACGAAATCTCAGAAACGTAAAGCAGTTGCGGAATCTGTGAGTCAGGCGAGCAAAAAACCTAAAGGATCGCGAAATGTAAAACACGATACTTCTTCAAATGTTAAGAAGCAAAGTGACTATATGGAAGAGTACATTAAGCAACAAGACCGACTGAAATCGTTTCTCTTCAAATCTCAGGCAAGAGTTAGTAATCTTCTGATAGCGTTACAATATGTACAATCTGAGGAAAGTAGCTGCGAACAGACAATGGTGAAATCTTGTCGTACGAATGCAGCAACAAACTTTTCCAGTGGTATTAATATGATACAAAGCGATATACAAAACTGTGGTGAATTTTGACTTGTGTAGAATTTGGAAAAACGATAGCAATCCACCTAGAGTCGTCAGCAAAAAGTGTGGACACGGATTTTGTTGTATGAATTGCATTCCTAAGTATTTCGAATTTGTATATAACAATAATATTGGCGAATGGTTTGCTTGAAATGCAAACATCAGTACAATGAAAACGCTACTTGCCAAATTGGTTCTCGTAATGGTATAATTGGTTAGTACATAGTGCAATTAAACGTATCAAACCTTACAACTGCTTTTTTGTTTTCACTGAATTTCACTGCTATTGTTTATGAGTACACATACATAACAAGCATCTGAACAGTAAATTGCATGATAGAATATGGACTTGCAAGTATAAGCAAAAAACCTGCTAAGAACAATTGATGCTGTAACAACCGTGTAGATACTTCATGGACATAGATATGGAATTCTGATGCTAAAGCTTAACTGACTCTACAATCATTTCACAGTTCATGCCAGAACTAGGATTCGAACCTAGATTTCTTTCTTCTAGCACAGGACTAGAGAAAGCGTTTTACAATGAACCACTCAGACATGATTATGAACTGATCAACACTGTAGAGTCAATTTGCATTGTTTTCTCTCATTTTCAACCAAAAGAGTTATGGAAGATGTATTCTTCAATTCTCATATGGTTGTATTATAGGTATTGTTGCAAGCGTTCTTCGTTGAACCACTCTGATAATATGAATTGATCAACACTGTATACACAAAAGCTTTTTGTGGTCAGATATTTTCATGCCTGCAAAGTAGCAGAATTTCCAAAATGACCCTTATATACTTTTTTATCACAATTTCCACCCAAAATGTTTTGTAGGATTTGTACTTCAACTTTCTTTCATATATTACTACTCTTTAGAATATCTAATTTCTAAACCAAGACAGTGTTTTAGTTGTGTTTGCTTGCTTACACACAGAACTATCAATATGAATTGTGAATATGAAGTGATCATGGTTGTGGTCAGACATTTTCATGCCTGCAAAGTAGCAGAATTTCAAAAATGACCCTTATATACTTTTTATCAGCATTCTCAATCCAACATTGTTTTGTCGAGTTGACTTCACAATTCTCAAATTTATATAATATAGGTAATGATCATAAAACTTGATCCGAAACAGGCTAACGATGGTGTTTTTTTGCAAAAACACACATTTAGGTTGCATGTATACATGATTGTTGTTGCAAGACATTGTCATGCTAGCAAAAAGGCAGAATTTCCATGTTGTTACGTATATAGATTTTTCTCTCATTTTCTACCACTAACTGTAAATGCATAATTGATTTCGAAATTGTCAATAATGTCTACTATGGTTCATATGTGAAAATAAACTGAACTTGAAACGTGCTGACAAATGTGTGCACCATTACACGCTTTCATCGTTGAAGTTAGTATATATTTGCATGCATGTGTTATGCTATGGTCGTACAGAAGAACAAAATCAAAATGTACCGTTCATACATATTTATTGTTATAGTATAAAACACTTCACTGATTCAACAACAATATTAGACCTGGTCCCGCCATTCGCAAAAACTGACAATTAGGCGAGTGTTTGTGATGGTCTAGCCAAGCATCATCGGTTGATTTTAGTTGTATAACACAACACCGCATCGAAAACCTTTGCAGCGATCGTGTTGTCCTAGATAATACAGTCCACAAGAAGCCAACTGATATTTGTTAGGCCTTATTTGTGGAGACCAATGTTCGAATGTTGTGAGTCGATCGATGCAGTTTTCCATACAGCGAGTTGTTTGATAGGTGCACACAGCGTCAGTTTCATCCATAGATTGTTTTGTATGTTACAAGTGTAATGTCATTGCGTATATATTTTTTTTCCCGCTAGAAATACTCTTGACCAAACGATGCGTGTTTTGCTCTCTCGGCTTTTGAGCGCAACAAAATGCTCTTGACAGTCTGAATTCTTCTGATTTGATTTTGGTCTCTCCAGCAGAAACCGTGTTTTGTACTAGTCAGAATTAATTCGATATCGACGTAGCACACTATATCAGTATTTGTCACTTTCCAACACTGATCTCGTGGTGAAAATGTAAATTCGACATCTGGATAGAGTTCTTTTATGTACTTTTCTACAGCGCTGTTCCACTGTTCAAGGCTTAGCCGTAACATGTGGCGAAAAAGGCTAAGATCTTTCAGTTCAACTGCTAGCATTGTTTTTTGCGTGGTGTGTACTGTGTGAAATGTGTAGCTGTATAACTTTTTTTTTGCTATCTCATAGGAGTCAACCAAACAAACAACCGCATGCATTTGAACATTTTTATTCAGTCTGTATTGCAATTAATCGGCACAATGCGGCACGTCCAACAACGATTTAGAAGGTTTATCTGTCTCTGTGTACATTTTCCCATGTTCTGCGTCCCAGTCCTCGGTCGGAGTGGCTGTCTTAGTTCTGGCTGTATATGAAACACAACAAGCGAAACATAGTTATTGCATATAAACATTCATGTATACAACATTCAATTTGCTACAGTAATATACAATGACACACAAAGCAACACAACTTACTTTGCATTTGCGACAGCTCGATTTCTGCATCGCAGTCCTCGGTCACAGGTACTCTGAAAGTAGTGACTGGAGTGTTGAGGCTTGCGTTGTATGACATGTTGCTCTTGCAGTTGCTAGCTCAAGAATGATCTGACTTTGCACTGACTCGGTGCCTTATATACATGGCGACTGCATGAGAGACACTAAGCCGAAGTTGTTGTCATGGGAATTACTAAACAAAACGTTCAGCGTTTTACTGGCAGTATTGTATTCTGCGCTTACGAAAGTGAACTTAGTTTGTTTTAGCGCTGTATTTCTTCTTGAAACAATGTTGAGTCATCTTGTTGTGAGACTATATCTGTTTTCTCACGAATGTTTCTCATGCAAAATGAATCAAGTGTTTTGTTCCAAAACTCTGTAACACATTTTTGTACGAGACATTGACCATATCTCTTTACTAAACATGAAGCTAGTGTTTCCATAGTATGTTTGGAGAATTTCAGCACTCCAGTTGAACCAAGAGCGTATGTCAAAAAATAACTTGTAGCTGCCATATCTGTACTGGATGCAATTGAAAAATAAATATGACACCGATGCACTTCATTGCCATAAATAGCTTCGTAGTTGGTTTGTTCGCATAGCAGAAAATCAGCACCGTTGCTTTGAGAATTTTGAAACCTCAATCTTATATACTGAATGTACTCAGATTTTGAGCAGTGAATGAATACTTGGTTCAGATCTTGTTGCGTGAAGTCAACCGTCAAAACAGTTGTTTCGTTCGTAACAATGTTGTTTATGATCGAATGCAGTTCGCAATCGCTCTTCTTTTCACTGCAACGAGCCATGTCTGTAACAGAAAATCAACATTACACGTTTAAAATATGAGCTTAATAATAAGCCAAATGGTATAAATACCATCGACTGAATTTGTCTCATTTGCAATCAGACAACCGAAGCGACAACATGCTTCTCAGAACATTGTGTGAAGAGTTCATTCGCGATAAACGAAATTTCAATGCTAAAGGTCACCAGAAGAAGCACATGTTTAGCGTTACGTGTCCTTTCACAGATGCAGAGGGACTGCGTTGTTTTAGCTCTAACGAACTGCGACTACTTAAATTACGTGCCAACGCTGGACCATGAGTTCTCGACGAACCAACTCTAGCTGCGTTTGAACGATATGTCGACTTGATGTTTTCCTCCGATGACCAGACTGACATGTGCTACTTCAAAATATTGAACAAGCTGATACCAGAACAATTCGCAGCTCTACTAGAGCGCATTAAGAAGGACAAATACCTGCAGTCGTTTGAACCGAGAAGTACAGACTGCCGATATGTATTATACCATTGTTGGAGCTGCACGGCATCGAGGATTTCAGCAAATGCTATACCGTGAAATCCACTAGCCTGTCCTTAGAAAGAACGCAGATACGACTGAAACTCAACAGCTACTTTCGAGCAGTAATGCCATTGCTCGGCTGTTCAGAAAACGATATCATAGAGATTTTGGAGAGAAAAGGAGTGCTACAGTGTACAAACTTTCAGCTGATTAGCACTCAGAAATAGCTCACCGTGTGTCTCAAGATTGTGAAAAGCTGTGGTGGAATATACGAAGCTCTGAAACCGAGCATTGAACTGGCAGAGCGAAGGCCAGCTTTGACGGTACGGTTATCCACATTCGAACTTGTGCGAAGCGTTAGAGTTTCTTTTCGCGACGCATCCTCTGTACAGACAGCACATAAACAGTCTGTGTGTAAAAACGGAGCAGATCGACTTTGGAAAAGGAAGACTCGACAATGCTATACTTAATCGCAAACGTAAAATTGTTGAGCATTCTAAAAATCAAACGAGTCTCTCAAAAACGATGCTAGGTCAAACAAAAGAACACTAGTGGACAGAAATACTTGGTTCTGTTGAAAGGGCAGGTTCGGACGTGTTTCCACGGCAGAAAGAGATACTCAGTATGCCGACCGATTTGACAGTCGTGAAAGAAGAAATTGTGGAAACTATAAACCCAGAACCGGTTCGCGAAGATACATTACCAGTAAGCGACATCATAATAGAGGATCCATGTAAACTGCATTGCATAACAGAGTCACAGAACGATGAACAAGAAGACAAACTCTCGCTAGCGGTTCGTACTTGCATTCCCAACATTTACTTTCCGCCTCACTTTCTGACATTTTGTGTTCAGAAGGAATCGCTGACCAACGGTCTCATTATGTACATACCTGACATGTTTTCGATGTAACTGGTTTGTAAAGAATTCATTATATAGGTACGATGTGTGTTTATGTTGTATAAATAACTTACCAGCAATGTTGCGTTTCATATTATTTGCCGTGTTTGTTTCTCTTTGTAGTTGAACTGACAACTGCTTCATCAAGTCATCAGAAAGCGAGCTGGCGATATTTAATGGATTGTTCTCAGTTGTTTCATACGACGAAGCGCTAGGCAAAATTGATACAATCGCATCTATTCCGGAGAAGACGTATGCTAGTCAGTATGATATTCTCGAAGCTATCAGCAAGGTAACAATGAGTGCATTGGGCGTGAGTGACGATTATTTGACAATTCGCAATTTCAGAAACAAGTTGTGTTTTCAAACCAAAGGCAAAATGTTTCAATATCTGCGTATTAAGCTAAATACTGATCAGTATATGCGATTCTTGTTACCCGATGAAACACCAAACCATGTTGCTTATTTCGAGAAACGCGGTGCAGATGAGTTACACAATAATATCAGCGATAACGTTACTCATAATCCACTAGAAGATGAAAGTGCTAAAGGCTCAACTAGCAACGAAAATGACATAACTGGCTACAGTCAAATAAATGACACAATGCTCATTAATGCCACTGCAAATGCTACATCCTCAGATGCTATCAATAATGGGGATAAAATATTTGTCGTTACTTTCATCAAAGCAGTGTTTAGTATAATAGCATTTTTTGCGATATTGCTAGGTTTGGTGGCGTTTGTGTTAACAGTTGTGAAAGAACGACGTCAAGATTAGTGAAAATTACTATTAAGTCTATATATAAAAAAACGATTTTGTCACGGTGTTTGTTACTTTCTCAGTACGGAACCACAGTTTAAGGTCAGTAACGCATATTCAACGCAAGTGAAGGTTGGTGAAACTGTCAACAGCACCGACTAGAACGAATACGATTTGGACATTTTTGGACGTGAACACATTTATTTGCAAACTATATTCAGTCAAGTAAGCAACGAACTAATCTTAACAAACATCAAGCAATCTATCAAGGCAACGATATTCTTCAGCAAGAGTAAAGCTCAGTGCGTTCATTTGTACAAGCGAAAATATATGCTCATTCCATGCGAATCGACTGATACGGCGCTGTTAAAAGCTGATAAAGGAGAGTGTGTGACCGTACCGCCTGTTGAACCAACATCGTACAAACATGTGCATTCAACAAAAACGCAGCAGCATCGGTAACATCGCATAACACCAGTTTCTTGGTGAAGGAAGTGGTCAATACTCGCCAGCAGCACCACGCACAAAAGATGATTTTAAGAACGCTTTCAAATATCTCATTAGCAGATTGCATGATACTACAGTCAATGTGATAATTAAAGACTCGCTGTTCAAAATCGGCATTCTAAACGAAACGCTCGACCTAAACGATTACGCCTTGGTGTTTTCATGAGTGACATATAATGCAATTACAACGTGCGTGTACATCGACGTGAGTGCAAAAGCTATATCCTATAATAGATGTACAACGCAACAAACTCTGTGTCAAATTCAAGAGCCTGATCAGCAGTTACATGTACCCAATAATAATGAATCTCACATTAACAGCGTTTGGATCGTGTTTGCTGCACTTTCATGCGTGATTGTTTCTTTGGTTATTGTTGTACTACTGCTGTATGGTTTACAAAATTTCACAATCGATGTGTTGAAAATACTGTGCCAACAAATAACGCATTTCAGTTGGTGTCATGAAGTTGGAAATGTTAAGTTGTGAAATTGTGGCTGCGATGGTTGCCAATTATTTGCAAGAGAAGCAGTTTGATGACACCAATGACAC
Organism: Congeria kusceri; assembly: GCA_027627225.1. Classification (NCBI taxonomy): domain Eukaryota; kingdom Metazoa; phylum Mollusca; class Bivalvia; order Myida; family Dreissenidae; genus Congeria; species Congeria kusceri. The sequence continues at coordinate 34,838,833 of CM051026.1, forward strand.
TATTTGTGGTGTAGTTGAGTGTGTGGTGTTGCTTGTGGACAGAACTGTAACTGCATGTTCTTACAAAGGATGATTTGAGCTTGTTTTGATGTGGACTATTTTGGCGAATTGCTGATGCAGAAGTTAAACAACGGTTTGAGTTGGGATGCTTTTGTGACTGTTTGTGTTATGTTGGTTATGTTGACAGCCGTTGTGCGTGAACTATCGAAATACAACATTGAAGGCTTGTGTCATTTGGTTATGGTACAAGATGTGTTTCGAAAATACAGATTTACCGACTGGGTCGCACAACAGCCTGCTAAGTGGACATCATTTCTTGATTATTGTTTGATTGCACAGAAAAATAAAGACTAACAAACATACACTGTGCTGGAGTTGTTTTATCCCATTTCAGTCGGAATACGGTTCTATCGTATGTCCCCAAGCACAGGATTAGCAAAATAAACTATAAAAGCAACTTAATCACTTTGCCTTTCTGTATGGTATATAAAATGAAACGAAAACTAGGTCGATTGTCATTGTGTGATGCTGCCAATGTCCACGAACACAACACTAAGAAGGACTAACCAAAAGAACTACTAATACTGACTTACATTAATTGTTCAAGATGAAGCATACACTTCGAAGACGTGTGGAATGTGTGGAACAATCAACAAAGCTCTCGGTTTGATAGAAACGTTTTATTGCAATCAGTGCAATTATAACACACATAAAGACGTAAATGGTGCTAACACCATTTGGCTAAAGTCTTTACATATGTTTTCTTTTGTGAACTCTCAATAGTAACAGTATAAAAATGAGGTTGTTCCATCCTAAAGTCATATGTCCACTGCTACGAGACTTTCCATAAGCTAAGTCCAGGGCTTTTGACTGTCGACTGAAATGGGTTATTTGAAATCATGACATTACACTTTCTTCTCTGCGCGTTCGACTCAAGCTTCTACTGAACACCTTGGTAAAGCTTCTCTTTCTAGATCTGGTACGTTTCCCATCGATTTCGCTCGGTTCGTTGTTGGACTGAGGTTGCAGATTTTCCTTAGACTCGTTTTCTCTTCTAATCAGCTCGTTATCATACGCGTTTTTATTGTGAAATGTAAGCTGTTGTGGTAAACGTTTTAAAAAACATCACCACCTCTTCCATGCCTAGGTACTCCGCGAGTTCAATCATATTGACCAAGCTAGCGATGGATTGCCAGTCCGAGTAATCCTGCGTGAGACCGTTGCATTGATGGTCAGACAAGTTCATGAGAATTTCAAACACGTTCATCAATTCTTGAACGATGTACTTGGTAATCGTGACATGGTTTGTCTTAACATTGGTGAACGTTTTCACGATTGCTGCTGGATAAGACCTTTGTTCTTTGCCCACGTAAAATACAGCTCTGTCTTTGCTTTGTTAAAGCGATTGAATTAGCTTCGAAGTGATTTGTATGCCAACATCGTACTTAAGTTTGGTGAACAAGCGATTCATGGCCTCGGTGTCAGTGACGCGATTAATATCGTTAACATTTACTGTTGACATGGTTTGTGCGATTTAAGCGTTTCTACAAAAAACTATCCTTAAATATATATTTTGTGTGACTTATCTTTCATCGCAACTTGCCAAAACGTATCTTGTGATTGCAAAGGCAGTTTAAAATCCACAGAAAGTTGTGTTTCTTTTTCAACTGGGCATCATCCCCTATCGTATTTATCATAACCAGGAAAACGTACACTCCTAAAAGCGAGTAAGGACAGAGCGATGTGTTTCTCGAATGCTTATATGTATCATATATGAACTTGACTTACGCAGAATTGTATAAAGTACTTTCGTCAAACAGAGAGAAGAAAGTATAAGCTTTTAATCTGTTATAACCGCACACTGGATCCCCGAACACTGAATCAAAATGACTTGTAATTTCGCTAGGTGTCAACTTCCTAAGCAACGATATTCGTTCATCGTCCTTAAATTCATTTAGGACCATAGTGACACGCGTTTTGACACACCCAAGTTTAGAGTTTACGTCTGCTAGCTTGATTTCAAACTTGCGTATTTGCTCTTCGTATTATGTTATGTACTGATAAATGCAAAGTGAACATTCTTTGTGCTGACGAGAGTACATGGGTGAAAACAAGCAAGTGTTTTGTGCTAACTGTTTGTCTTCGTCAAATAAAACCTTGTCGACCTCCATTAATAACGCAACACATGTATTACAGTTTAACAATTGGTTTATTTGAACAGCAAATCAAACACAAAATTTCCCTGAGGTGTGTATGGCAAAACACGCATCAAATGCAATGAAACAAATTGTGGTAGATGAAGCCTTGGCTAGCCATGTCTTCCTTTGAGACGTTAGGTTCTGATGGCCATTCTTCAAATGTTTTGAGTGTCTGGTTCAAATCATGATACTGTAAATACAACTCTCTTGTCGGGAAAGCCATGATTGCAAACAGTGTCTAACATAATACTGTAAATACAACTCTCTTGTCGGGAAAGCCATGATTGCAAACAGTGTCTAACATAATACTGTAAATACAACTCTCTTGTCGGGAAAGCCATGATCGCAAGCAGTGTCTAACATAATACTGTAAATACAACTCTCTTGTCGGGAAAGCCATGATTGCAAACAGTGTCTAACATAAGCACGATTAGCTGATATATATCAACAATTGTGTAATATCTACTTGCGAACAATACCACATGCAGTCTCTGGCAATTGTTTCAACCATTCAGCGTAGCGACTAACCAAAGCATTCACAAGTGGGCATATTGACAAGCATTCTTGAGATGTTCTACCAGAGAAATCACAACGTGTTTCATCTTGTTTATGATACAATGTGCTGTACTTTATGACACGTTGTGCATTTCGGCATTGTGAAATACATTTTGCTACTTCGCGTCTTTCGCGTTTGCGAAGAATTAGTTTGTAGCGTTGATACTTTGTTTTGGTTTTGCTCACAAGCATGACATCTACATACAACCAAAATAAGTGTCTTTCTGAACATATCTGGTTTCTTGGTTCAGCTCACCTCATTTTGCTGTAATGACTTACATCACTGTGTATCTAGCACAGTTACAGTTTGAGCACCTATACCGGATTGCTGCAAAACCATATGTCTCAAATGTTTGAACGTTTTCGGTATGATCATCAACATTGTAGCATTGACATATTTTGTTGCATTTTTGGTCAGATTCTTCTTCCACAATACCATAGTTGTTTCTGCGATATTGGTTTTCATATTTGTTTTCCAGGCACCTTTCGAATGACTCATCGTCGGAAAAGTAGATATGGTTGGTTTTTCTACATCCTTTTCATCCAAAACACATTCGTATGATTCCAGAAACATATTTTCTACGATATCATCGATGTCATTGTATTTGCAATCCAAACACGTGCTTCTATCATGATTGTTGGAATCATTTTCAATACTACAATCACTATCATCGTGTGTTTCATGATAATTTTTGAGCGTTTTGTCTCTTTTGGCATTCCGTAGTTTTGTTCTACGTTTTGATAGTTGCCTTCTCTCACGTTTTTGAACAGCTTTTTAATGCTGCTTTGCAGTTTGTTTTTGATTCGATTTGTAACGCTTGTTTTTCATGATTATCGGTTTGTTTGTTTCGAACTCACTACAATAATCACTACAATAATCGTCATAGTCATCTTCATCGATGTGGTCATGTTTTGTTTGAAACAATCTGCAGATAGCGCATCGATTATTGTCATGAATTTCGCTATTTTCACTGTCATATCCTTCTTCCATTCTGCCAAAACAAAGCCCCATTGCGACTGAACGGTTTAACGCTGAATGAGACAGTATATATCCTGAAATGGCTGAAAAACTTAATAATTTTCCCGATAGAAAATCGACACCCGGCAAATTAGCCGGGGGGATTTGGCTTTTTCAAAACACCGTCCCCCTATGTTCTGCCCACTAACATTTTGCCAGGCATATAATATAGAGCCGAACCCCTGTCAAAAACATGCATAATACAAAAGTGGCTGTGGTTAATATAATTTCCTTGCTATCCCACGATTTACAAAGTGAATACTGCATGAAAGTGCGTTGTTTAGGTATAAGTAAGGGTTTAAGAGTTCTACCGCTGCTCACGCATCGGAAGTTTACAATTCATAATAAGTTACTTCATTCATTGTGTCCATGTTTTTTGTATTTTCTTGACTACACTGTAATGGAACTACACATGCGTCGTACTTGAAGAGCCCTGCTGTGTGATTTTGTTAGCAAGTAAAAGTTAAGAATATTGTTGATGCAATGAAACCAATAATCCTATAATACCGTCCCGTCAAATATTGTTTCCAAATGCGTGTTCAAGTTTCACATGAAATTGTATAACACTCTTATATAGTAAATTTATTTTGACCCATGTTTTTAAATGTCTTTAATTGTACATGAAAACTTTAACATCAACCTCTATGACTTTACATAAAATCAGAAACAGAGAGTAAACCATTGCCAACGCATGTGCGATTTTTTTGTAATTTAGATTTTACAAAAACAATACTTCTGGGGTATTGTACTCATGTGTACTAAATCATTTTCGTCTTTTGTCTGATAACATAAACACTTATTAATAACTTATGATACGAATATTTCAAGCAAAAATATAATAAACCCATCAAATTGGACTGGGACCCCGGTAAGATTTACTGATATAATTTCAGATTATATGGCTTAATTATTGTGAATTTATGTTCTTGTTGAAAAGATGCTATAGTAATCAATTTTAAATAACCCAAGCTTAATAATGAAAACTGTCCGCATTTGTTGCCATGGTAACCACTACATCGTTATTAAAAAATAACAAGACCTGTTTTTAAATAGGTATGCCCCACACTTTAGAACTAGAGCAATCTGCAAGGATGGTAAATAAAATGCAGTAATTTTTAATACGAGTTACTATGAGGTTTCTCGGATTTCTAAGTTTGACGATGACCTTTGACCCTATGACCCAATAATAAATACTTAAAGTTTTAACCAACCTACGTGCCACGCATAGTTTACGATTCTAGACATAAGGGTTCTATAGTTATTGAACAGACCAGGTTTAACACTATTTGTCAGTTTACAATCCTCTATATATAACTATCATGACCAATATATCTACCAAAATTGCCGACCCTAGACCCACGTGTTGCGAAGTTATTGCCCGGACAAGATGTTACAATTATTAGTGTTTTATATATTCATTTGGTCAGTTTGAACTTGATCTGTGATCCAAAGACGCCAAAATTGAAGCAGGTTCTATACTTCTCATTATCATCATAGTTACTATGTTTGAAAGACATAGGTCTAAAGATTATGTAGTTATTTCTCGGATAATGTTTTAAAATTATTCTATATTAGGAACATTGTGTCGGTTAGACCTTAACCCGAATGAGCAAATAATTAATAGGGACCCTAGTCATGGCAAAGATTTGCAATTATAAACTCAGAGAATATAAACAGGAATATACGTCTGCAATGAAAAATCAATGGCACATTTAAAAACAAATTGGGACAAAGAATGTGAAGTACACCATTGAAAGAAACGTTGTATTATAAAAATTATTTTAGCAATTATTACATTTTATTGTTTTAAGCTGAAAACTAGCAAATGTTATATTTATACGTGGTTTAATGCTGAAATACAAGCATTCGTATTTTGAGAAACTACATCAGAAAACATGGGGTCATTTTGACCTCAGGCGTATTTCTTATTTAAAAATGAAATGAATTCCAAGATACAGTTCGAAAATGATATATAGACTATAAACCATGCGTGCAAGCAATGTCTAAAGAAAAAATTATAAAATTATAAGGGAAATAAAAATAATCGCAACTTTTCACGGCTTGGGGTAAAAATTACCCCAATGGAGCGGATGCGGGTTAAGTCCATATAACAAACGCTCTTTTCTTATGAGATACAACGACGTGTGTATAATAAATAAAGTTCTATATTTGTTCGTCCCCTATTTTATTTGAATTAATGAATGAACATTGCGTTGAAATGTTTTGTAATATGAAGACAAATATTATAACCACGATGTTACTCTAATAATAATATTACATGTGGTACTTGAACAGATGTACATGTAAATTTGACGAAACAAATATGTCAAAATTTCAACCAATTAACGTCGGAACATATACGGCCAAACTAGTTGATATTGCTTCGAGAATGTATATTCAACAAGCTGATGCTTCGGTTAAACGTACTTTACCGTTTAATTATAATTAGTTATACTACTTTTTTTTATTACAAGTAGATAATGCATTATTGTAATCAATTCATTGCACAACTACCAGAGTAGAACGTAGGTCACACAATTTCAACCATCATTTTAAAACTGAAAAGTAAATCTATCTAACTTAAAAAAAACTGTTAATACGTACCTGTTTATAAATAAAAGTCCTTATTTTGAACAGAAACAAACATTCAAAATTAATGACGTCATAACTTCCGCGATGATATTCTTGAAAACTGCTTTCCCTTTTGATGATGTTGATGCTCTTGGTGATGATGAATTGATGACGAATTGATGTTCAACTTGAAAATGATGATGATGATGATTATGATGATGATGACGACGACGACGATGATGACATGGATTGTCATGGGGATGGTGATGTTAATCATGCTGGATTTGATGGTGATGATGATGATTATGCTTCTGCTTTTGTTGCTGCTGCTGCTGCTGATGATGATGAAAATATAATGATGATGATGATGAGGAGGAGGAAGGGGACGACAACGACGACGACATATGACGACGGATGACGATGATGATGGTGATGATGATTTTGATGATGATGATGATTATTATTATTATTATTATTATTATGATGATGATAATGATGTTGATGGTTATGATGATGGTGATGATGATGGTGATGATGATAATGATGATGATGATGATGATTATGATGATTAGTATGATTATGATGATGGTGGTGATGATGATGATGATGATAAATCGTTTTCCTATATAAATTAAATCTGCATATTTGTTTTAAAGCATTACTATAAGTGATCACTGAAATACATTTGATCGAATACAAGTATATTTTATAACCGTTTTTTGGCCTAAGAGGACCACGTCCTCGCCAAATCTGTAAAGTGTTGTTACGTTACACATACATACTGGTTTCGATAAGACCTATACAATATTTATGAATTTAACTAGACAGAGCATCCACCTTCCTTCAACGAATTGTTTACATATTTTCTGTAGATGAGTTTCGATTTATCGTTTTTTATCGGCCAATAAACACATATTTGGAGTTCTGATGCGTAGGAATTAAACCACGAAGGCGTTAGGCCGAGTTGTTAAATATCCACGCATCAGAACGACAAATATTTGCTTATTGGCCGATAAACTTCGATAATGCGAACATTATTCCGATTCATTCATGATTTGACATATATTGTTGCAATTGTAATTGGAACTACCGTTTTACTAAGCTCAATTCAAAATCGGAATTTCATGATGCGCTGTTTATTGGTAGTTTGAAAAGGATAATTTTATTCTGTGTCGACATGTATATAAAAAATAGCGAGTATCATGTTAGAATGTTCATTGAATTTTAGCCATTGTTTTCAAAATACCAATACCGTTTTAAACATCAACAAAAGTATTTACATTTAAGTTGAATATGGGCAAACAGTGTATACTACGAGGATACTTCATTTCAAAAACAGAGGTTTTTCGTGTAAACTGTTAGACAGGTTTCCAGAATGTAGTTTTTTATTTGGAAATCATGAGGTAATTTGAAAGATTGAACGCGTGTTTGTTGGAACCGTGCCAATATTGTGAAATGTCACAACAGACTTTGAATTGGAACATTGCCAAAACCGATATTAGGTTATGTGAGGAAGACGGGTGTTTAATTTTTGAGAACATATCATTCTGTTTGATAATGTGGTTTACAACGCTCTCGTTATAAAAGGTCCCCTAATCAATGCTTCTATTTAGGGAATGTTTTTTGTAATTTAATACTTCTTGAAGGACATATCAAGTTTATTAAACAGCTGTTTTCTAAAGAGATTTGTACTAAAAGGCGTGGTTTAAACATTAAATTAAATTGCACAATGTAATGTCCATAAAATGTATTGACATTTAACAAAAGCATATTACCAACATTTTGTCAGCATCATTGTCATCATCATAATCATCTCCACCACCATCATCATCATCATCGTCAGCAGCAGCAGCATCGTCATCATCATCGGCATCATCATCGCCATTATCATTATCATTATCATCATTTATCTTGATATTCTTCAACAACATATTATCCACATCATCATAAATATCGGCTACGTCTTATTCTGTTTCCTTGTCATCGTGTTCGTCACCAACATCATCATCATTATTAATACAAATGATTGTATTAGTAATACGTTATTCACATGGTGTAGATCAAGTTACACACGTTAGCTAATTTGGAAGGTTTCTAGTATGTTCGTTGAAATTACTGAAAACACGTGAATCAATTATATAGAACAAAATACAAACGGATAATTCTAGCCGAGCGGTTAGCGCGTTATACTTTTGATCCTGATGTTCGAAACCCGGTGAAAGCACCATTTTTTTAATTTCTGTTAATGGTTTTCTTGTTATAATATTCGAGCTCTTCAGTTCAGATTCTTTAATTTGTCAAGTTAAGACGCTTAATGAGATATTGCAAAAATACAAATATCGGTGAACAAGTACTTTTACTCAGTTCCTACGACAAGAAGATGGTGTTGTTACGATGTCCCTTATACAATTTCTGCATTGTCTTCATAACCCGTTTACGAAAGCACCATATTTTGGTCTTTGGTTCAATGTGTTAATGATACATTGGTAGTTTGGTTGCTAAAAATGGTGACCGGTATAATTTTGATGTGTGTGTTGATTATAGTTTCCCCTTATTATGAGTTTTTTTTTCTATTTTTACTGTCACGCGGGGATCTAAAAGTATTTATAATAGTTGTATATTGAATGTCGCTGTGAACCTTTGAAATGCGACTTTGAAAAAAAAGAATATCCCCGGGACGTATAACGCGTTTCAGTCTATGTCATGCATACATGCATAGTTAAATTATGATCGGGGAGTTTAATCTAATTCAGTTAAGCAAACATGGTTGACATATTCATATCTCGTCGACCTTGGTTGAAGTGCAAATCAATAAGGGGTACATATTTATCTGCACAAGGATTGGTAATATTTAAATGCGTATGACATGTAACAGACGTCTACGTAATTACGTTCGCCATTATACTACTTTGAACATAAAGAAATGTCCTGCTATATGTTTCAGTTTCAGTCAAATGCTGATGTTTATACAATAGTGTTTCCAACGGTTGTACACAAACTGTATAAGGTAATACGCAATAAACAATTAACTTTGATGATAATACCGCGTTTGCTGCAAAATTATTAAACACAGCAGAAGACATGTGGACGCCTTGAGGTATGCAGTCATATCATTACAGCAATACCTTATTCTATCATTTTCCTTTAACCATTAAACAACTAATCCAAGCGACTTATTTGTATCTCAACTGTCGGTGTTTGCACTCTTAAGTTGTGCCGTTAAGACAAATAAAAAACGTAGAAATTCAACGTCAACCAAATTTTTCGAACGAAATGCATTACAGTCAGCACACCAATGAAAGAAAGTTATGGGTGCAAGGTAAAGGTCATACGCCTATGGCTAGGAATTGCACTTAAGTTAAGACATTGCATGTTTTGTTATAAATTGGGGCATTCAAGAATACTGACACTAAACAGAAGTACGTTTATGTATGTGATCAAGTTTTAGCGGTATAACAAAGGTCAATCCACTATTGAGTTATTGAGCAGAAAGTATTTGATCTAGTTTAAGAAGTGTTTACCTTGACCTCTTCCATCCCCAAAGTAGTTACAAGCGGTATCTGTAAATCTTGACCCCTCTCCGCCCCCCCCCCCCCCCACACACACATTAAGCAACCCCATACAAGGTCTTGCTATAATGTATTTAGATATGAAGTTTTATTACAATAGCTCAATTCGTTCTTGCGTTATTGAGCCTACTCCGTGTTGGTTCTATTTTTGTACCAGTAACCTTGACCCCCTACTATCCAAGTGAGGTTTCAATGAAATGTATCTACATTTGAAGTAACGTTACAATGGCTAAATTCGTTCTTGAGCTGTAGAGTGTAAACCTTTTTTTTTTTTTTCGTAAACTGGACTTGACCTTACAATTCATGCCAAGGTCTTGATACGAGATATCTAAATTTGAAGTTTCATTAAAATATCTCAATGTGTTCTCAAATTATTGAGTGAAAATCGTTTTTTACCTTAATGGTGACTATATGTATGACCTTAACCCCACCCACCCCATATGCAATTGCAAGCGGTGTCTAGATATGAGGTATCTATATATAAAATTTCATTAAAGATCTCAATTCGTTCTACAGGTATTGAGTGGACACAATATATTTTTAGTAACTGTGAGCTTGACACCAACCACCCCACATGCGATCCCAAGCGAGTTCTCAATACATGTATAATGCATCTAAATATAAAGTTTCATTACAATATGTCAATGTTTTCTTAATTTAATGAGCGGAAACCGTTTTTGTATTTTAAGTATCGGCTATTAGACCTTGACCCCACACATCACATATGCAGTCCGAAGCAATGTCTCGATATAATGTATCTTTGCATAAAGTGTCATGGCAATATCTTGATACGTTCTTAAATTATTAGGCGAAAAGCGTTTTTCTATTTTTAGTAACGGTGACATTGACCTAGACCCCACCCACTCCATATGCACTACCAAGCGAGCTCTCAATATAAGGTATCTTTGTATGAAGTTTCATTAAAATATCTCGATGCGTTCTCAAGTTATTGAGAGGAAACCGTTTTTCTATTTTTAGTAACGGTGACATTGACCTTGACCCCACCAACCCCATATGCATGCGAGGTATCTATGAATGAAGTTGCATTAAAATATTTCAATCCGCACTCGAGTTAGAGAGCGGAAGCGAAAGGTTTAACGCCGCCAGACATTCCGCCCGCCCAACTACTTACTCCAATCTAATAACCGAAATATTTCTTCAAACAATTTAGTTAAAAGTAAGGACACAATGGTTAAACGCCAGAAAAAAAATGCAAAAAAAAATTGATGCGAATGCATTTGTATCATGTAGGATTTATACTAATACTATCATGTTGTCTTTTTATGTAAGAAACTGTGTATTAGATATTGATAACACAAGGGAACAAAATAAGTGTCGGGTTAAATCATCGACATGTACACCCATAAAACTGCATTGTGACAAGTAGTTTCCTATCGCCTCAACAACGGCAGATAGCTTTCTCCAATTACTTTTGAGTGTTTGTAACATTTCTGAGATACATTAAATTTTGAATCGGCATACACACAATTTTATATGAAACATTCAAGACGGCAAACATTCGAGGGTTGAAAACCAGAAGGTAGCAACTGCCATTGAAATCAATAGCATTTAGTAACTTCTGGTTTTCAACATTCGATATCTACTCGTGACCCGAAACTATAAATAGGAAGTTGATATAGCAAACGATTACTCCATCTAAAGTGCCAATGGTTTGAAAAACGCGATCCTGACAGGGACAGGGACATTTGTTCTTGGAACTAAACACTGAGGTGAAGTAGAAAATCTATATTATCACAACGCGATTGCAATACGATTGTGGTTTGGGCGCAATTAAGTTATGACCACGCCATCGTGTCACGATAGTTACTCACTTTTGGCAATGGTTATTTAAATAGTCCCATTCCAATATATATATATATGTATTGGCTGACTAATAACCAAGAAAAATTGAGGAAAGTAATAGTGAAAGAGCTTCAATTTGGTGAATGAAATCATGCATACTTGTAATCAGTGTTTATATAGTCAGTTAAGGTAGCTTTAGTTATACAATTTTATTATTTCATTAACTTTATTTCAGCTGAATGTGTCCGATGCCATTTCGAGTTTGTATTCCGAATAGAACCATTGTTTTTTTTTAGACCGACCATTCGAAAACTCCACAAGTAGGGATGAAACTTACGAACCGATCTCGACATATCAAGGCGGACACCATATCTATTACACCACCTCAATTCTATCTATATTAGTGAATATTAGTGGTTATTCATTTAAGAGTAATTTATCGTTAATGTATATGCATGTCAATCAATTCCAGACGTCGTGGATCTGGTATTGTACGAAGAAGAATAATAGTTCAATATAGAACTCGCCATAAACACATATCTATTAACCAATACGTAAAACCGTTATGTATGAAATGTCCATTATTTACGTTTCGCGCGTGCACACCTTTGCATGGTTGTGAAGAGAAGGATTTTTGTAATTGTGTAGACGTGAAATCGAATTTTTATTAAACCATTTATTCAAAAGAAGTAATTGTCGTTTGACATATTTTATTTCGGAACAATTCAGTTAATGTATTGTTACTACACGGGAAAATATATGAAAACAATAATCTATTCTAAATGACTGTGTTTATTTGTTTTTGAAAAATTGTCGATACGCCCCTAAAACTACTTTTGGATTGTTAAACTACCTACGATAGACTTTCAAATCGGCGATTCACCCTTTTGCTGGATAAACGAGCAGGTGATAAAACCAAAAATACACGCTGCACGTTTAAACCAGATCATGTTTGCTAGATTAAGAACTTTAGCAATCTTACTACATGATGTGACACATTATTCTCAGTTCAGCACGTGATATTTCTGTTCCTTATATAATTCAATTCCCCTATATAACTTATATCAAATCTAACGAAAAAATCTTAAACCTAGTTTTCTTCATTTTCAATTTTTAGTATGACCTCGACATTTGTGGTGTATATCAAAGCAATTGTGCAAATATTTTTACTTCCGTTTAACAGCAGGTGAACATTTAATTTCAACAATGATAATGTGCAACGTTATCAAACCATCTCAACAAACATGCAAATATAAATCAGTATATTGATATTCTATGATAGTTATAGGCAGTTAGAAACGACATTTAAGTACATAAACAATATTTAAACAAAATAGAAGTTTGTTGAGAATATAATATACTGGTATTTGTACTTTCGATTTCGAAACCAATGTTTAGTTGTTTTTAAAAATTAAACCGATACGATTGCTACCCTTCAACTTTGAGGTTACAGTTTATCAAGATGTAACTATATACCACAGATAGACAGGGTATGTACGTACCGTATATATACCAATATAGACAAACAAGCCGGTTTATGCCGTTTCAATCCAATTCACCACAGTCATTTCCCTTAATAACTTGATATCTCAGGTGCCTGTATTTACGGTATGACTTACATGCGTATTTGCAGCAGTTACTTCCCCTTTACGGTTTACAGAAACCACTGCTGCCACGAGCTAATTCCATTCAGGTCTAGAAGGTTTTAATGACAGAACATTTTGATTTGATTATTATTATTCTATAAAACTCCATCTGAAATATTGCATTATTGGTATAAACATATTTATTGAGTGTAAACATTGAAATGAAAAAGATAACTAAAACCACAATAACGCAAGGATTTTACGATGTTCATGTTGTTTTATGTTGCCCATATTCCATTTTGATTAACACTATATGATTTGATAATGTGGAGGATGCTCATATGCACCAAGTTGTTCCATCGCCTTTTCAACGTACATCAGTATAGCAGGTCTAACTATTTGCAAATATATAACAAATAAACGCACACTGCATTATACTGTAGAATGCTTTAAATTCGCGTGGATGAATGTTCGTCCTTTTCTCCCAAAATGATTATTTTTTTATAATTCGCGTGTTCTTGAATTCGCGTACTGTTTAGGATCATCGTAAGTATTTGTTTTTCATCCTTCATTCTTCAGCAGCTTTTGGTATCTTTACTATTGCCTTTACGTATATATGTTTATCCAGTTTAACTCACACACTGCAATTTACACATAACTGAATCGAATTATAGATAGTTAACACTGTTAACATTAATATGTAGTTAATAAAAATAAAAATAAAAATAATAATAATAATAATAATAATTAATCAATCAAATGGCAATAATTTCTGCTTAAAAATGCATTAACAAACAATTTAAAGTCATAAATTACGCACATGAAATTGACTATGCTCACAAAATGATCATTTAAACTCAATTTCAAGTAGTATATGTTCTACCCGATTCCATGTGAGGAAAATTACAATTAAAGTACTTTCAATGAATGGGAAGTAACCTTGCATTGACGATGAGAGCATGAAAGCGAATTTCTGATTAGTTCATTGGGCATCATACTTACCTTAACAAAACCACATAGAACTTTTACTTTGGCTTGGCAATCTGAAAGTTTAATGATAAGTTTCTATAGCACACTATGTAAGTTTGTGTGCTTTATTAACAGTGTACACGTTAGTTATAGGATACAGTGACGTATGTTGATTTTCAATATCACGTCATATTCAATATGACTTTTAACGCGCAAACGTACATTCAAGTTTTCCAAGAACGGTGAAAACCACAATGGGTTTTATGGAATAATGGCCAATTATCACACCTGTCTTTAACGATTGCTTGTCATTAAACTAGTCAGTTGAACATTATAAACGAACTGACTGGTTAATCTATATCTATGTAATGGATACGTTAATAGTGAATTATGTAATCAATATGTCACTTGACCTAAATTAATGGCGGTGAATCCACTGACAGTTGACATATTTCAGTTCCATGCTCATTTATATACACTACAATATATCACTTATATAGTCACGTACCTAAAGACTGAGGACTTGAGTCGGCTCATCTATATCTGTCACTTTTCTACGATTGTACCCATATATATGAACACTTGAGTAGTTGAATAATAATAATTGTCAGATTGTAAAAATTTACCGATACAATAATAAAGCATCTAGTGGTTAGCATTATTCTCCAATTTACAACTCAGTTCATTTGTCACGAACTTGCACTCACAGATTGTTCATATTTATATGTTAGGAAGAAGGAAATTGAGAAGGTTTCATATATAATTTTCCGTTTATAGTTTTATGTCGCAACATGTATAACCATAAGATAGGGACATAATATACTCTTTATTTGCAATAATACAGTTTTAGATTGTGGAACGTAATTTGTATTTGAATTAAACATGAAAAATGATAACCCCAGGTGTGTGTTTAGTCTTTTTTGCGATTGGTAAGTGTATACGTATTTACTATAGCTTTCACATAACTAAGATGTTCATAAGTCTACACAAAGTGTATACATGTACTTATACACAGTAATAAACTTTTACGAACTAGTAAACAAACTTACTACAATTCTTTCCATTTGTCGATCTCACTGTCATAATTTGTGTTTGCATTTCGATTTATTTTGGATGGTGTACATATATATATATATATATTAAGTATATTACAGACATTGTATAATAACAGTTGCATGTCTGTATAAATCTTTACAACTATGCATAGACTGCAAATCATTTTATTAAAATGTTTGGTTTATATTCACAATGTGCTTTGTATTCTTATGTTGAGCTACACTAGTAACAAAACACTTTAAAGCAAGGTGCGAGCCACATATTGGCGTCAGAGCTGTGAGTCCCAATACAATTGAAATATCCTGCGTTGGATCCGAGACAAATGTTGTATTATATAGAAAACCAATAAACGAACACACATTTGAAAATATTGCACACATTGTAAACAAAAATGAAGAATGTGAAAGAAAAACAGGGCTATCTCCAACAGAAGTGCAATGTGTTTGTATAATAAGACGTGTCATGTGCAATGTTTCTGATGCAAAGATAGCATACGATGACTTCCAGTGGAAATGTGCCACATATAAAGATGGTACATTTAGTTTCAGCGACATCGTGACTGCTGCCGAATACGGTATGCTCATTGTTCTGTTTTGTATTATGTTATAATATAAATTTGTATTGTAATACATGTACAGGCGAACGTTAGAAGTCGAATTGTGTAAACCAACTAGTTGACACTATATTGAACACTTCATAGTTGTCTGTTCAAAAACATATCAATGCATTCAAGTTGCTCTAAACGACCAGCTCTAAAATGTGACAGAACATTTATTCCCGTTGGTCTTGGACTGTATGATAAGATATCGTCAATATATGTTGTTCATGAACTGTATTGGTTAAGTACAATTTTGCAATATGTCACATACATTTAATAATCAATTTTAATTGTTGAAGCAAAATAGGTAACTCGTAATCAAAATGCTGCATGAAAACGTATAATATTAAGTAGGCTTAGACGATACAATTTGGTTACGTTTAACCGACGCAATATTTGAAATAAATCACTTTACGTGCATACCCAAATATGTATATATGTATTGCATACTCTATATAAGATAAAGCTGAAACTATCTCACGAACAATAGTAACTCAAGGCCCTGTCGAAAACAGTAGCTGCCTTAACAGTTCGGAGTGTGATGTGGACCTTAACACCCACGAATATATCGATGGTGAGTAAGTAGGGCATTATTTTTTAACAAGCTCTGATCAAGTTTATTGTAAATAACGAATACGTTGTAATGTAAATGGTATTTTTATTTGATAATTCTTTGTTAATGCATTGAAACATTATTATTAATCAATGAATTAATTTATTTATGTCATTAATATAATTGTATACATTGGTCTTTAATATAAAAATACACAAAATTGTATATGAAGTCTTAGATAAATTCATTAATGACGAGGCACATCTTGAAGTTTAATATGCAATAAAATGAAAAATAGTTGTTAACACATATGTACTTACACAACTCATTTTAGAAACACATGTAACGGACGTTCCTACACACAATTTCACAACGGTGTTGATGGAAAACAAAGACACTGTTGGTAACAAATCTGGCTGGCAGTACTACGGTAACATATCGTATTTTGTTAAACTAATGCAGTATTACTGATGTATGTACATACTGTGATACTATTGAGCAAAACAAAACATCAAACTGCGCCATAATACCATTTGTTAATAGCTATTGTACACGTCAATATTGATTTGATCTCTGACTGTTTCAACAAATCGAAAATACTCGCATATGAATATAACACACTTTAAGCTTTAACTGTGTGTTACTTTAAATATAATAATATTTTTTTAAATCGCATCTATGCATTAAACAGGCTTTCAACGAAAATTTGAACAAACAACATTCAATTGTTGGAAATAAATAATGACAGTTAATCGTCATCCGACGCTTATTCTATATTGATGAACTCATTGTACCTTTCGACAACAGTTAAAGCTGTATTCATTTTCTACAGAAAGGCTGTTATTCTTTTACAAAAAAGTGACGTATTTTGAATGCGAAACAATGATCGAACACTTGTTTGTTTTTTTCTGATGATAACTTAAGCTTCTGTGAAAACATTAACCATTGCGTTAGCCGGGCCACTAGCTTTGTATAACATTGGACTTGTCACGTGCTATCTTCGAATGAAACTGCCCTCCTGCCGAAAGCATATCACAGGTCAATGACCTTAAATAGTAACATATACTATTTATTGTTGATTTGTGCATTTATTCACTTGCATGCATCCTTGCTTTTTTTTTTTTTTTGATTAAGTCTGTTTCACATTTTTGTTTTGTTTTTGTTTTTGTCGTTTTGTTTGCTTATTAATCACATCTGTTCAATTTCATTACACAAATATATCAAAACAGCTTTCTGACGTATAAAAACGTTTAACGAAATATTTGACATAGATTAATTTAGAAGTAGCAGTTACAAATGTTGTCGATGTCGAACATGGTGTAGCTGAACAACATGACAACAGCTTAGCTGCTGGTGGATCGCTTGGTATTTTTTGCATTTACACTTTACTTCCTGTGGAAAACAATTTGTTCGAAAAAAACATCAACAACACAAATATGTGTGTTTATAACGTACTTATTTAAATTTGACGGGCAACACAACTTACTATTAAGTTTAGCGAGATGTTCAGGGTGGACTATTTTCTGTTTGCAATATTTCGTTTTATTGTATTTTATTTATATATTTATTCTTAAACAATGACAAATTTAAAAAAAATTGGTGGAACCGTTTAACTGTGTGATACATGTAACTGTTAGTTACGAATACATTAAAAACACTTATCTAAAATGTCTGCTTTAGCTGTACATGTAGGATAAACATGTATTTTTACATGTTTTTCGGAACTGTATCGTGCGTATCATTTCAGCATTAATTAAACAAAAGATGCTAAGATGGACGCAATTTTACACAAGGAGACTGGGAATAATACGACTTTTATTATTAGATTATTGTTTTAATTGGCTAAATGACGCTATTTAAATAGTAGTTTGTATTAAAATGCAAATACGGGTTGAAGTACACATCGATAGTTAACGTATTCAACAGCACAGCCAAAGAATACAATGCAATTACATGTCATTTTAAGTTCATTATTTGCCTACGTCTTCGACTATGTGTATTGTGTGTCGTTGAGATATTGAGTTAATTTAATTTAATAATGTGATGATATTTTAATGTTTAACGGTTTAATTATCGTGATTGCATGTGGATAAAATCGCATTAATGCGTTTGGTTTTGCAATAATAGCTTACTGCATGTTCTGATGTTGCTGTTGCCATGTTTAGGTATTGTACAGTTTTGATGTACTATGTGTATATATTGAAGTGAGAAATAATTAATCATGTATGAATGCACACACTATTATCGTAAAATAGTCATATACTCGAATTATGTGTTAACAATTGAAAATTATCAATTAGCAATACTTTGGGCAAACAGTAATTTCAATGTTGATGGGAACATATTGAAAACTCGCGATTTGTGACTTAGAAATTATAAAATATAAAACAAGATTTTATTTATTTATGTTTGCTTTAGGGATACTGCGTTATGTGATGTTTCCAGCCATTTCTCTGGCATGTATGAAAAATAAAATACAAATTCGTGTGAACTTTTTCTTGAAACACCTGTTTCTTATCAAATGAATCAGCAATTTATGGAATTTGAATAATTATTGTATTACATAAAACAGTGTTCATTTTTTATTTATGAATGATAACTGGACTTTCTATTTCAAGTTGAACACTTAAGTGCCACTTATACGTCGTTATAAAGCCATGCCGTATTGATCATGAATCAGCTTGTCGCAACTGTTTAAGTTTTAGTTTTAGTGCTACCCACTTACATTGTTCTTGGTATCCTGTTTTGCTTTGTTTAATGAAATCCAAACACAGGCATGTGATAAAATTTCGCCAACTGTTTCGCTTCGCATCAGTATTGTGCGTGATTGTGTGATTTCGAAATAACGTTAAGACACCCACTGTCAATATGACAAGAAGGGCTTTTATTTTCCTGTGTGGTTACTTGTAGTCATGATTATGGAGGCATTACCATTCACATCCTCATCATAATCATAATCACCAAAATCGCAACCATCATCATCATAATCATCACCATCATCATCATTATCATCATGATCATCCTCATCATCCTCATCCTCATCATCATCATCATCATCATCATTGGTATCACTATCGTCATCAACATCATCGACATAACTGTCATATTAATGTGTGTAGTTATTATGATTAGCATTATGTGTAAACAATTTGATATGGTCCATATTATATTCTAATAATGCACACTAAAAAAATCAATGTGTCACGTAGCCGCATAAAAGTTACTGGTTTTGTTTATGAGGTGATTTTCAACGCATATATACATGCCTACAGGATTCTGTTCATGCGGAAAAAAATGCGACGCGCATATGCTATTTTATCTGATATAGAGATGTTAAGCAGATACACAAGTTTCACGCTCGACCCTCGATGCGGCGCTACGTGTCATGTTTACGAGGAGCTGTGTTAAGTTTCAATTAGTTATATATATATTTATTTTATGTTTACTTATTTTATTTTATTTTTCAACTTTGAACTGTTGCTATTGTTCATGTGTTTTTGTTATAATGGCAAATTGTTGTGTATATTTTGTTTTCTTTGGTTAAGTTGGCTTTGTATTTGTAATTGTCTAATTTGCTTGTTAATAAATGCATTCTTCAACACAATTGTCTTTAATTTCTCAGGCCTAGCTACGTCCTTACATTAGGTGAATTGGGGTTTTAAAATAATATGAACTCATTGCATTTCTTCTGACGTATATTTGGATTATTGATCCTGCAGGTTTATGCAATTTTCCCACATATTGTATTGATGCCATATTATGACGACATAACTCGTGAAAAACACAAACGCATACAATAATATAACATTTTACGTATGCAATTGGTTTATTCTAAGCATCTTTTTTCAAATTTCAGCACTCTTCACAAAACATTTTATCATAATCGCGGCCTCAGGTGGATTCGTTCTCCTTGCCACTGTTATTTCTGTGTCCGTGATCGTTTACCGGAAGTACAACACGCAACTGACTGGTATGAGCAACCTTGAAGTTTATGTGAATTAATTCCAAAAGTAATGTTATATTTATAACAGGAGTTGTGCACTTGCTGAGAGAAGAGTTGTATTGATTGATGACAGTGTTGTGTAATTTATGCGTTACAATGTTTCCATGAACAAATAATATTCAACAATACTTTTTAGCTATTGATCCTGTATTATTGCTATTTTTATTGTTTACATTGCTTCATTCCCAGGTACCGTCGGTGAAATAATAATAACCACGACAACCGACAACACATTGGCGGCTGAAAATACATCAAATATTCCCGTCAATGTCCGTCAGACCGTACACTCGTCCGATATAATTCCACTGACGCCTTCTCCACAACACGCCAGTGTCCTAATGACCAACAGCATGACACCCGATGCAGAATCAGAACCGAGTTCCGCAGATTCACTTGCAACTGTTCATCACTACGAAAGCATTCCAACAACGCCTCATATGGCAAACAGCAACATGATCGCTGATGAGCTACACATTGAAATGACGACAAGCAATCTCTCAGAGCTTATGGGCGGCATGGGTGCAGTGACACCTAGCAGAGCGTTCATATTCGAGTCACTTGAGCTTGATACGTTGGCAGAGATTACGGTTGTAACAGGTCGGTGATGATCCAAGCAAACACACTTATTTTCTGACGTTTTGTGACATTTATGTTCATATTTTGGTTGTGTGTGGACCATGCTCGAAACAATATAAGTATAAGCCATTTTTATCATGCGGCATATTACGGTGTGTTATACATTGCATATAAATGAGTTTCACACTTATCAGATGAAGGTGACAAAACATTTGAAATCAGACACAACAACACAAAAATGACCACTGAAATACTACTGCCGTATAAATTAACAGTCGCGTTCTTCGATTAGAATTATTAAGTGTCCTGTAACCACAAATATGCATCCAAAGTGCATGTGGCTTAATATGAGTTTTACCGCAACGGTTCTTCGGGACTATTTTCCTACTTGAAATTTAACTGTATGATCGATTGGTGTATTTCTTTGTTTATATTTATGACAATGTATTTATTGTAACATGGTAAAACTATAAACACTATTGAAACTATTTATACTAGATTAAACAAACTACAAACTCATATTGGTGATATTTGATATCTAGATACAACTGGTGCAACGTGTGGAAAGCGAATGCAGACGTAAGTATGTTAACGTCATTATGACATTGCATATAAGAAAGGATATTACAGATACAGAGATTAAACGCGAACTAAAACAATAATAAAGTTTGGTTTCTGTTTTATAATGCCCCATAAGGGCAATCACATCATCCGTCAGTCCGTTCGTCCGTCGGCCCGTCCTTCCGTCCGTCCGCACTAACGGGGGAGTAGTTAAGTGGTTTATGTTTACGAACAATTTAGCTGAAAATAGTTGATTAGGGTGAGGGTTAGCCTTTTACGTGGCTTAATAATGCTTTTAGGTGGCCATTTTAAGACACTTAACTATCTTGTTTTCGTAAGGAGCCACTTAAGTATCTTCCGTCCTTCCAAGCTTCCAACAGGGCGTCCGTTTGTCCGCCCGTCCTGCTTCTTGTGCGGAGTATAACTCAAACAGTATTGAAGGGATTCAAATGAATTGAAAATGCAAATTACAAGGACCAGCACTCATTCTTTAATTTTCACTGAGTTATTGCCCTTTGGTTAATTTTATAGTGCGAAACATAGCTCCTTTAGTATTGAAGATATTTAAAATAAAGCCACACATATTGACATAGGACATTGGGAGGAAGTGCAGAGTATAAGTACCATAACGCATTATTTAATATGTACGGAGTTATTGCCCTTTGGTTAGTTCTATTGTCCAGAATATAACTACATAGTGTGATGTTGTTGTGTAGAGCATAACTCCGATGGGGGATTTGAGATGTGCAGAATATAACAATCGTAACTAGTGTTTAAATATTTACTGAGTTATTTCCTTTGGTTAATTGTCTTGTGCGGAGCATAACTCTATTAGTATTGAAAGGATTTACAACGAAACCACACATATTGATAGAGGCAGTTAGTAGAAAATGAGTACAAGGGCCATACCTCATTCTTCAATATTTACGGACTAATTGCCTTTTGGTTATTTGTTTTTGTGGATGAGCATATATCGAAAAGTTTGGAAGGGATTTAAATTATATTTCATATAATTATAGCGAACGTTTAGTGGACGTGCAGATTACAAGTTATTCAATATTTAGGGAGTTATTGCCTATGGCAATGACTTATTTTTCTTGTGCAGAACATAACTACATAGTGTAAAAGTATTGACAGGATTCTAATGATACAATATTATAATGATAGAGACCTTTGAGGGAAAGTGCAGAGTACAAGGATCATAACTATTCTGTCAAAACACATCATCGGGGGCATTCGCCACTTACAGTGACAACGCTTGTTCTTATTTGAGACACTATAAATAATGTATGCATTCAGTTACTTTGTTGTTGTTGTTTTTAGAAATACTTGTTCATTATTACGCTTTTATTTCAGGTCTGACGATGATCGGTACGAGAGCTTGTCCCGATCTAGAGATGATAAATCACAGTACAACACGCTGACATGTGCCAAGATTGGAAACTAAGGCAACTTTCTGTTTGCATATGTGTTAAGTACCTCGTGTTGCATATACAACTGCAATTCGTAATCTCGAACTCGTTTGAGTCAAACAGCCGGATAAATCGAGGTAGAAAATGAATTCAGACGTTATTTATGTATTTTTTTTTATAAAATGAAATCTAGAATTTCGTTTATGTTGACGTAAATTTCTATATTAATTTGTATTTTTACACATATTTCTATATGTGTATCTCGAAGTGTTGAAGCCTGTGGTCATACGTATCTAGCCACGACCAAAGTTTGTTACATATTTCAAAAATATGAACAACGCTTTTCTCAGATTAAATCGAGTATGAGGTAACTTACATTGAAAAATGTATCAATGCTTTTAAGTTCAGTGTATGTATGCATGTTCGCTATTTTATATTACGACTAAATATGTTGACTTAATACTGCTAACATGTACGTACTTGGATATGTCGAACTTCGGATATACCGAAGGCTGTATAAATAATTGTTGATTGTTTTGTATGCACATATGTTTTTCTAAAATAAGGTGTGGTGCAGTGAACAAGCACATAAACAATTACCACACGACGCCTCACGACAAACCGACAGCAAACCGTATACAATGAAATTGTAATTATTCATTTCAGAAGTCAGTATGCAGTAGACAGACACAGCAAGTTTCAAATGACACACCTTTACTTAGAGGGCACAATTACATACGACGACGACGTAATAATCATTTTGTGAAGGGAAAATTCGAAAGTACTGACATGCTGATTATATATGTTTTATTAGCGGAAGTCACTGTAGTGCAGTGCAACGGTGTATTATTGTCAAGTGTGTATGTGACGTACCAATATAATGCTATGTTCATGCAATTATATTTCCAGTAAAGTAACGCATACACTTTAATGGTGATCATTGACACAGATATTGTGCATATCCCCTTATGTTTGACACTTTCAAAATAAGTCAGTGCAATTCAAAAGTGTAATTGGAATTAAATGTATAAACTATGCATGCTAAACAGCTAAGCAATTATGTGAAATTACGATTCTTAATTGTATTTAGACGAGAGACTAAACCCACGGCTCCATGTCTGTGTCTCCTGCAACTTATACTTTATGACGATACGTCCAGTCTAATGTCCTGCTAATCGCCCTTATGGGAGATCACGTGTAAGCAGCCGACGACTGACCAGCCTGCAGTTCCCTCTGGCCGTCGAAGCGCGCAGCTCAAGAAGTTTGCAGTTTTCTCCTTTCCATCCTTCCCGAAAAGTTCATTGTTCAAATAATGTATGTTAATGCAGTGCTGTTATTTCATTGTTGAAATTGTTTCTATCTTGTGTAACCATAAGTTCTTTGATAAATATTAACTTGTGTTATATTCAATGTGACCTTGACCTCATTCTTGGTGATTGCAATCTTACATTGTTTATCACTATTGCGATTACCTGAGATATGTATAGTGTATATGTGCCTATTACGTAATATGTGTTAAGGTATACATGTATTCGAATAAGGTTTTCTGCGCGCGCATTCTTTATTGCTTAACTTTGTGAAATGTTCATGCGCGCGCTCTCTTTTATTCATTAGTAATTGTGCGCGCGCTTTTTAAAGTTAGGAGCTGTAGTTAGTACATAGAAAATAAAGCTCTCTATATAGTTTTGTGTTTCGTTTAAATTATAGGTAAGCCGTTTTGAGGATGTCAGAGGTAATAATAATAATAATAATGATAATAATACTAATAATAATATTACTACTACTACTACTACTACTACTACTAATAATAATAATAATAATAATAATAATGACAATAATACTGACGATGATGATCTAAACGACCCGTTTCGATTCACACCTAAAACACTGTGTTTGCATGTGTATATCACGAATATATAATGTAATTGTGTGTCCCTTGTTGTATTATTAAATAGTTATTAGTGTTAACTGTGCATTGTATTATTACACACATGTCGTCATTAGATGAATTGCTGAAGATATAGACACATATACATTCAGGGTCAGGGAGAGTCAGTGTAACTTTAATCAAGATATAAAATGCTAACTTATTTTTCGGTATCAATTCATTTTTTTTATGGAAAAACACAAACACAATCTTAACAAATGTAAAACTGAAAATCACAGTGAACATAGTCAAAACAAAAAGGAAAGCACACACATTTAAAACCTCTTTATCTTAAAAACTTGATTTTTTTATTAGATTTTGTATTTACGAGTATCGATTTAAATAGCATAATCTTACAAATGCAAAATCAAAATTATGCTTACTATTAAAGTCCCAGCATGTTATAGAAACGGGTTTATATATTCAGACTCAAACACACAACCTAACATTTTAAACAATTTAAAACTGTATAAATTAGCAAATTTAGGTTTTCAGAACAACCAGTGAAGTGAATGTAAAACTCCTTAAAATAGATCTCGCTGACGCATGTCCATTTTACCATGATCATGACCATGTGATAATGATCTATAATCAGGTTTCATGACAATACACAACAAACACGACATACATTTACAGACGGTGTTACAAATTGTGTAAGGTATCGTTTTATTTTCGCTCTATTTTGTTCTAGCAATCAAATTATAGTTGATTTTGTCGCATTTCACGTGATCCCTGGGTATGTCAGAATTGGAATGACTGTTTATTATCATTTTGTCTTTTTTTATTACTACAAGAAAGCAAACAATTAATATGCTACACTGTGTGTGCGTATTATTGACAACATGCTTCAATTACGTGATAGCTCACGCGGTTATACAAATAAGCATATTAAGTCGCTAGCCTGGAGATTTAGTGCTTCCGATGTGGTTTCTCCAAGATTTCTCTGATTTGAAGTAATAGCTCGAGGAAAACAGACAGAATTATGTAGTCTTGGTATATTATGGATTAAATTAAGGCTTTCTATGTGTTTAGTATAGCATAAGTATAATCATAATAATCATAATAATCATAATAATAACCATCACCATCATCATCATCATCATCATCATCATCAGTATCATCATTATCATAATTATCATCATCTTTTTTTTTTTTTTTTTCATCAGCAGCAACAGCAGCAGCAGCGATAACGCAGCATATTCATTACCATCATGATCATCATCGTCATCATCATCATCATCATCATCGTCATCATCATCATCATCATCATCGTCGTCATCATCTCATCATCATTATTATAGACATCATGATCGACATCATTATCATACTATATGTATTTCCTATTATTTCTTTTGAATATGTTTATCTTCGTACACGCGTCTATGCTTTATTATATATTTTTTATTTTAAGCAATAAAAAAGATGTAAAATGCTTCATAACGCCACAATGAGCTTTCGATAATTGTGTTAAGATATATGCATTTATTGTATTCAAGCTTTATTCTGAATTTCAAATATTGCTATTCCGTACGTGTGCTATACATAATTATTGAAAACTGTCTGTGTCTATATGTATGTGTATTTAGGATGAACTTGGCTGTCTATTTGTAACTTTCTGATATTTTGTTTCTTTAATTAATGCATTCTTCAACATTATTGTTCCTGTGTTTTTGCACCGTTGTACGTCGAACTGTGCAAACTGTTCGCTCACATTTATCTGACACTGACCTTAATGCATGAGAATATTAAAATACCGTTACGACGAATATATTAGTACTTGGGTAGGAATTAAGTTATATCGACGAAAGTGTATTCCACAAAAATACTGTTATGGAATAATTAAACTCGTGAAACTCATGCAAGAACCAATCCAAGTATAAATATAGGAAATAATTAAAGCGCGTAATTTATGCTAAAAGAGTTCACTAGTGTCAGGTCAATGTATGCTAGCCATACCATTGTTCCGGAAAGAACCGTTCAGTCTTTCAGTCATATAACGGCGGTCAGTTAACCAGTACCGAGTGTATATACTTATGCCAGTAACTGACAACTGCCCTACTTAAATCAGAGGTGGGAGGAGAATGGCCGTAGAAATTATTGTATGATTAATCCCCTACACAAGTTTTGTGGACTGGGATTCGAACTCACGAACCCAGGCCTGACAGTCCGGCGCTCTACCGACTGAGTTACCCTGACCCGGCATCATAGACAAACTAGAAAACAACGAAAAATCAATGTATTTTCTATAAGTGTTTGTTAATGTTATGCAAACTAAAATGTTTTATTGTATATTATTACACATAGTGATAAACGATATTTCACAGCACTAACATTGGCCTTAGTGAAAGAAGTCATTGCTAATTAACATGTTACGGTTTTATTAGCATACCTAGTTTTAATATTGAATTTAAGATTGCATTCACTCGACTGAATAAAAGTCAGTGTATATAAAATGTTTTAACAATAATGGTATATATCGTATTTTAATACAGATGAAGTTATTTTTATTTGAATGTTTATGTAAGCGCACCACAAAAACACTGGTATTTGTGAATAATTCAATTTGATGCGAGTCAATATTTAAAATATTAACCACTTTGACTATACGTATTTGTGTTATTTAAATTAAACTTAAAATCCGTAAAAGTATTTTAAGCTATTCCACAGCAAGTTCTAGTGTCGCGTTTTAAGTGTGAAATGAACTGTTCATTCATTAATTCAGGTGACACAAGGTAATGAGATACATAGATATCAACAGCAATTTACCCTCTCACTCTGGCTTTTGTTTACTGACAAAACCAGTTAGCTGCACATACATTGTTTTATCAATAATATTTTGATAATTTTCCGGAATGTTGTTATTGCCAGATAGGTGCATTGCCAGATGCAATATGTTTGCCTTTGTCAACATCTTCAAAAGGGGTTTACAAAAATAAGCATTGTCAGATACTTGGTTGTGGCACCGAAATATTGATTATAATTTTGTGTTTATGTTTAAGCCAAAACAACGTATCCTTAGATATCTGCTTCTGGTTGAGTAAACTAGCCAAATATGTAATTGTTTTGTCAAAGCCAAAATCATGTAAAGTTATATGAGATGTTTTAGTCGGTCAACACAAATGAAAACTATATCTATTTCGTATATACCTGCAGATACGGTGTTATGGCAGAAGAAATGTTGATAACAAGCAGATACTATATTTGATCTCTAATCAATATCTCAAAAACTAATTGAGATATAGCGCTCATGTTTTGACAATATGTAATACTTATAATTCATTATATTGAGTAAGAAAACAAATTTTTGACTAAATGACCATATGACCATATATTTGGTTTTGGTTTTAAGCCATTATACAGAATTTCTTTTAAAATTTAGTTGCGAATTTGTTTTATATATCCCGGCGCATATCTTCAATGCCTTCAATGTGCTGCAGTGTTGCAGTAACGCCACATCAAACGCATATATTCTTTGACGCCACTGTATCGTGGTGATGTAACGCAGTACTGAATGCATCTAATGTTTTAAAACATTATGTTTGACTATTATTATTATTTTCAAGAAGTACGAGTCTTCGAACATGAATTTCCATCCATTACACATCTTAGTGGGTATTCATTGTAACTTTGATACATCTTAACGCCGGACATATGCACTCATGCTTCCTATTTCGTATGACTTTAAAATGAACGCGTAATGCAACGGGACTATATTGAACACTATTATTTATAGCATACTTACACATTATGATAAACTACTCGTATATTGGTATCATAAATACTTTGATGCTAGTTCACTTAGATTATGTTTGTGTGTACATGCTTGCATGTACAAATGTAAATAGTGTGACGTGGACATGCAATGTAAGAATTTCATCTAACAAACCATGACATTAGCCTAAACAAGATATGGGTTCAGGGGCTTCGCTGGCTTCGAACAAGTTGTCGCCGCTATAATTCGCCACTTTTAACAAGTTTAAGCCAAATTTTCAATCATATATCGACATGCTTCAGAATCTAATAAACATTAACCGTCACTAATAAATAGCATTAATAACTACAATATTATAATTAAAACTTAGCAGTATAATCGTTAATTGTAGGGAATTAGGATTTTACAACACTTTATTTCAACAGATTTAGTAATGTTTATCGTTGTGTAGTGTCGCGAAAATATACGACAATATAAAAATAACACGTTACTTGCAGATTGGTAAATCCTTCTTCTAATTAAGATCTTCGTTTGTTGATATAACAAGTGTCTGTCCATAATTCATGATAAAATTCATCATGACTGTGGACAAACAGTTTGTTAATGTTTAGAAATAAATCCTGACACAGAACTTTTTATTTTGTTTTAGGTTACCGGGAGTATTTATGTCAGCCTCGTTTAGAAATGAACGCTTACCACTTGTCCCAAGTTGCTCCTTTTTGCTACCTGTGTTGTTATTTTGAACTTAAATTTCCCCTATTGCAGATAAAATCATTACACAATAATAACTAGTCAGAAGATCAAAAATCTATAGTGCTGCTTATGATTTCAACTGAGTGCGACTGTGCCTTACCAAGCGGAAAACTGATGCTGTGACGTAAGAGATAATATATCACACGATGAAACGCTCGTCTGCAGCAACAGGCTACTAAATGATCTGATAACAAACAATACCCTATGGTCATATTTGGTAACTTAATCTGCCCCAGTTTTGTTGCAATGGAGATTTCTTATACCAGATTAGCACTGTCTAAAATCACGGGGTCACCAATTAAAAATCACTTTAAAAAAACTGTCGCCACGTTAAAAATTTTGTCTCATTTGGCGACAGTGGCGATCGACAGCGAAACTCCTGGGGTTGTGTTCATCATTCGATATTTTGCGCTTCTAGAATTCACATTAAAACGAAACCAGTGCAGGTCTAGTCTAGTGATCAAGAATAGTAAGTTGGTTAGTACTAGTGTTTAAAACATTATTACGCATTAACTAATTCTTAGTGTTTTTACTAGTATCTTTTATTGTGCCAATTCAGTGAATTTTGAATATATATTTTTTTTACTAAATTGGCTTATGTAATTCTGGGAATCACTGCTTTTATTTTTGCAATGAAGAAGGATATTGCTAAAATATTATAAATAGTTTAACTTACGAAATGCCAATACTATATTCATAGGCGACGTAATCCAATCCATAATCCATTCCACACAGAAACTAGTTTTCCAAGACAGACATTGGCGTATGTACTAATAACGTGTATTGCTATACATAAGCTATTCAAGGTCAAACTACTCTCAAATATATACTTTTTGCAATGACTATAGGAAGGCGATGCACTAATGACCGTGTTTATAGTATCGGATATAGTATCAATATCGAACACATGAAGTAACGGCCAGGGTATAATTATTAGAACAAATTTAATACAAGCATTCATACAACTGGGGGAAATTATTAGTTTTTCTAACGTACTACACATTAATCGACGAAAAATCAACTCATCCTATAATGCGTGTAAAATATTCACGACAGTATCATACGTACCACGGTTCCTTTGTTCTATCTGATGGAACTCAAACGTTTTTACCCAACATCCGCACATATATTTGACTGGTTCCGATCATAGCTCTAATCAAATTCATGCCGCCATAACAAACCACGTGATGAGTATCGACAGAATTGTTGGTTATATTATTTATGAATTTAACTATTTATTTCCTTTTCCGCTTTTCAGTATTGACTGCAAACTATATATATATGAAGTCCAATTATGAAAAAAATTGTGCCGAGTTGCATTACATAAGTAAACGTTACATATACGTAATCCTTACAGAGATTTTTAACACAAAGGGAAGATAATGCGCGCTGTATATAACTCTTTTTTCGCCAAGCGTTACCTCGCAAAATGTGTAAACGTGTATAGTCTTGAATAATGTCGTCCTTGAATATTAAACTGGTTTACAATGGTTATGACTCGTTGGGTTCAAATTAAACTAAGTATACATAAATAGTCCAGGATTGCGTGTCTTCTTATTGTCTGCTTATTGTGGGCTATCGATGTCCATGTCTTGATGTGCATAATGTTCAGTGTATACTGTCTTCGTTGAAAAAGGATTAACATGTGCGGCAGAAGCACAAACACGTGGCTGCAGTTGTAACAGTACATGTAGAAGAAAGAGAAGATAAAATAATATAGTGTCAGCAGAACTTTTGATTGCATATCCCACTATTGTATAAAATGTTGAAGTTTAAATTTCGTACAATTCAAGGGACCTATTAGAAGAAAAGCACATTGCCAGTTTTCGCCATTGATCCCAAGAAGGATAATACAATACACATATACATAAGCGAAGGAACACTCCTTACAAAAAAAATATTATGGAAATATAGTGTTGTGTATGGATCATAATACCTATAAATGGATACAATTATAACACGTCTGCAACGCTTTTACTCGGTAATTTGGAATTAACGTGTATCACTTACATAACGTTAAAATAGATTGCAATTTTTCAAGTTCGAATGGCCGAGTGATTAGTACAACATAATTTTTATACTAAAGGTCGTTGGTTCGAGCATCGGCGATTGCAACGTTTTAAATTTACCTGCCTTCCTTATTGAAAAGTTAGTGTATGTTAGTCTTGATGTTTATTTTTTCGCTGTTAAGATATTAAACGACTATTTTAAAACATACGATAATCTGTCAATACGTCGCTTTAAAATCAACTCGACGTTTTCTGTATAGTTTCCAATAAAGAAAAATACAATCTTTCAGTTTCAAGATACAGTATGAACTGCTGCTACCATCTCCATCATCAGGTGGGGGCCATTATTCATCGGGTGTTTCGGCGCTACCCACAACGCCCTCTTATAGTGCGCCG
The DNA here is from genome assembly GCA_027627225.1 of Congeria kusceri. Taxonomy (NCBI): domain Eukaryota; kingdom Metazoa; phylum Mollusca; class Bivalvia; order Myida; family Dreissenidae; genus Congeria; species Congeria kusceri. Next base: position 34,870,658 of record CM051026.1, read on the forward strand.
ACTAGAGTGGCCAAGCTCTAGTCTGGAGAAGGTAGGCTTGTGCTATCCATGCTTCATCTGCCTTGAAGCGGGGGCTGCCTAAATGTCTGCCTTGCGCCCTCCTATCCATGGCTCTTCTCGTTTCCGCCATGTCCACAATGAGGCTGACTCTGCTTCTCGTGCAATGGTTGATATTGCTTGTTTCGTACCTGTCAAATTTACTCCAAGGCTGATGAAAACTCGCCAGAGAGACCGTGCCCGGAAGCCTCTACATTTTAATTCCACTGGGAAGCACCAAGCCCTCCAACCTTGTTCATTACAGGTGTCCGAAAGAGAGTCTGGTACTTTGAGAGTTTCCGCTCAAGACTCTCTTTGACCCTTTCTTCCCAAGGCACTGTGAGTTCTAGTAGTATCACTTGCTTGGTAGCTGGAGACCAAAATACTATATCTGGCCTCAGCTTGGTCACAGTGATCTCTTGGTTTGTTTCAGTTGCTGTTTCAGGTCAGCCTCCATCTTCTAATCCTTTGCTGTAGTAAGGATTCCCCGCTCGTGACTGTTAGCTCTACCCTCCTGTCCTGACTTAACAAAGAGGATGAATGTTACACCATTGCTCTTGATGGATTTCTGAGCTCGTCTTGCCTGGTGAACATATGTTTTTCTCAGCCAAGCCAACGTTGCTACATATAATGATGTAGATGATTACACAACAAGGGCATCCACTACCGTATTATACTTAAATAAAACATCTCGGACGAAACATGTAAACCACACGTCTAGAGGCGACTTGGTCCTCTATATCTTGGTATTTAAAGAGTTCAACACCAGGTCCGTACCAATAGTGGCGTATCCGTGATCTACTTGTCACTAACTGGCTTCACAACCCAGGGGTGGCAGGTTCGAGACCCCGCTACCCCCTACTACTAAATCCTCATTCGAATGAGGCATTAAACCGAAGTGCATTGTATTATATGGTTTACACCGGGCACTAAAAGACCCAGGGTAGTCTCTGGAACGGGGCGTCTCGAGTATCTTACACTATTCCACGTTACCAAACTAACAAATCTTCTTGGAGCCATATGAGAGAGAATCCCGGTGCACTCGATACAAATGTACTACACACACCGTACACTTAAGTGTGCGTGTTCTGTTCGAATTACATTAGTTAATTTGTTAAACATGTAATAATTTTACGAGAGTGACAATGAAATAAAAAAGTTCCTGTCGACATTTTGCGGACTATATATGTATACATTTTGTCGATTCGCGTCTCAAAAGATCATTCCATCTCGAGCAATGAGCAGGCAGGTGACAAACGTGCACTATTAGTGTCCCCAGTACCAAACACAATGAGCATTATTGTAATTCAACAATGCCACATTCACAGAAACAAACGAAATCGTGACATAATTCTAACGACTTGAGAGTATTTTATTTGTTTACAATGCATAAAATTCCCGTTTCGCTTGCGAGGTTGTGGCTAGAGAAACACATTGAACGTAAACAACCGTCTTCAGTTCTTTTCGTATTTAAATTGTGAACACAATATTATTCAGCATCGTATTTTGCAAGCCGATAACAGATGCATTTACCACTTGAAATATGATGGACGTACGAAAAGCCATTGCTGAACTCATTATATTTATCTTCGTCACTGTTTACGGTATGTATTCGTTTGTATAACTGATGCACGAATCTAATTGTTTCATTTACTATCATAATCAAATAGGGTATATAACAATGTATTGTGTTTATTTAATATTTTTATTTCATTTTCAGCAGCCCGGGATCCGGTAATAGTGGTCACAGCTTTGTCATCCGAAACTTTGGAAATTTCATGCACTGGCGATATTGGGACCTTATTGAACATCTATAAAAAGAGAGTAGAAAGTGCCGCCTATACAAATGTTGTGCAAATAGTAAACCCGGTTGAACAATGCGCAATAAAAACTGAAACTGCCAAATGTATGTGCGTTAGCAGAAACCAAGTGACCTGCAATGTTTCTGTAACTGAAACTATAACAGAGCAGTGGAAGTGCGCAACATTTAGAGATAAGCAGCGAATTGACAGCAACGTTGTAAATATAACGATGCACGGTATGCAATGCACGTTTTTCTTTCATTACTATAATGTGTACACCAAGTTAACCTGTCATTGAACTTATGTATGAAAACAACACATATTTATAACAATTAGTATGTACGTGTCCGATCTAATATCGTGTTAAATCGATGTAGAAGTATTCCACGGAAACAGTGGCATAACTGGTGGTGATACACATGTCGAATAATTATTCCCAAATCTACCTGCTGTTTAAACAAGAGCACCGCATACGGGTGCTGGACGCTAGCCTTTCGTATTTGACAGTATTCTGGCCTTTTGTTAATATAATGGGTTCATCACTGTGATGAAGTGTGTTGAATTTCAAGTCAATACCTTTATAGATATTGAGAAATTTAATATAAAGCTAACATTCTAAGTTGAAACAACTTTAATATCTACACCAAAATCATTAGTATTGTTACCTCATATTGTCTACATGGGTTCAGGACTGTTATCAAGTATTCCGAGTTTCAAGTCAATACCTCATATAGTTATTGTGAAATTTGACCTAAAGCGAAAATTCTAAGTTGAAAAAAGGGCAATTACTTAAACGAAATCCTTGATGGATTTACCTTCTCTTCTCTACATAATAAATTCATCACCGTGATCAAGTACTTTGATTCTCCAGTCAATAATTGTTATAGATATTGAAACATTTGACCTAAAGCTAACATTTTAAGTTGAAAAAGGGTAATATATCCACCAAAATCATTGATATTGTTACCTCATCTTGTCTACATGGGTTCAGGACTGTTATCAAGTATTCAGAGCTTCAAGTCAATTTGACCTAAAGCGAAAGTTCTAAGTTGAGAAAAGGGCAATTACTCAAACGAAATCCTTGAATGATTTACCTCCTCTTTTCTACAGAATAAAGTCATCACTATGATCAAGTACTTTGAGTTTAAAGTCAATACCTCATACATATATTGAGAAATTTGACATCAACCGAACATATTTAAAGGTTAAAAAAAGGGTAAAATCTCAAACCAAAATCCTTGAAAGAGTTACCTCCTAATGTCTGCAGAATTGGATCAGCACCAAAAACAAGTACCTTGAGTTTCAATTCAATGTCTTTGATAGTTATTGAGCATTTTTATATTTAACCAAAACCATGTCAAAATATTCTAAGTTGTAAGTCCAAACAAGGGCAGGTAATTCTGGAAATAGAAATCACTGGGTTACCAGTCTTGTTGTTATGAAAAACCCTTTTCATAGTGAACAAGTATTGAAAGTGTCAGTGGATACTTTTGATAATATGGGATAAATGGACTCTGACAAACAGCTTAAGCAAACAATTAACCAAAACTAACGCAGACGCTGACACAGACGCTGTCGCTGACGCAGACACTAACGCAGACGCAGACGCAGGCGACATAGCGCAGACAATAACTCTTTTTTTTTCTTTGAAAAGTTGAGCTAAAAATTGGACGATATTATTTTGAGAAATGGCAAAATTCGTCACGTATAATATACACAGCTTAATCGTTTGTCTTCGTATACTAGACCTCCATCGCTGGCTATGTTTTTGTTTCAAAATGAGTCCAAATAAATGATTGATGGCTTTAATCCAGAATGGGACGTATTACAATCGCTAGTGCACTATAAACATATACCGTTTTCAGCAAACATGATGTCTACAGATGTCAACGATGTGTATTCCAGAAATATTGACATATTAAAGGACGAAACTACATCCACTACTATTTCATTTGGTAACTTACAATTGTCCTGTAAAATTATAGCTAGAACATCTTATGCAAAAAAGTGTGTACATGAATATACACATGTTCATATCTATTATTAATATATTCGAAATTAAACATGAGAAAATAGCTTTCAATAACGACTTATACATAATGCATATAAACAATCATATGAAACAATTAACTATCTAACAACAAATTATAACCTCGATATTTGCTTTTGTTTAATAGTGCTTGTACAGCCGAAAAGTTTAGTTCTTTTTGTAATTTGAAATTAACAACACTTGCTTTTCAGATACATTCCTCTTCAGGACCAACCACTATTATTTGCGAACATTTTGCTATTTGTTGTTTCTCAAATGTTCAATGATAAATCTAACGCCAGTTTGCAAGTGCTCTAAAATATTCATACAGGTTGTCTATTTCTCAAATCAGGGACAGACACTGCCAGTAAATGTAATCGTTTTGATGGCTTTACAACTCCTCAAGTCGAGGAAAATAGTGCAGGTTTGAACAATGCCTGCAGTATGAATCTCTTTTACTAATATCGGCGTTTACAAATGAAATATGCTATGTATACATTTAAATAGTTATTAAGTGGGCATGAATACACTATTGACCTTGAGAAATTGTAAGGTGGACTTAATTTGTTATTGATCACATTTATGTACGAATACCCTATTTGCATCATGTAGTAACATTGTGTAAACAAACTTAATCATTGTTGATGAAACAAAAGTAAAACACGTATCTATTAGATCGAAATCAGATACCTATAAAATCGAACAATATTTACTTTTCCTTCACGGTGTTCTTTTTTTTTCAGAAATCGATGAACCTGCAGACTCATCAAAGGAAGCATATTTTACAACGAACATTTCTAATAACAAACATAATATTGTAGAAGAGTCTACACATCACCCTTTTGAACGCGGTTTACTATTTGTTTTCAATTTATGCATACTCACATTTGTTCTTCATTTTATATAACCTACCTTTAATATTACTCAATTTGATATGTTGAAAGCATTCCTACAATAATATATATCTGTCAATTTGTCGCCCTGCTTAATGCCTTTGGTGGTGCAAAAAGACATTATATATATTTATATTTACACGCAGGTAACAGTAATACAACTGTTGTAATCATAGTTGGTTCGGTCGGTTGGTTCCTTGTGTTTGCTGGATTAGTGTCGTTCTGCCTTTACCGAAGACGAAACTTTGTTTTGGGTGGTATGTACAGAAATATAAGTATTTAAGTATGTGTTTTTTTAGTTTCGCTTCCCCGATGCTGCGCCTTTGAGCTGATAAACACATTCATTTTGAACACATACTGAACACAATTTCATTATAAGCCTTTAATTGATGTATTTCCTGGATTTACCAATCTATTATAAAACCTCTACAAATTAGTCCAGCTTTTCGTTCTGCCCAATAGAGACGCACCATACATGTATATATGTGCATATTTTTCTGGCACTAGATCTTGCCCCTTTGTACAAAAGCATTTGGATGTGTCCGTTGAAAATAAGTACTAATAGGTTTTGTTGTATTAGAAGAAATCAAGTTACATAAGATAGTTAACATTGCCAAACAAGTATTTTAATACACTAAATATTTGCTAAGTATGCATAATGTTCAAATCATGCAGTTGTTTATATTCCAAAACAAATACGTAGGCGTACATCATGCATATACATCACGTCAACACAACGCTTCGCACGCAACATAATGTCAATAGTTTACGACTTGCAGAAGATACGTTAAGAACAAACCAATTGGAAGATCACACGGATGCCCATGTGAACGATTTGACGTCACAGGTTCAGAACACTTCTGACTCAGACGGTGCTGCAATCTCTACTAACGTCGCTACAACATCCGATATCTCAGAACTAACGCAAGAAGCGAATGCCACAAATTCGCACTATTATGAAAGCATTCCTCTCGTTCATTTCTTTGCACTGTCAATAGATGAACAAGAGTCGCAAGAAACATGCTGTGTTGGTGCTCATGGACATGTTGATATTGCCTCGAGTTGGGCCAATTATGTGGCTTTGCCAAAACATGCGTCAGGAGTGTCTGTCTGTATGGGTAACTAAACAGATATTGTTCAGTGTCTGTTAGCTAACGACAATCTAATGTTGCATACAGTATTTTATTTTTTATTTTTCATTTGCCAAGTTAAATTTTGTGGTTGTGTATATTATATAATACTAACCGCATTCTACCATTTTACAGATGCAGATGATGTTGAAACATCAGACATTAATGTGTACGTATCACTAGTGACATGTTAAGCTACACCATACAATTGTATATACATCTACAACAAGTGCATGTACATGCGAATCATAAGTTTTCATGTTATTCATTATGTATATTTGGGACTGATTTCTTTAATACGTTAAGCAAAGACCCACAATTACTTTGCTATTTGAAAACACTAATCATGTTAGCAACAACCATTTTACCAGGTGCATGTATCCTCAGTAATAACAGTTCTAAGGTCACCTTTGATCCATGTCCGTTCGTTTCTTTATTTTCATTGAAGCTAACACGAAACGGTATTTTAATAGCTAATGATGTCGGTTAAATCACGGTTTGAAAAATCGTATTCAAGTTATGTGGCTCTTATCCAATTATTGCATGTGTTCTTTCATTGGACTCACATATAATTTGTTAACGCTTGGAATTGTGTTTTCTGTTCTTTTGAAACTATATTTTGTTGTGCTACCATTTATGCTAATGTTTCTTCTCCCTATCTCGATATGAGCTCGAAAAAAGGGTGTGTTTGCTTCTGAAGTATATATAAATTACCTTCGAAATCAATAGTACTTGAAACAGTATGATAGCAAGCGTGTGAAACATTTAGCAAGATGACAAAATCGTCAATTGAAAACCAAAAATTGCCTATCAGCCTTGATCGCACATGTACTGTAAACACCTACTGCAAAGGGACGATATATTGCTATCATCAACCCAATTGTGCCAATGTACTTATCCTTACATGACATTATATGTTTCTAGGTGTGACAACGTTCGCTATGAAAGTTTATGCCGAACAGACACTGATGAGATAGCACAATACAGTGCGTTGTGTTGCAAAAAGAAGGAAGGCCGCTAACGCGAAAAATCGAGTTGGTGGACATTTGTTATGCATTGAAGTATGTGACAGACTCAACACATTCTGTACATATATTGTTATTTTGTTTGTCAATAGTAACGTCTGGATTTGACATGTAAAAATAAAGCAATTAAAAACATTACAACTAATCAGTTAATGTATACGTTTAAATATAAGTAGTTCATATGTTTTCTTATCTATTGTGTTGATATCAATATCTTGAAACTAGATTTACACTCATTAACGCTTGTATATAAAAAATACTATAACAACTGTGTAGGTATCATCACATCCATTTTGCTTGTACCATATTAAGGCATAATTCTAATTTGGATTATTTTCATTCGTACAATAATAAAAACAACGGTATCTTATAACAGCTGTATAATTATACCATGCTTATTGTAACTCAAGCATGTACATATGTATATGCTACTTTAAAACTAAATATGACTGTTATGATATTTTGTATGAGATTAAATTGTTGTTGTATAAGTGTGTGGCCGACTTTCGTTTCGAATGTTGTTGAGATTATTCAACGTTCGCGGTTATATATTCACTAGAGTCACACGTGTGCTATTTGATGTTCCTGTCTATGTAACCTGTTCTGTTAAGTATTCTTGTTCGATTTCGAATTTCGTATGATTGCTGACTGTACATATGTAAACATGTAAATACGCACGTAGACCAATTGTATTACCATTCATTAGGGTTATCTCCCTTCGTTCGATGGTATACAGTCTATAAATAGCCCACATTGAATTGTTGATGTTTTTAAACGTTATTAGGCAAGTAGCAGGCTGATTTGTATAGTGAACTAAATCATACCAGTTGTCTCGTTTCATGAATCGAATGCGCGGATTAAAGGGACATGTTTTCAAATGTTGGTATCTTTTGTTCGCACACCACTCGGTCATTTTGACTTACAAAGTTGTAAATGTTTAACGCCATCTTATTGATACACATGTTTCTCCAAAATACTGATGCTTTATAATTTCATCCATTTCAAAAGATGTGTTTCCATAAACAACATCATACTTCCAATATATTAATTTTTCAGTAGTGTTATTTTCCTTGTTTATATATAATGTATTTTTTTCAGCAAACGCAAAACAAATTCCCTCCGTATATTCTTCATGTCAAAGGGACGTATCGATGGCTACTGCGGTGTTATAGTTTCTTAAATGAACATATATTCTAATAAGTATTCATTTAGTGATTAATTCACTTTATAATTCATAAAAAGGTTGCCAACGTGACAGTTTTTGCGGGGGCGGGAAAATCAGTAGTAGTATTTCTATCGATATGAATGAAACGTACATGAAGAACCGCTAAACGTATGCGCACTATTTATAAATGCCATACAGCGTAGGAGTATTTCCATTGAAGTGCGCTTATTTTGTACGCATGATCTCGAATCCTGCTGCAGCCGTGTATTAAAATAACAATTATTCGTATTGTATGTATTTTTTAATGAACGATTCCATCAATACATTACTGCTAATATAACAATATATTCGTGAAAAATGACGAGAAATACCTCTTTAAATCACGATGCAAAGTGAAGTGTATTAACATGTATGTCAGCCATAGTTAGCATATGGTGAACAGTATAATATATATTTAACAATATTGTTTACATGTGCACCAACTAAAATACATAGCTGAAAAATAACACTGTAGGACAGTTTCTTTGTTTGTGTGCAATGTACATAGATAATCTTAAAACCTTCGAATCAACCAATCGTAAACAAGCGGATATCGTAAACCTAGGATTATCATCCGGTGCATTCTGTTTAAGCTCTCCAAAAAGTAGCCAGTTGTGCGTTTCCAATTTAGTTCACTATAAATAATTAATTTGAACAATGATGTTATTTTCTCTCTATATGCACACATACATGTACGCTTGTCTCGTATGGTTGTTACGTATATTGTATGGACATCTTAAATTAATGACAAAAGACCCGCAGATGTGCTACGAAATGCTTTCTAAAATAGCCACATAACATTGTACGAGGATTAAGAAACCTCTATGTAATGTACAAATATAGAATTAATTAGAAAGCCTGTGTATCAGATTAAACAAACAGTAACGCTCTGTTAACTCCCACATTATTGTAAATGCGAAACGGAAACACATCTTTATTCAGTTTGTATACGAGTCATGCATACAGGTAACGCTAAATAAAATTGTAAACACAAGATAAGTGTATTTAGGTCAGGTAACATATATTGTTATTACGCAGTTTACTTATCTTTCACAATCAATATCTAGTAAAGCACTTTTCCACTTTTGTGCGAACTACATATACATGTTCAAGGAATGACATTATTGAACGGTTTGCTAATTTCTGCGCAATTCATTACAATGATTATAGATTAAACACATTACGATAATTTGGAAGCAAACGGGAATCGATTTACCCAAAGATAATGACCAGGTGCATGATATGTAATCTCTCCAAAATATGGACGTATGTGTTTCAAAATCAGTTCATAATACAAACTGTGTTCATATAATTATTTTAATAATCACTGTTTTGTGTGATTGTATTTATTATTGTTAACAGACGGACGTATGAACAAAACAGACCCGAAGGATGGTTATACTGTTTATTTACTGTCCGTAGAATTCAGCGTCACATACAACACTCTAATATTAAGACACATTCAGTTATAAACCACGCATGCATAGGTGATATGATACTACAGAGGTGTAATTGCTTATTACAACTATATCTCGTAAAGAAATCAGGTATGGCTACGGGACACTTTCATTTACGTCAATATTCAGCCCATACATATTTGTTGTTTTGTTGTCATGCTAAAACAGGACAGAGCGGTTTATTGTCATGAATGGTTCACAAGGTAACTCGGTCAAAGTAGATAAATTACATGCTGAATAATTATCCCGCGTGCTATGTAATTGCTATTTTGTCAGTGATGTCTTTTTCCACGTATTCGCTCTGGACTACATGTAGAGGTTGTGTTGCTTGTTATCTCGACTGTTCACCCGTTCGTCGGCGTCGGCGTCGCCGTAACGCTCTGGTTAAGGTCTGCGTGCAAAAAGTCCATACATGTATTTCTATAACTACTTAACTACATGTATTAAATTGAAACTTCACACATGCTTTCAAGGTCAGAGGCCAAGACCCGTAACTGTGACCAGCATTTTAACAGAAGTATGCCTCTTTTTGTACTTAGAAAAGTCATGTTAAGGTCTGCGTGCAAGAACAAATGCAGGTTAAGGTTTGCGTGCAACAAATACATTTCTCTGTAACTACTACATATAGTCAATCGAAACTTTACACATGTCTTCGGATTCATTATTTAAAGTCGCTGACCAAGTCCCGTACCTCTGACCTGCAATTTAGCAGAAGTATGCCCCTTTTTGTACTTAGAAATTCAGGTTGAAGTTTGCGTGCAACAACTCCATGTCTGTATAACTACTACAGATATTCATTTGAAACTTCACATATGTGTTCAGAGTCATTATATAAGGTCACTGACCACGGCCCATAACCGTGACCTGTAATTTATCAGAATAATTTCCTTTTTTGTACTTAAACATTTATGGTTAAAGCTTGCGTGCAACAACTTTATACCTCTATATCTGCTACAGATATTCAATTAAAACTTCAAACATGTCTTCATTGTCATTATATAAAGTCAGTATGTGACTGTCAAAGGCACATAACTATGACCGCAGTTTAGCAGATGTATGCCCCTTTTGTAGTGATAGCGGCCAATAACTCTGACAAAGCGGTTGAATTGTCGAGCGCGCTTTCGTGAGACAGCTCTTGTTATTTATGACGTGTTTTCAAATATACGCTTCGCAATGCCTAATTTAATATCCATTGAGCGCTGAACATGTCTGTAAACACGCGTTTATACACACATATCGCGTCTTTTAAACAATGCCAATGCCTGTGCATCAGATTACACAAGCAGTTTTGCTCTTTTTTTTTAAACTGTGAATGCATAAATGGAGCCACATCATCGAAATTCTATTGAATACAAATACATACAAACATCAATAATGCATTGGCAGTGTCGACATTTATTTGTTTCGAATAGGGTTATGTGTCGTTATTTTTTATTTGCATGTGTATGTATTGTTGCAAATCATGTAAATATATCGAAAGTCCATAGTCTAAAGTAATATAATACAGAGATGACAGGGTAACTAACAATAGGACGAAGTATGAAGTTTAATCGACAGCGGTTAGAAACGATCACTTGTGATTGTGACAAGTATGCATAGTTATTTAATGTCAACTCTATTCTTACACTTCCTATAAACCCATGCTTATCTCTGTCGATATGTAACATGATACGAAAACCATTTTACAAGCTATGGGATAGTTATATTTGTCTTTGTTCTTGTGCGATGATTTATTTTAATTAATTTGCATATGTTAAGGTTCTTAGTTACATTTGGATACAGTTAGACTATTAACTGGTAAATAGCTTACTTTGGTTCTTAACTTGATTGTTATATCCAACATACGTTTGCCATTAAATGCTAATGTAAACACGACATGCAATTTTCAACTTGGTTTCAATCAAAATATATAAACATCGATTTACAGGTACATATAGCATACCACTTATAGCTGTAAAGATACTTATGCCATTACAAAGTGTATTATACCATATTAAAACTTACACATTTGCGGACTTACTAAGAAGACCAAATCAATTTGCGGATTTTAATTGATTATGGTGGATTGTAAATGAATTATATATTGTATTTTCAAAGTACATGTGAATTATATTGGATATTGCTTGCATGTGAACACATGTAGATCCAAGAGTTGTTATCATCGTTGCTGCCATGGGGTGTTTGGTCATTATTGCCGGGATTGCAGCCATATGTATGTACCGGAAATACAGACTGCATTCAGGTAAAATAAAAAACAACAACAATGTAACTGCACATAAAATGTCCCATAAAAACAAGCATCCCATACTTGGCAAACCCACGTTCATCATCTGCTAAAGAATATACACATTTGCTATGCATTTTTACTTTGCCCATTACCTCTAAATTGAATAATATTTTGATTAAACATGTCTTTCAGCAACAGCGAGTCTAACAGTTGTTCACAATGTATCAATAACTGATCAAATGCCCGATAGAATTGGGATAACTGAAAATATATTACCTGGACAAAAACTATTGACGGACGAACACCTCTGCATCATTTTGAAAGCATTCCGATGACGTCTCTGTCGACTATTGAGGACAGTTTTAAGACAGTAAGAAGCACACATCATACAACCGATGTCGAAGAAATCAGGAACGAAGAGACAACTGCAGCGTACATTACGAATCCATCCCGGACACACCTCCTGATACGCCCTATGGTGAGATACCGGATTTGGATGGTAATGTTAAAGCAGTAACCTCATTGTAGATTATACTCTCTATACCGATAATGATAATAATATCATTTATAGCTTACATTTATAACGTATTATACCATGGTAGGGCATAATCCTCAAGCAGATTTCTGAAACAAACACAGTTTTATCTTAATATTAAGGACACTAGATTTTGCTATGTAAAGAAAAAATTAACTGAGGGCCTTTGCCATTTATAACCATGTTTGTTTGATCTTGCTCACAAGACACATATTTGTATATTGTTTTACTTGCTTGAACAACATTGCGTTCGTGAACAACTTGACTACTAAATTGTGTTTATATTAAATTCAAACACACGGTTTATGTTATAGACAATGGCGAAACATTAGAACATCAAAGGTATGTATTTGACGACTTGCAAGTCGTTCTAGTTCACTTGCAAATGTGTGAGATCTCTGCTATTGTGACGGTGATTGGATAATAGTGTTTTGTATTCGAAAGCACATGAGGTATCATGCATTGTCTGTCCGCTCTACATAACTGCGTTTGTCACACACAATCGAGTTTGTAATCACATAGTTACAACTTAAGCTGAACATTGAGCACATTTGCTTGGGTCTAAAACAAAGTGTAGCTGCAATTCCTTTTCTCGAACCTTGCTAAACTTTCCAGGTTATTGTTTAACAAATATACACTGATATTGTTCTCTGTGTTCATTTAGAACATCGCTATGAAAGTCTGCTACAGAGACGTGGAGATAGTGCGCATTACAACCTGTTGGTTCAAAACTAGAATTGAGTTCACCACGACCAGAATTATTAAGTTCAAGGTCTTGATAATCACTTATGTAAATATACCATAATGTGATGTGAAAACTGTATATACAGAATATGTCCATCGACACTTGAAACATTTGAATTATGGCATGCATATTTGTCACAAACCAATTAAAATACGCCAGGTGCAGTAGTGTATACATATATATAATTAAGTAAACCAATGATAATCCAAGTTCACCAAATGATAACATTGGGTCAAAAATGTACAGTGTTATCCTACGTACGAAATCTTTGAGAGAGCAACTGTCAGTGTCTTCTAGTGTTTAATCAAATAATCCATTCAAAAGCTTTATTAGTGAAACTTTGATTATCACGGCTACTCAATCTCATTTTTCGTATGTTTGAACACATGCTATAAATGAAACAATTGAACAATGGCATATGCTCTCCATTGGAAGCACTATAGCACTGACGTTGTATAACAAAAGTCCAACATATTTTAAAGTAAACACATGAAATGCTGTAGTATCAAAACATTCAAGTGTAATAGTATTTTAGAAAGTATGTTATGTTATAAAGTTTAGTATGTTAGAAAGTTTGATAGATTTTTGAAATAAACTTTTGTTAAAACAGAAGGGGAGTTTGTTTAACCAATAGGAATGCTATGGTCTTGCAAACATATATTGGCGCATCAGTTTGATACACATGCTATCAGAATGTCAGTAAAACAGATCCAGTGGCATGTCCAAATATGCCAGTAAACAAAATGATAACACATACATATTTTGGCAGAATTCGAATCACAGGCATTGTGATTCAAAGTCTTAAACACTTTCCTCCTTGCTCATCTTCCTGACACTTGTTGATGGGTGCTTTTGTTATACGACTATTAAATGCATGCTTTAGACGCTAGATAACTGTTAATACAATACAAATAGAACAGTCGATAGCTACCGGAGATTAATGAATGCCATGTCAAGACAGTCGCACAATACACTACTGATCAGTGCACTAACTTTTTTAACTATTATGTTATAATAGTCATTGAATCTTATTCTTGATTTCTAATATTCTAAATTATAGACATATTTTTGTTTAGACACACGCTCAATAAACCTGTTGAATATGTTATGTTAAATTTAAAATTCTGACATTTGAATAGAGTGAGTTCTGCCCAATGTTACGCAATAGCGAACAACTGAAGTGCCTTCAGCGCTTTGATATTAATCGTTTAATGATAGCATCGACGGTGTTTGTTATGTACTATTTTTAATTCCATAGATCATAGACACATTATTTTGCAAACAGTAAATGTCTTTCAAACGCCCATATACACTGGAAAGGTCGCATGCTGATTCTTAACGTGTACACTTAACGTATATAGAACTTATACACACTTATTGATCGAAAACATTTAAACATCAATACCCATACTATTTATAAGCACAAGATCTCAAGATGCGCTTCCGTGTAATTTATGTTGAAATATTGTAATGATCAATGTAATTTTGTATAATTTAATTGATAACCAATAAGATACAATATCTGGATGCATTTATATCTAATTTGTTAATGATTCCTCGAATTATCTTGAATCTTAAAGGGACATGTTCACAGATTCATTTAAACCTATTTATTGTAGCTTGATTGCATCGAAAGCCTAAGGCTTATTGGTAATCTCTTGAGTCTGTTTCCTGAGTAGAACCAGTACTTGGTGTCTTTGGGGGAGATCTTGAATACGCTCCCAGATTGGGGATCGAACCCGGGACCTCCCGATCGCTAGTCGGACACCATATCCACTGTGCCACCGCGACCTTCACAGATTGACGAAATTACAATTATCCAACTTTGTCACAGATTCCCAAAATTAAATAAATGTTTATATTCTGGAGCTAACAAACACTACGGACATAGAAATATACTATAAATGCCGTTTTGTTAACGAGTAATCCTCAGTTGAAATTGAGAAATTCATAAAGCGTTTGTAACGCTAATCGGTGAAATGATTTGCAGCGTTTCTGTTGTTTTCGTTGAAATTGCTGACATTACGTGGATCGCTTACACGAAGTAAAATATGCAAACACATATGTACATATCTAAATGGCCGAGTGGTTAAGGCGATAGCCTTTTGATCCAGAGGTTTGAGGTTCGAACCCTAGTATCTTTTTTATCGTAATTATACTTGAACTTTTAAGTTCAGATGAATTAAATATGTCAAGTTGAGACATTAAATGGCATACTTAAAAATAAAATAACACAATGGGTGGGTCAGTTCTCCTTAGTATTGAATCGACCGACTGGGCTCTTTCAGGTTTGCGGGTCCATTGTTTTAACGCAATGCGCCATTTCTTGACTTTGTATATATAGTTCTACTTCTGTCCAGCACATAGGCCTAATGTGTTTGTTGCTATTTAATTAAAATCTAAATTTCTAAACTGACACATTAACCTAATAAGTGGTGTATGCGCGCCGACCATCTAACTGTCCCTTTACGAAGTTCAAGCCACAGGAAGGTTTTGTGAGTTTTATTGTTAATTGTTGCAATAAAAGTCATTCTGAAAGTAATTTCTGAAACAGTCGCAATATATATTAAACATATATCTTATCGCGTGACTTTACATATACATGGAAAGTTGACATTTAATTTGATTTTGTTTTCATAGTGTGCGTTTTCAGTACGGCTATGCAGAGTAAGTATTGAACCAACAACAGCAACAACAATAATGATTTACATGATTACATTACATCACTAGTACATATAAAGATATAGTTATTTAGTTTGGTTATCCGCATACTGACAAATGCATATTTAACAACTAATGCTGAAGACATATAAACACTTTTATGAATGTCATTACAATAACTCAGTCAAACACTTACAGATCCTTAATTGCAATGACATATTCAATCATAATTATTATGTTTGCAGCGTTACACAAGCCATAAATCGATATTCGCACGATATCTGCAAACATATTGCAACAAATATGTGCAGAAAATAATAACGATACTAATAACAGCGTATTTGTTCGAAAGAAAGTTGGCACTGGCAGGTTCGACAGTATCTTCAGTATAGTAAACAATAACACAGTGTGTCGTACTTACGAAACAACACAGGAGGCTAATGCAACATGTGCGTGCAAGTACAGACGTCAAGTGGTGTGTAACATAACGGATACCAAAGAAACTGAACATGGAGACCAATGAAAGTGTCGAACCATCACAAACAACGAATCACGTCTTGAAAGTGACCCAGTTAGCGTACATAGTGGCATAGTTATCTGACGTTTGTTTTGTATGGCAAAAGTAATATATTTACGAACGCAAAGCAGTGGTCATGTTATAATTATTACTGTTTAAAAACGCATGCAGCTTCGGTTTCTTTAACACTATTCACAAATTACCAAAGTTTAATGTTCAGAAACAACGGGATAAACACATAACCAAATGTATGGAAAGGCATGGCTGCCTTATACCGTTCATTTGCAAGTAATGCAACCGTTTGGGTGATCTATAAATTCATCTTATTACACAAATGCATTACTGACAAAATGAACCTATATATTTCTCATTCGGTTTCACATAAGGACGGTAAGTTTCATATATGCTATTTTAATTTCATATAAATATAAAGTGAATCCATGTATTGACAGTTGGATTGATAGAAATACTGGTTTTATTAATACATTTTAAAAACCAATACATATATAAGAGAGTTGGTTGTATACAAAGGCAGTTGGTTCAATATACTGAAATGTGAATCCAAATATAACAAAAATGGTTATTGTCAATGATGTTTACAAAACACGAATAATACAGTGTTATATTGAATCTGTATAAAGGTACATCAGTTCAATACACCAATGATTCAGTTGTACTGATTTTGGTTCAATATAATCAGTTTCCATTTCTATATAGTCGAAATGAATTCATATGTCATAAAAACGGTTGCATTAATTGACAAAGATCGGCCATTGTTTTCCATACAAAAGAATTATATGAGCTTATGACTTTCATATTGTGTTTCTTTGACAAACGTTAAGGTGAACATTCTAAGATTTACAATACATATATAACAAAAGAAAGAATGTCAAAGCAGTCAACAGGCAGAATTGAAACTACATCAAACCACAGCAAAAGAAAATTACAAGGTATATTAGTTGGAACCATCTATGCGATATTGAACATTGTAATTTGTTATAATAAATACATCACACAGTTGAGAGTGTGTAACTTAGTGTATAATTTCAATGATTTAAATGATTTATAGATCACAAGTGTATCATTATATTTATTTAAATTGAAAACATTTTCTGATGCAACCCCACCACTCCAGACCAACTTGTCAATATTGCAGTTATTTAAGTAGTCGTTGTTTTTCTACTGCTAAATATATTGTTATAATATATTAACGTTGATAAAAACGCACACTATTTATCGGAGAAAGATTACGAGTAACAATGGTATTCAAATATATACTTAATCTGAAGGAAAATGTTTTCCATGCTAAACTAGAAACTGCTTTTTCTACCAAATGTTACTTTACAATAATCTCTAAATTTTTAATTAAGGTTCGTCTAGTAAATATTTTATGTGAACGACAGATGCTACCAAGGAATTCGACACGAAGCCTACAACAGACGTACTGACGGGGAACGGAGACTCATCTGAAAACGGTTTCATTCTTAGCATCAACGGTACGTGATTGATTTTAAATGTCGGTACGAGTACTTGGTCATTACGATTACTTGGTTCAATTGCCTGAAACAAAGAAACGCGTGCATAAGTAGATATGTATATGCACACGTTTAAATCTGCATCACACAGTTGACTAAAGTTTACACATATATATGTTTGTGTTGGTTTTGTGTTGCGTTGTTTGATATGACAGCTGGTAAATTAGTTCTCCTGCGAAGCATCTGTAGTTTCAAAGAGTGTATATTTTGTTGTATATTTGTGTCCAAAAAACAACAACTTTGTCTTCCTATAAAAATCTCCATTGTGTAATGTGCTCAAAATAACAGACACGAAAATATCAAATGGTATTTTTCTGAATTAGTATGTAGCTGTTTCCAAATCAAAACATGGTGGTAAAACAATTGATGAAACCAAACATTAATACACAAATAATGCAACGATTTAACGTGGCGCATTACAGATGATACAGGAGGCCCGAGTGACAATAGAATATTACAGTCGAACACCGTGTAAGCCGTTTGATGGTGTTTTAATAAAATATCAACAGTATTGCTTCTTACAAAAATGCATGTAGCTACATGTACAGCATAAACACACAAGAACATTGGTAACATAAATACATTGTATTTTTGTGTGTGATTAGACAAAAACAATACACAAATTTATTTGCGGAAACCGTGTTGCAAATACATACATTTACTTTAATTACGGTTTGCAATTTTATTGGATATCTTGTTCTATTTGTTTATTTAGGACAATTCCCAATGACAGTATATATTAATTCACAAACGAAACTTGTATGGTTGTATGCAGTACTTTAGCATATATTAATCACTTATTTATTTCTGCATATATATTCATATGTATATCGTATTACAAACATAACTTCTTTGCACATTTTGGACAGAGTAAGTGTTAAATCTTATGTGAAGCGTTGAAAACATTTTATACAGTAAAAATTGGTATATTATTATTATTATTATATTATTATTATTATTCTGAATCTTGTTTGTTTCAGAAAGCGAGTCACAGTTGGCATGGTAACGTGAAACATTTATTATACATTAGCATGAGATATTTGTACATGTGTAAACATACTAATTATGATATTACATCAGAGTATTTACATCCTGTTTTTTATCAGTCTTATAATGTATTTTTTGGCACATTAAATACACTTGTTTACTTATAACCAGTTCAATACTAACCATAATGCGATTTCTAACAAGCGGGCCACCGCGTGTTGACGATGATGGTTTGTGCATTCCGGAACTGATCGATGACGATCCAATGTACAGTAGCGCGAAGGAAAGTATGTTGACACATTTTTAACATGCGCAAATATGTGCTATTTTGCGAATGTGTTATATTGTTAATATTGAATAAGATAAAAACTCAGTATGCTTTAATTATCTTAAGCACTCACAAGTAAACACAAAACGACCTACACAAGTGCCCTATAGGTATAAATCCACAATAATGTGCTGATAGATGTGTTTCCTTTTTTTGATTAATTAATATATTTGACATAGTATAAATATAGTTAATATGATAAGATTTAGTTCTAACATTTGCAATTCATTAATCTGACATATGGAATGGTTGTGAGGAATATTGATGAATATTGATGTATATATACTAACATTTACTTACTACCATTACCAGGGACATTGACGTGTGCTTCCAAAGCGCTGACATAAGTTATGTGTGCATTTACAATGACCCTATTGCTAGCCAGCGTTACATGCCTGTGTCTTGTGAAGTATTTTGCAACAATACAATATTTATAACGTGAAATGAACTAACGTTGTATGCCTGTGACTTGTGAAGTATTATGCAACAATACAATATTTATAACGTGAAATGAACTAATATCAATTTAGCACATGCATAATAAATGGTGTCATATTTCACACAACACAAATAAGTTGGTCATTCTACCCCACATACACCAACTAGTAAATGCAATTTAATTTACATTAGGCGTGAACAAATATTTTGTTTCTTTTAAAACAAGGGTAGGTAGGTAGCTAAGGATTTGTTTAGGATAAATGGTCAACTTGAAAATTTTAAAACTGAATAAGCATTTCGAAACATATTAGTATATCCTTAAACAGTGTTTATAAGTGGATGTCATCAAAACAAAACTCTTTTTTTTTTTCAACAACATTTAATTATTCGGAAAAATTGTAACTAAAACCAAACAAATCTGACAAACTCATTGATTTGTCTAGGGTGGAGGCCTTTTCAGGGTTGGGTAAGGTAACCCGAAACGCACATTGTTTTCGCCTTAATTTAAATTGGTTCTTATTGCACGTCAGTTGTATTAGTACGTGATCCCAATATACTTTGTACGCATCTTTGTTATTAAAGCTTTTGTAATAATTATGCCTGTTCAACTAACGTTGTAGGGTGCATCCGATTTCCCCTCTAAAGCAGAACGACGGTAATGATTATTAATTTTCCGATGATATCGACGTGATGGACCCGCTTTACTCACTGGCTGGCAGGAAGATAGGTAGCGAAAGAGGTTTTGTGTATAAGAAGCATTAGAACTATAGTCATCCAATGCCGGTGTATGATATGTCCAAAACTATGCTTGAATATATAAAACCAGACTATAGTTAAATACTTTAGTACATTAAAACAAAGTGTGCCTACTAATGCTAATGATTTATATAATAGTATATAAACACCCAAAATATAATACAATACTGAACAATCGCACTTGATAATTCGTTTGATAATTATGTTTCCAGTATTTCAACATATACATACATATTTTTCATTTTCGCCAAGTAACATGTTTTGTTTCAGGTACCGAAGCTACAAATTGCAACCCGTGGGAATTTTTAAAGGGCCAAGAGTTAATCATAAAAAAATTAGAATTACAGTATTGTGCATCGATTTTAAAATGGAATCACCAAACATTTCGTTCATCGTGTAAATGGGTATTCAAACAGGTCAGCCGGTCTTGTGCAAGAAGGCGCCGCATCCATTGAACCTTTGAACAGCATAGACAAGAAACAAAAGAAAGCCCCAGCTGGTAATTAATTGAATTGTATTTACACATTTTTATTATTTAACTTAGCTATTACAAAATAGCTTTCTCAGTGCCAATGATATCCTATTAAGTAAAATAAATGCGAGTGTGTATTTGTCACATGCTTATAATGCAAACGGGGTTCTAAACAGACAAGTAATTGAGTATGCACAACTTACTTTTTAGATACGTCAAAGGATATTGAAATGTAAGTATAGACATGACTGTGTAACGTATCTTTTAAGGACGATGACTATATAAATTAGTCATTTTTGTCTTTTTATGCATTCAACTCGTTTATAATTTCCTAAATTGGCTCTACTAATACAATCCTTTTATATTGTTTGCATAACGTATACGCTTTGGCTGTATTGCACTTTAATGTGTGTATATACATTACAGAGTATCGTGATGTATATTTAAAAAAAAATGAACAGGTATTTCAGACAATAGTTAGATGATATACAGTAACATGTATCATGTATCTGCCAAACTCATAAATGTGTTGTGTTATGTTTGGTGACTTAAAATGCGTTATAAGAACAGCTTGTCAGGTAAAACTATATACATGTTTGCAAACAAAGTGTATTCGCATTTATTATTGGAACACATTTTAATAAAAAACACTGGCACTGTTTACGTTTGACATATACATTTAGGGACTCATCTTAAAGATAATTCTGAAAGTATAAATATCAATATATAACGCAATGTTTGTCTTGATTTTCATGCATTTTCGTGTTGTCCACCTCCATTATTGACGATGGGAGACTATACATACAGTGCAGTGAACAAGGGTAGGAAAACAGG
This sequence comes from Congeria kusceri, assembly GCA_027627225.1. Taxonomy (NCBI): domain Eukaryota; kingdom Metazoa; phylum Mollusca; class Bivalvia; order Myida; family Dreissenidae; genus Congeria; species Congeria kusceri. The sequence goes on from CM051026.1 coordinate 34,892,269, forward strand.
TTTCAACTTTTGTTTTACTTAAGAATATAAAACATTCATTACTTATTACATATTAATATAATACCTATACACTTTATCTATATTAATTTATAAAATATGAATAATTTGTAGTATAGATACAGTTTGGTCGCCAATAACGGATCACTTACGAGTCTTTCGCGAGAATTCATCTCATCTTACAAAATCTGGCTATTTACTGGTCTTCAATATACATTATTATTCCCTAAATAAAACAAAATGAACACGATTTTAAAAGGTTTAATTACAGTGTAGAAGTGTTGATTTGTAAATCATTGGTGTTTTCTCCAATAGAGAATCATGTTCTCCAATACCGGATCACGTGCTAGTGTAGGGTGGGGGGTCATCCCAAAACCATGGTAAATGACAGAAATCAGCTGATTTTCATGGTAAAATCGAAATTATCGACAAACGAAGAACAATTAGAATCATACTTATTTTTTTTAAGTGTCACCATTTTCAATAACAAGACAATGGAAATAACATTTAAGAATACAGTCTTACTGGTAGTCTATCTAATAGAGTCTATTACATTTGTTCAAGTTCCATTACACCAACTTATTTGATAAGTTCAAGCAACTGACTGAGTTTGCCAAAGTAAACAACAATATCCACATTATGTAGTTGCATGGTAACACAACACCACCACATTCCTTATCAGGACCCGGCCAAGGTGAGAAACTTGGCACTGGCTCACCTGTAATGTCTGCATATATTTCACCACCATCACTCCTAACTTCACAACCATATGCTGAAAGACACTTGGGCACGTGACCTACCTGTAATCCAGCATTAATTGACGTTTTTCATCTTTTAAATGATTGTGTATTTTCTTCGGAAAAGTTTCCAACGATGGCAACCAAACTAAACACGCATGTTCATCATGGGTTTTTGTATAATCTCTATCTATAGTTAAAATAGTTGGCTTGCAGTAGAAGTTTGGAAGGATAATCTTTCCCAGAAGAACTGGATGTACTCTGATGTACTGAGGAATCAAGAGGATTTACAGAGCAACAGAAGATAAAAATATTTATTCTAAAACTGTAAATCAAACTTGATGACAACATTTCAAAACATGTATTATTACATATAGATGTATAAAACATTGAGAAAATGTAATGTCACGACCACATACATGTATAAAGCAATGTTATAATAACACATTTTAAAATATGTGTGTTTTTCTTCAATAATGCTATTTTAACATTTATCACATTTTGGGCACAATAATTAATCATCTTCATCAATTTCAGGCGGTCTGCATGCATCCATTTATTACAACTGTCACATTCAACCCAAACACGACCTAAGCTAAGTTCTTCATCTTCCTTATATGTCATGTGACATGCTTCAAAGACTGCATCATCCTCATTGGTAAAGACTGCATCATCCTCATTGGTACTTAAACATGTACTCTTCACTAGCTTTTCACTTTCACATAATATTCTTTGTCCCCGTTTTAGGTTTATTGTGGCCCTGTTTTCCCCTGTTTCTTTTCTGTTTACAAGTTGAGATGATTTCTTCAGGCATTTCGATTTAGCTTTCTTTTCTTTTCAGCAAAATACTTTACTTTTTCTAACTCTTTCAGCGAACAAGTTCTGATGGCATCAGTTGACGTTAGGTTGTCAGGAAGTAAATTGGTCATTGTTTTTGTAACTGGTTTCGCTTTTTCTATTGCCTTTCAATTTCAGCTTTCAACCTATACAGGGGATACAAATCTGCTGGAACTTGGTGAGTCCTGGTTCTGACATGTCAGAGCTACATCAGCAATCATTTCGAGTCCTGAACTCGAGGGGTTGCTTGCTCAAGTTCTGGAGGATATGCTTTCTTTTGAAGTTTCTTGAAAATGTCATAACATAGCGATGTTCCCTCTATGTCATATCCTTCCAACAGCCGGGCATTATAGCGTTCTCGAGCAGGAGTGGACAGACTTTCTTCGAAAACTTCAACGCCCCGTTTGACTTCTTCTGTTTCTTATTCTCTGAGCGATCTTCTGTGAAACATTCTTTCTTTTCGGTCACAATTGCAGTCTGACTACTGAATGCCAAGGACGGTTTCAACTTTTCGCTAGTTATGACTGTGCCGTCAACAGGATATATCCCAGAGGAGTTGAAGGCGTTTATTGCAGTTAGTGGTTTATAGAACTGCAAAATACTTCACTAAGCTTCGGTGCAAAATTTTCTCGTCCAATGTTTTTTTCCTGGATTTTCCCTTGTGAACATTCTAGATGTTTAATGCCATTTTGTTTTCAAAGGTCCTAAAACCCCTTTGTCCAATGGTTGCATCAAATGCGTAGCATTTGGAACGATGCGATACACTTCTATTCCCATGGCCTTTGCTTTTGTAAACAATTCAATATCAATGTGGTTACTGACACTATCTAATAGTAACACAACCGGCCTTTCAGGTCCTGCATGCTGGTCAAAGTGGTCAATAAACATGGTGTATGTCGGGTTCTTCATCCAAATTGTGGGTGTGTATGCTATAGCCGACCCTTCCAGAGATCCAGTTCATGGATTTTATCGTCTAGGCTTAGGTTTAAGGTAGACAAAGAAAGGGGGCATCATCTTGCCTGAATCACTTCCGCAGAATATAACTACAAGTCTTCCTTTCCGCTTGGTCTGTGGGCAACACCCAATGCCTGTCTGGTTGGTCTTATGACTTTGCTTTTGTTGGATCTTATTTTAAACCTGCTTCATCAGCATTCAAGATCCTACTTGCCTTATCAGTCAGATTCCTACTAACAAGAAAGTCCCTGGAAATGTTAAACTATCGGTCAGTTTTTTCTTTTGTCACCTTTGATCTTTTCATTTCCAAATCGGTTTCATACCTCGTGCTGATGAAATGGGAATTTCTGGCCATAAAATAATAATACAATTTCTTTCCTGGTCGTCCATCCTTAAATGGCACTTTCCTCTTTTGCTTCTTAATTTCATCCAGTAAAAAGTCTAAAAATTCACACAATCGAAGTCCCATACTCCTTTGAGCCATTTCACTCAGCCAGTTCGCTATTTATTTCTCTTAAGCTTCACTAAAAACAGTTTTTGGCCCTTTCAATTTCAAAATATTAACCTACCCTGCACAATAATAAGTATGGTAAATCATTACATATTTGTTATTGACACTGAATGACTTACACTGAAGAGGGCTTTCTTAATTATTTCCTGTTTGTCCGGGGACATTTTGTCCCATACTTCTTTACAAATTGTTGCTTTCTTCTGCATTGGTGTTGATGGACACTTCTTGCGTTTAGGGCCCATGTCTTAAATACACCATACAGCACCTGACTAAGATTCTATACAGATGGTTTATATAAAAATAGATCTGTAAAATCACTGTCTAATATTTAGTAATTTACATAGGAACTTCAGTATAAATGCACTCAAATTTGGCAAATGATTTAGTAACATGTTAAAATTTTACATTATGCTTCTATATCCAAGTATTGTCATTCATTTAAAAAGCATATCACTATGCCGTAATCATTTACAAGCATATACAATATTGAAACTAATCTAGACCAATGTCACTTACTTTAAGAAATAATCGAAACTTATCAAAAGGTATGTTTGTGTTATGAAACAATTCGTTTTTCAACATGGCTTAGAACTGTTAACATGCAAAAATCCCTTTGAGACTCCCCTAGCTAAGACTGCTTCATGTGGAAAATCCGATAAATCTTCTGCACCAGTTAACCGCTGATGGAAACTACACTACAAGGTGCGTTCATAGCATTAACATATGTAATAGCATAATATGTGTTAATACTTGGTAATACTAGTCTAGAATGGTTTACTTCTTAGTTAGTGTGGGTTTTAGGTTGCCATTTTTCGTTGAAAAACAATTAAATAGCTGTCTGCAAAATCTCACTTTCAAATCGAGGCTCTGAATTTTGTATTGAGGAAATGATTCATCCTGCGTTTCATTTTTACTACTACGTCTTGTACACGTTCACTACGCTGAACATGTTAAATATTATATACTTTTAGAAACTTTTGTTCTGTCAAAGTAAATAACACATTATGTATGTATTGCGTCTTTTTAAATACCGAATCAATATAATTATTGAATTTTATTTTACTGTGACCACAGCTATGACGTGTGTATATGTTGCGCAATATATTCTAAGATACTGATGGAAGCCTAATGTATTGAATGTCCTGTTTTCAGGACATCTGATCCAAATGATGCTAACAACGTCGACACTGAATATGATGATATTGTGGACTAGGAGTCAAGAACAAAAATAGCACATATGTTTAAATTCCTTAATTCCTCATTTTATTAAAATGAACATTTTGTCCGAGCAGTTCATTATATATATATATTTTCAAGTTATGTTTTAACTTGAAATGTGCAAACACATAATAAATGAATAGAGTGCAATTACATTTAATTTAGAGTTCTATTTTCGTACCCTATATTTTCATCAACGCCCACAGAACTACATGATAAGCGATTATGTGTTTATGGTTTGGTTATGTGCCCATGTAATTAATGTAGATTCTGTTTGAGTAATGTAGGTTCTGTTGTTTTGTTTTGATGTTTTTTTAAGTGTATATCATTGTGTTAGTGAGTTTATGTAATTTAAATTGTAATTATATTTAAATGTTGATTATATGTAGATATTATGCACGTTTAAATGCGTTTGGTTTGGCTATTTAATATGGTTAAACTTTGCTGTATTTCCTTATATTGGTGTTGCCATGTTTAGATATTGTACATTCATAATGTGTCATGTGCAAGTGTCAAATTAGTTAGCATATGTGAAAGCACAAATCTTTATCGTCAAATGTTATTTCACATAAAAATAGTCATGTATCACGTGTTAATAATAACATCGTCAACACGACCAATAAACAATATATTGGGCAAACTGTAATTTCAGTATTCTACTTTAACGGTGACGTACACATATTTAGAGCTGGCGTTAGTAATTCAGAAATGATACAGTTTTGAACAAGTTTGCATAATTGAAATTATGTTTGTTTTTTGATACTGCGTTCTGTGGTGTTTTTCAGCCATTTATTTGATATGCAAGAAGAATACAGTACAAATTAGTTTGAACATGTATCTGAAACATCTTTGTTTAATGTATTGAACCAGGACTTTATTGAAATTAAGTTAGTATTGTATAATATAAAACTCTATTGATTATCCTTAAATTGTAAAAAATACTGGACTTTCGATTTATACTTAAGGGCCACTTATACATCGTGTTAAAGTTCTGCCGTTCTCATCATGAGTCAGCTTGTATCATTTGTATGTACTAGACATTTAGTGCTACCCACTTACATTGTTCTTTGTTTAATGAAGTACCAACAGTGACATTCGAGATAATGTCGCCACCGGTTTCGCTTTACATAAGTAACGTGCGTAATTGGGCAATCTTGAAATAACTTTAACACAATCGCCATTGATTGGAAAGAAGTGCAATACTATTCCTGTGTAGTTAATCATTATCATCATCATCATCACCATCATCATCATCATCATCGTCGTCATTATAATAATAATCATCAGCTGCAGAAGCAGCAATATCATCATCAGCATTATCATCATCACCATCATCGTCATCATCATTATCAGCAGAAGCAGCAGCAATAACCAAAACATCATCATCGGTAACACGAGCATCGTCATCGCCATCATCATAATTATCGAAAACTCATAAGCAGCAGGAACATCAGTGTCATATTCAAAAGAAGCAACATTATCATAATCAGCACCACCTCAAGATCATCATCATTATCATCATCATCATCATCAGCATCAGCATCATCATCATCATCATCATCATCGCCGTCGACATCATTATCATCATCATCACCACCACCTCAACATAATAATAATAATAATCATCATCATCATCATCACCATCATCATCAGAAGCATCATCATCAACATCAGCATCATCATCACCATCATCATTATCATCATCATCTCCAACATCATCATTATCATCATCCTCATCCGCATCGACATCAACATCATTAACAACAGTATCATAATCAACATCATCGCTGATATTAACATTATCATATTTATAATATTTCTTATAAATATTATTATATTCAAAGACTAGTATACATTATACTTAATAGTATTTTCAAATCGATAATCAAAACAATTCTTATGAACGTCACAATCTCGAAATGAGTTTCTGAAAGTTTTTGTTTAAAGATGTATATGAACTTAATGTTGTTTTTTTTGTTTGTTGTTTGTATTTTCTTGAATTTAAGCTAGTGGTGTTCCCCATGCGTTTCACGTTATTACTTCAAGATGCATGTGTACATGTATTAGCTTCTTTTTATATTAATTACCTTGGCTTTGCATTTGCAACTGTCTTTTATATTTTCATTATTAAAAGCGTTCTTAAACAAAATTGCCAGTATTGTTTTTTCCTCACGGTTCGTCGATTAGCATGCAAAATATAAGCACCCAACAATACAACTTATATATTATAATGACAGAGGGATATCAATACGTCCTATCAGTCAAGATCTGTTGTCGATTCGAATTATCTTCCATAATGAGTGTTTTATATCTACCAGACTTATCAAAAATAACAGTTTTTTTTTGTTATGTTTATTTCGACAAATATACATGCATAGAGGCCATCAGTAGATCTATAATCCAGTTGAAAAAATAAAACAGGGTACAATAATATGCATAAATTCACCATAGGTTTGCTCTTTATGTAAATTGCACGTCAGTAAATACATATCGCCAGGTTACAATTTTATGACATAAGAAAAACTAACCTACAAAATATATACAACATTACTGCATAACGTACATTCCATATTCCATCACAATGCTAAACATATACAACTAGCTGACTTCTAAATGATTTTTTATTTCTTTTTTCTGGTATTGAAGGAAATTTAAAAAAAATCAATTAAAATCATTATCACTTTGCATGTTTTGCTCGCATAGTTCTCTTACTAGCGACCACCTTTTTATTTCGTCGGTTTGTTTAGAGGTGGTATATGTTTTATAAGATAATGTCAGATCATTTACAAGACCGTTTTTTCTACAACACAATATATATCATTTGGTTTCGAGACATAATATATCCAGACTTTGGTTTTCTTTCTGTGTGCTATCTACAATCTATACAATCTATTGGTCTCATGAAATTTGTATTCCGCATTTGTATTAGGTCTTCATTTATTTTATTGATCAGGCAGTATACTTTTTCACAATTCCAGAAAAGATGAATAATCGTTTCTTCACACAGGTGACAAAAAGTGCAAGCATTGTTATTCAATAGTTTCATTTTGTACATGAGAGAGTTTGTTCCTAATATATTATGAACGATCCTAAGTTTGAACCACTGCATATAACTATCTATTGTTATATCAAATATCGTTTTAAAAATATATTTCCATTCCACTTCTGATATTACATTTTTTTTCCATATGGTTTTACATTTAGGTTATATATTATTTGGAATAAAACAAGTATACACTGATCTATCTTTGCTTTCACAACATATACAATTTTTATCATGGCATGACAGAGATGGACCGTGCATTAAAACTTCTTTACAACTAAATTGTAACTTATACTTTTTTATCAGAGCTTTAACTGTTTTAACAAGTCCTTAGTAGTGAATAAAATTAATCGCATTTCCAGTGATTAACAGTGCTTTTTCCAAAAAGGTGTTTGAATCTATAATAATATCCCTTACAAATCTAATGCCTCTGTCATACCAAAAATAACAAAATACTAATGTAGCAAACCGGTTTATTAAAACAGCATGTAAGTTAAGAATACTTAAGCAATTGTCTACCCGCGTACACGGCACTGAATAACCCACAGAGACCGGGACACGTTATGGTCATTGAACCTGAACAGAAACATGTATTTATACATGATGGGGAGATTGTTGTTGTCGGAATTTCGATTACAATTGATGCTGCAAATACAATGTTTGGACAATAGCTATTATTGTGCAGTAGAAATATATACTTGTATAATATAATTAAAGTTCTAATTCGTTCAAAATAATGTTATAACGTCATTATTACATTGTGCAAACGCAATTTACAAATTTAAAACACAATAAAACGCGGGTACCCTGGTAATGTTTCGCCACCCGCGAATTGGCGTTAAACTATCCGATTCCCGGATACTCGATTACTAGCCCCAGATCTGATTAGAACACACAATAATTGCTAGCAAAAGCTGCAACAAACATAAACCAAGCTTACAAATCGTAAAATGAGATGGCAAAAACAGAAGTGTTTATCGACTCATAGCAAACGCCACACTAGCAGAACAGTAACATGTGCACTGATGGAGTAATCCGTCTATCGCAAGACATCACACTTTTAATTATATACTTTAAATTGCATACTATGAATCCGATTCCTGTCAATGATGCTGATTTGCAAAAATGGTTGCATAGGGATTCTGTCATTATATATGCTCCATATGTGAAGAATGATCGTAAAATAGTAAGTCGTCTAAATAAGTTTCTGAGTCATCTTTTAGTATTTGTTTCCGTATAAACTAGCGTATTTAGGTACAGGACAAATGTGTACAGGCCGAATATACCCCAAAATACATACAACAGACATACGTCCCATAGACCGCAGTGCAATGATCATGTGAAATCATTTTTTTCTAGACCCAGATTGAAATGGTCAGGGCTTCATTTGCCGGTATCCTCCCCACGTTAATCGCTTAGCATCAAGTAGACAGTCTGTCTCACACACTTATAACGTCAGTCTTCTGAAGGAACTGACATTATTGTTGAATCAGATCGTGTTGATGCAGATGGATTCAGTGGCTGTGTTTCACCACCACTACACTAACGATGCACCTCTGAAGTAGTAAATAAAACACATTATATTACCCAATCCGACCGTAAAGATATTTACGTTTGAAATAAACCAAGATGATTATATATACATGTATTCACAACCATAAGTTAAACATACGCACCTTGTTTGCCTTTAGGAAAACCATTCTTGACTGTGTTAACTTTTGTTTACATAATACCACTTATGCACACGCTATTTTTAGAAAACTGAATTTCGGAGAACTGAACGCACTTTCACTTTCAATATGTACTTTTATCATAAATACATTTAAAGCTAGCAGTGTGTGTTAACTTCTTGAATAAAAAGCTCACCATTATTCAACGACAACGTGTATCCAATTGTCTTTAAACTTAAATAAATTTAGAAACACGGATTCTGCGTTGTGTATGAATATACTGTGTAGCATAGTAGACTGTCGTACTGTAAACACGCTGCCATGATAATGCCTTGAGTCAATATTTTTTTTTGCGATTTAAGTTGCTTAACTAGATCTAATCCACGGCACATTTGATCGTAATCCAAGATGGCGCTGGAATGTGTATTACTAATCCCGATTACTACGCATTATAGAGAATAAAGTGCGGACGTAATATTGTAAATATCGTGTTGAAAATCCCCTAAATAAAAGTCAAACGTAAAGAATATTCAAATAGCATTTAAAAAGCAAGTGCGCGTGAAAATATTAATTGTCTCCCTTTCCGGTGACGATATCACGCGTTATCACACCGAAAAGAAACAAATATGTATATATATAAAATTTGATCATCAGAGCAATAGGTTCTGACACATGACACTGGATTTTTGTTCTTGTTGGAACTAGAATTTATCACTGGATGTTTTTATTTAATTTGACTGTATTGGTTATGTCAAAGTTGCAATGTGTTACTGAATTAATTGATAGTTTTATCTTATAAATGGTAAAGGCTATATACATGTAGTATGGACTAGTATTATAGTAGTTATGTTTAAACGGGTGCAATTGTGTTATGCTTTATGGGCTCAATCTTTGAAAATAAATCACGGGTATATACACAGATTTATATACGCATTATCTACTCTATATCAGGTAAAGCTGAAACTTCCGCAGAGCCAATATTAACTCATGGCCCTGTCGAAAATAGTACCTGCCTGAACAGTTCGGAGTGTGATGCTGACATTGGGACTTACGCATACTCCGATGGTGAGTATATATGGAGAAGTGTTAAAACACGCTCTGAAATAAGTTCATATAAAAGAATATACAATAATTATGGTTAATTATACTTGTTGGCGTACCTCAAGTTACACGACTCATTTTAGAAACAAATGTAATAGAAGATCCTACACAAAATTTCACAACGGTGTTGTTGAGAAACAGACAAACAGATGATAACACTTCTGGCTGGCACTACTACGGTAAAGTACCATAGTTAGTCAAACAGTTGCAACATTACATATTTGTTTACTGCATGAGATAATATTGCTTAAACACTAAATACACTAAATTGCATGTATTTGCTATTTACAACTATTATGGACAATAATGTCGTTTTATCAGAAAAATAATCAGATTTAAAAATCTAATATGCTCGTATGTGAATGTAACACAATATAAGCTTTAACTATGCGTTAATAGAAAATTACTTATGCACTTTTAATAGTCTTGAACCGTTAAACGGTTTATGTATGAGTAAGCTTTAAACAAGCATTCAATAAAACCGAAACTCAAATTTCAATTTATTCGAAATAAAGAAAGACAGTGTATCATCATCCGACAGCGTGTGAATCATAACTAATTAAATACTGTTGAACTGACAATCCGTGGTGACGGTGTAATCTAAGAAATGAAGAACATATTTCACATGTTAAAGAACTTAAATAACCGCATAGTAACATTTTGTAAAATGTGAACGATTTTCTATTAGACATAATAAACACATAATGTTGTGTTTTTAATAATTACTTTAGCTTCCGTGAAAACATTAACCATTGCCTTGGCCGGGCCACTAGCTTTTCTATACATTGGACTTGTAGCGTGCTACCTTCGGAGGAAACTGACCTCCTGCCGAAAACATACAACCGGTGAGTAACCTTATACTTATATTAATGTATTAATGTATTCATTCTCTCTCATTCATTGTTGTATTTATTATATATTTTGTTTATTTTTTTTTAATTCATGTATTCCTGATTATTGCTTTTGTGTTCTTTACATGGTTGTGTTTCGGTTTACTTTTCTTCTATGCATACTTTGTTTATTCGCTTGTCTGCTGTTTTTTATAAAATGTGTGTTCTGCGTTCAATTTAATTACAAATCTTCCTAAATAGCTACGTGGAAGTTTAAAATCGTTTAACAAAATATTTGGCAGACACCATTAAAGAACAGGCAGTTACCAATGTGAACGATGTTGAATCCGTCATAACTGAAGAACGTGTCAACAACACTGCTGCTGGTGGAACGCTTGGTAATTATTTGCATGTGTAGTTTATTTCCTGTGGAACATAATTTGTTCGAAAACAACACAAAAATACTTGTATTTGTATCGTTCAGAACGAACTTAGTTATATTTGACACGCATCATACATTATAACTCCTTTAACACTGCTTAGTAAGTATATACAAGCGTTAAGGTGCGATTATTTTGTGCTTTTGCTTTTTTGTATTTGCTTCATCAAAATGATATATTTGCCGACTCGTAGTTGGAATTAATGATGCAATTAAAACTGTGTCTTTCAGAAGCCGGTGCTCATTGTAGTTGGTAAGAATTCGTTTGATTATTATGTTTACTGCATATACATATGGATACACTTGAACAGAAACGTGGCTAGTAATAAGTGCATCTTTATAAGCTGTTTCGAAATGTTGCGATAAACATTAGCTCTCTCATAAACTTTTCACATCAGAAAACCTTACTTATCATTTAGGACACCTACTAGTATTGGGTCCGAATCTGCAAAACAGGAGGGTACTATCGATGATGATGCGACTTATAGCACTGTCGGTGAAAGATCACCGGAAACATTCGGTAAATCATAATGTGTTTTGCCTTAAATCAACTTACCAGCTTCAAAAAGTGAATGCACGCTTTATTCATAAATATGACATCAGAATAGCCTAAAAACGTTTGAAATTAGTAGTGAAACTAAATTCCGGGTATCTTAACGGAATTGAATATAATGCGAATATGCAGTGCTCAACTTAACGCGTACTTTATGCAAACTCATTTAAATTATAAAAAAAACCACCGTTATAATAAATGTTTATTATGTATTTGTGTGCATATTTACACATTAATACCTATTGTCAAAATACATTGTTTGTATCATGTTGAGATTGATACAAATTATAAAAGCGTCATTAGCAGATGCATTTACATTAAGTAAAATACTAGGGATGGGACCGAATACTGAAATCAATATTCGAATATTCGTTTTAGGTATTCGAATATATTCGAATATTCGTTTTGTAAATACTACTATATATTCGAATATTCGTTTTGTTAACACTACTATATACTACTATATACGGCACCCTGTCCGAATATTTACCTATCCAAAATATGTATACTACGTGTACGTAGTTGTCTTACCTTGTTTCAGTGGTAAATGAGCGATATAACTTTGTGAGTGTTAGGCCAATATAAAGAAATGTAAGATATTGTTAAATGTGTTGTTAATTAATTTGTTAATCGTTCCGTTTTTTTTCAGAACCATGAAGCTTGTATCTGCTGTGCAGATTACACGTTGCCTGGGTTTTGTCTAATGACCGCATAAAGTACTTCCAAGCACGTGATGGTGGCATTGTTTAATAATAAAGACTCTTGTATAATATACGGTGTTGATATAATGGAGAATAATTTGCAAGATTGACCAGATCATGCTTATTTTGTTAAAGAAATTGATTGGCTGATAATGGATTCATTTTGATTGGTTTACTTAGAGAGTAATTGTAATTTACTGTAAACAAGTTAACCGTATAGATGTCACTTAAGGATAATAAACAACAATGTACGCCTTGTGCAAACTGTGAAACCGTTATCACAACATGGCCCAGTTTTGTTATTTGTGGATACAATGCGTCATATTCGCGCCTCCTACAAACCGTTAACTCGCGGCCCGTGTACAGACGTGGCCCCCCTGCCAATTATAAATTGTCGTTAATTGAACATGTTTAGCATGTGTTGTAAAAACGTAACACTGCTCCCGCCCACCTGCTAGGCAGAAATACGACTGGAATTCATGTTAACTTTGCAATTAAACTGGAAAAAAACCAGATTAAAAAAAAAAATGTTGTTCTTTAAATAAATGAGAAAATCAAATATTCGTATTTGTTTTTAATATTCTAATATTATGCAATATTTGAATATTCGAATATTCGAGTATTCGGTCCCATCCCTATTAAATACATAACGTATCACAAATTTATTTTATAATGATAGGTTGCGCATCAGCTTTTCTGATATACATGCGTGAGTAGTATTTATTATAGACTTGTATTATGTAGCTGCATGTATATGTTTTAAAATGACGGTTGTTTTTGCAAGTGTGTATACCAAGTATAATACCAGCCAAGGAATTCTCGACATTTTGACGGCAAGTTTCTTGTTTGCTTAGTTCAGTCTTAAGAAAAAGAATAATATTGGTTTGCATGCAATTGTGCTGTATAGAACATGCGTAAATGGACATATTATTGGACGTTGAACTCAGTTTTAATCACGAATACGCCAACAATTAGAGTTTTTGAGATTAATCTCTATCTCGCGTGCATGTATTGTACTTATTGCAGGGCCATTAACCCAGTTGAAACTCACATTGCTATACATTGACTGTTCTAAGGCGCTGAACCGAGTTTTCGTCATTTTAGATATTTTGTATTTTGTGTCTGTTATATGTTCTTGTACTGTGCTCTGTTGTATAGACCATTTGTCTCTTTCCTTAACCATTGGACCTTATACGCATTATCTCCTGCTGAGGTAGCTGGAGTTTTACAGTGTTTATATTTTAATACGTGTGCGTTGTATACATTTAAAAACAGGCCAACCGCTACCGCAGATGAATGGGATCCTTTACATTGGATTAACCGTGTCGCTGGTGAACTAAAAGGTAAATGATAAACTTGTTATTGATGTTTTTGAAACTGTTTGTTGCAATACAATTCGTTGCATATTAGCTTTTAGATGTAAACTATAACAAAAATGACTGATCAACTTAAATTAAAAGGCTATATATGTATGCCATATTAACAAAGAGTATCCAAAATATAATGTATATACTGATCTAAGTATAGTTTCAACTAATATTTCGTAGTAATGTCAATATGTGTTTGAACTATTTTAGAAGATGTTGCAGAAAACGCACACAAGTAAGCAAATGATTTTTATTTTATCAACACAATATTTCAGGTTTAAGATGTTGACAATAATGCGCTTCTTTTATCATTTGTATGTTTTATAAAATATCAAATATTTAATGTCGACATGACGTTTTATGTGTTTCGCTTTTGGAATTATATATAATGTAATTCATCTAAGCCACAAATCATTCTTAAATTATATAAGGACCTGTTGCATCCAGTATGTAGTATATTCCGAAGTATATAAAGAGTAAAGAAAATGGTATGCTAATTTTAATCCATTTGAATAAGAACATTATTTATTGATTTAAATATGTTAATTAGTATTATATTTTTCATATAGTACAAACGATGATCCGAAATTGTCAACCCCTGACAATTATACGTACAGTGTGGTGAACAAGAAGAAACTTGATCACCCGGGTATTATTGGTTGATCATTTATATCAGCTAGTACACTATTGTTGCATTTTAATGTGCATTAAATATACACACTGAAGACAGTGGCATCGGATGTGCAATAACATGCAAATATGTTGATCTGTCTGTACAGTGCTAATGATATAGCACATGAATATAATATTCCGAGGTAGAATTATTTCGAAAAACACGTTATTTGTAATGCTCTACATGATCGCTCCAATACCGTTGTCCATGCAATACAAACTATCCATGTTGTTTCAGCAGTAAGCATTTTATGTAAGCATAACACTATTAATATAATAACATAGTAACATATTAACCTTTTAGTGTATCATGTTGCTATAAAAAAATTTATAAATATTAGGAATATGTTCTGAATATATGCTATTCTTACAGAGGAAACCCGCTTCAATACTGATACGTAAGTATTTATCCAAAGTATGCCATAACCATTCAACAATATAATTAAAATACTACATGGTCCATTTTTAGGCTGCGATCATAGTATGGATATCTTACACAGATTTGATTAAAGCGGTATAGTTGCAGGCTGCACTTTGTACGGCTCCCGCAAAACACACATTTTTCGCGTTCTTTCATGAACATTCGCGACTTTTGACTTTTCACACAACAATACATTTTATACTATCAACTGTTAATTTAACTTAACATAAATGGCGTGCGATTTTGACACTGCAAATCAAATTGTATATTTTGTTTACTTGACAGTCCTGTTTTGTTTATTTACTTTCTTGTAGAGCGTTGTCTGGGATAAGTTACGTTACGGAGACTTCGGACGGGTATCCATATAGTGTTGCCAGCAAATTGGACAATTCTATAGGTATTTTCTATGCAAGCAAATATTGCTAATTTGACAGTCAGCCATGCATTTGAAAACAAAAAGACAACACCACATTTT
This sequence comes from Congeria kusceri, assembly GCA_027627225.1. Lineage (NCBI taxonomy): Eukaryota > Metazoa > Mollusca > Bivalvia > Myida > Dreissenidae > Congeria > Congeria kusceri. Next base: position 34,907,795 of record CM051026.1, read on the forward strand.
GTTTTATCTTAACATGAATCGATTGATATAATTAGCCAGAGGGCAATTATGGAACATTTCTCTGAAATTATGTTTAAATTTTATCATTGATTTCAGCCAAGAAGACTTTCTAACTATCCAATATAGTCAGTGAATATATAAACCTGTGTCCTATTATGTATTAAACTAAGCATATAAATACTAAAATGCATATATTTCAGGTGCGGATGCATCGGTAGAACAGATGTAAGAACGGCTACAATTTGTATTTCCACATCTTATTTAATTGGAATAATGAATTACTGATAATGTAAAACAATGTTTCAGCTGCACTCATTCTAATGCAAAACTATTTGTGTCGCAAGTTGTATTTTTGTTCAAATTGCAGGAAAACACCGTCTCAGTTTTCGGTTTATACGGACGAATATCCATATAGCATTGCCAAATAAACGGTATATGCACTAGCGTCATACATAACGCGGTACCAAAGCCAGGACCTGCACATAGTCTACTTGAAACAAAGGACAGTATGATACTTAAAAGGCTTTTGTCCCTACTGTTTAGCTGAAAATGTACATTGGTTTTCAGAATGATATGTATGTATATTAAATATTCGTGCATGGCTAGTGTAAATCATAATTATGTTTATAGAAACATACGGTATGCACATAGTCTAACGCTATTGTAAACTATGTGTTTGCAGTAATGTAAAATACCGGTAAAAATGTGTATATCTATTTTTTTTAGTTCCATTTGATCACTTATGATTTATCATTAGACACATGGCGAGTCCAATTATGTTTGAACAGTTTTTTTTGTTAGAGCCTCAAACAATTACAAACGATATGATCTGCAAATGCATTTCTTGTAACCTCAGATGTTGAACTTCTGATTGTTAATTATATGTTATACATATCCAGTTTTGAATCAACTCTAAACTGACTGTGTCTAAACTTGACACCACCAAACCTTTTACTATAAATACTGTTGCATGTTGACTACGTTTTGTTTTATGTATATGTTTTTACATGTACTTTGCATATTAGAGGATTTTGAATGTTATTACAGTCTATTCAAAGTAAAGTACTATCCCTCTTTATCTCTCGTATGTTCTTACTAATGCAGTTATAGTATCCATTTAAACTAAACTTGGCTCTTTTAATGTCATGTTGGAATCTTGGAATCTGTGACCTTAATTTGAAATATAATACGATGAATATTTATTAATATGATCGTTTACCAATCTTAATAAGCGTATACATGTATCAACACGCATCTCAATCCTAAAACTTTAACATCATGTAAAACATCAATGAAATCAAGGAAAAAAGCATGGTGAAATACAGATCTCGACTTGAAATGGGCAAACGTACGCATAGCTGAACGGAATTTCACTCAGTGCAGAAACAGGTCGCTACGGACAATACTTATGCGAGTATACATAAATGAAAGAACAGTGTTTGACAGAACAGTACGTAAACAAAATAGAAGCTTCTTACTAGAACAACAAAGTAAATTGCTTGAATCATGTGAAACAAATAACACATACTTTTGAAGTCAATCGGAAAGGTTGGTCTAGGCTCAGAACGGAATAATAAAATACCTCTGGAAGTTCAAGAGGACGATGATACATACACACGTGATTTACATGTAGTATTAAACAAGTGGAAATCCTGCTTTGAAAAATTATTTACGACTGATGAACGTTATCCATTAGAACACCAGCCCAGTACTACGGGACCGAGTCGCAATTTGCAATTAAACAGTGGAATTAGTATATTAGATTTGCAAAACGCAATTAGCAGCCTTAATAAAAACAAATCGCCGGGTTACGATCAAATACCAAGTGAGGTGTTATGTAACAGCACCTGCATAAATTACATGCACAAGTTATTCTGTGTATGCTTTGAAACGGGCAAATACCGCAAACTTGGAAGCAAGAAATAATTACACCAGTATTGAAAACCCAAGCAACTGATGCACACTGATAAACGTGACCCTATGAACTCCAGGGGCATAACGGTGACTTCAGCCGTGTATAAAGCCTATTTTGTCGTGCTAAAAAAAGACTTACAACATGGGCTGAGGAAAATAATAAAATATGTGACAATCAAAATGGCTTTCGATCCAAACGAAGTACCGTTGAACATCTATCAACTCTAACCAACCTGCTGGAGTACAGGAAACGTAAACGGTTATCAACGTACGTCGCCTGCGTGGACTATGCTAAGGCCTATGATAATTACACCATGGACTGCTTTTTAACAAACTGTCAAGTATAGGCGTCGAGGGTAAATTCTTGAAAGCAATAATATCGCTATATGATACCGTTAAATGTGCGGTTAAAATAAATAATTATATAACGGATTGGTTCGACGTGAACACGGGATTAAAACAGGGATGTTTATTGTCCACGACATTGTTTACTCTGTATATAAACGATTTAAGTGAACGTTTAAATAATAGTAATACTGGCATTAATGTTGATAGGATATTGATTAACCATCTGTTTTACGCTGATGACCTTATATTGATCGCAAGCAAAGAAGACGATTTACAGAGGTTAATTGATATACTATCTCAATGGTACACGGTAAATAAAATCTCCCTGAACATAAGTAAAACAAAAATTTTACATTTTAGAACAGCAAATAAGCCACCGACAAATTTTATTTTAAGTACAACGATGACATTATAGAACGAGTCAGTCAATATCGATACCTGGGCCCCGTTATTACTGACACATTGGACTATTCGGTAACCGCCAAGTACGTAGCACAGGCAGTATCCAGAACACTATTATTATTGATCTCCAAGTTTAAAGTACTAGGCTGAATGAACTTTGAACTGTTTTCCAAGCTCTACGACACAATGGTGTGGCCAACAATAGGCTATGGAGCCGCGATATGGGGAATACACGAATACTCATCTATGTATGCAGTGCACTATAAAGCATGCCGTTTTTTCATTGGAGTGGGAAAATACACGCCACACGCCGCTGTGACAGGAGTTATGGGATGGACCCCACCTCACATTCGACAGTGGAAATGTGTGATAGGACACTGGTTTCGCTTAAACGGATTCAATCAGACTCAATTGACACATACTTGACTATCTTACTACGCAAGGAACACGCACAAACAACTGGAGTAAAACAATAATTAATTCGGTTAATTCCAAACTCCAATTGTTAGTCATAAACGTGCATACAGCAACGAGCAACAAAAGACGATAATAAATAGTTTTCAAGAAGCCCTATTCATTGAATTTAAACGTAAGTGACATGAAACAGTTAATAGAGAACATGGCCAGATGCATACAGATATGGAAAATAAACTGCGGAACTATAAACAATATAAAACTGAATTTACTGTAGAACCTTATGTAAAGTGCAGCATGATCTATCGAGCGCAACAAAGTGCCCTTGAGAAGTTCCGATGTGGTGTTGCCCCTCTTCGAATACAAACAGGCCGCTACCAAAACATACCTTCCCACGAACGTTATTGTTTTAATTGTACAAACTGCGTTGAAAATGAACAACACGCATTGTTATTATGTCCGCTATACGCTAATATAAGAGCTATTTTGACAGAAAAGGCATTGATTATAAATCCCGGGTTTAACCTTTTAAACCTAACAGAAAAATTTAACTTTTTTATGTCAGCTGATCGTATCATTAAATCCTCAGCCAGAGCCTGTCATGGTATTTTAATTAAGCGCCGAAACCACTTGTATATATGATCTTATTTGTTTAGTACTACACGTACAGAATAACTATTTCTTATACTTACATAGCGATCAATTTGTTGTACATAGTTCTACGGTTTTTTGTTTCATTGTTTTAAGATTACTATTTATTTTTGCATTGAAGATCATACACATCTTCATTTTAACAAAACATTACTATTTTACTAACCTTATCGTATTTAATTGTTTTTTTTTTAGAATGTTCGTCTCTCATAACTCTATTATGAGTGGTTTTGTACATATATGTCATGTTTTTATATTGTTATAGTCCTTGTTCTATATAACAAGTGAGAGGTTAATCAACTATTCTGTCTGTCTGTCTGTCTGTCTGTCTGTCTATCAATCTGTCTGTCTGTCTGTCTGTCTGTCTGTCTGTCTGTCTCTCTGTCTGTCTGTCTGTCTGTCTGTCTGTCTGTCTGTCTGTCTGTCTGTCTGTCTGTCTGTCTGTCTGTCTGTCTGTCTGTCTGTCTGTCTGTCTGTCTGTCTGTCTGTCTGTCTGTCTGTCTGTCTGTCTGTCTGTCTGTCTGTCTGTCTGTCTGTCTGTCTGTCTGTCTGTCTGTCTGTCTGTCTGTCTGTCTGTCTGTTTATCTATAGATACATACATACTTGATACATACATACATACATACCTAAATTGCATATTCTAGACACGCCACAAGTTTTCAGAAATACCCATAGTTACATTTCATAAGGAAACACAACTTAAAGCATGTACTATTTAATTGTGTTGAAAACAGGTGACACTGCAGTAGAAAACGAGATACGGTGCTCTATTAAAAATTGGTGTTTGAAAAGTGTTTATGTTATTATGTATGTTCAAGCATGCACACATTAAATAAACGATACAAATGCAATATAGAATATAGAATGCATTTATAACTCAAACAGCATTTAACGGTGTACAAAACTGTTCTGATGCATATATACACACTCAACGTCGTTTACTGAAATAATATTTAATAAATTATAACAATTGATAAATTTAGAAATAACAGGTCAAACGATGTATGTAAGGAATTTGTAAAAATAATCAGACAAAAATATGACCCCAATCTGCGTCGTCTCTCATCAAATAAAAAACTACTGTCATAACATAAGTATCCTTAACTTGGTCAAATGATCATGATCTGTACTACGCTGTACATATATGCAACACACACAAACAAAATGACAATGTTTTTTTATAAAACTGAGATCATAGCGCACTGGTTTATCAGATCTGTTGATTTATATAAGAACACTGCAGAATTATTATCATCTAGACCTAAACAATTTATACCGCAATCCGATATGTTGATTTATATAAAGCACTGCATATAATCTAGACCTAAACAATTTACCCTCATTGATGCAGGGATAAGTTAGACACACGTTGAATGTGTTAAGCAGGACTCATGTATTTTTTCATATTTGTTGTCATAATATGACAAGTAAACAATAAAAACATTTGTCTCTAGCAACAACAGCAGACTTCGAGTTACGGTGTTCATTACGAGCGAAGCAACGATGAATATGATTCAAGTATCGCAGTTCAGTAAGAAACTGTCACGCATAGCATGCAAATATATATGATTGTAAATTAATTTTACTCAAATATCTCGAAAACCTTACATGAAATAAGGAAAATTGCAAAATGAGCTATGTGTTAGCTGACGGTATAACGGCGATCACGAATAATGCAGTTATTGGATTCACTTACCAGTAGTTACTTTTTTGCCAAAGGAGTTCATTTCTTTATATCCAATTGTTCGTGTTCTTCCATCCGGGCGTCTCCAGTGCCGGTGCTCTATAATGTAATTGCGGCAAAACCATACAGGTTTTATTGTTAAAATGGTTGAGCAATGCTTCATACAAATTAATACACCATACTGAATAGCAGCAGTAGTAATTGACGTGTGTGTATTGCTAGCAAAACATGTAATAACACAGCACCTTGGTAATATTTCAAGCACAAAGTCGAATTAAAACGCATGCCGATGAATAGAAATATCATTCTTGAAGAGCAATTAATAGTTTGTATTGGTTTGTATTGATTCAGCCAGAAAGGTCAATGTAACTGAACCATTGTCACGACAAAAGTGTTTATATTATACGAGCTTGTGTTGACTTACTAAGGTAATCTAGTAATCTTTGAGGTATGTTCTGAATAATAACAATGAAAGAAAGTTACAAATATTTTTGTCAAACCATTTACCGTATTTTTAGTGATAATACAATTAATTGCAACTAATTAAAAACAGACTTGTGCATGCATCATTTGATTACCTGGTGTTTTGACGACGGCGTCCGCCCTCATTATAACTGAGCCAAAACAGTGATAAATGGCAATTGAAACAAACAGTATTTTTTTCATTAATATACCAAATATTAAGTTCCTAAAAAGCTGTGCAACAAAATAAAGCGCGAGTAATGTTTCAATTTTACGCGCACCCGTCTTACCTACAGCGCAACTGCATTAACAACTATGTCTAGCAACACAATGATAGTCAATTACTCACTTCAGAGACATTTTTTTCAAATATACCATTGAATATCTAGAATAATTATCAAACTTATAGCAATACTTCTAAAACAATTTTTAAGATATCTTTAAAATAACGCTTCTTCAAGTGTAGGTAGAGAGATCGCTAATTGTAATGGAGGTTAGCGCTGTGAGAATCTTGAACGGATATAGGAAAACAATGAGTAATGCAAATTCCGTTGAAAATTATGTGAACAGCTGTATGATTGTTTAGATAAACAAACTTTCAGAAACAGGCTCTATATAGGTCCTGCCAATGCGTACAGAAGGGTCGTAATTCATTTAGTTGTATGAGCTGCCCCTAATTTATGGTTCCTACACAATATACTAGTTAAATAATACTGCAGAAACAGCTTTCCGTACTTTCAAACAGTCTGCAAAGTGAACCGGCATGACCGGTGAGTGTGTACAGTGCAGTTATATTTAGATGTGTCATGCTTAAAAGATTACGTGATCGATAGGAAGTTTCTAGAGCGCGTTAGTTTAAATCAGTAATATACATGGCGAAGTACGGGCGAAAATTATTGTTGAATACAAAACAAATATTATAGTTGATGGGAAGTGTTTAATGGATATTCGGACCACTTGGACGCGATACATGTGTACAGTAGAGTAGTGTAGTAACGACACAAACCAGTTTACGCTCGACTGACATACAGTAGGATTGTGCTGTGTTGTGTTAGTTTGTTTTTAACATGTCTAAGCACTCGCGTAACACATAATTAAAGAAACCATGCATCGGCGATATCTAAACTTATTTTGCACGGCAATACGGGTAATCGGATACAGGTTTGGAGACAAAATACGATTTAAAATATACGTTCTTACCAGTCATGGCGATTTGAAAAACAAATCGCGTTTCTGGTTAGCACGGTTCGCATGAAATAAAAGATTGAACACCTGTGTGAATACTTGAAAATGAATTGCAAACGCGTGTTAGTGGAAATTAATTGTAAAAGCAGTGGATTGACGTTAGCATTACTAAAAGGAAACGTTGTTTTGTTTTGAGAAACGGTTGTTCTATTTTAGCTACACGCGAGGGTGACAGTATACTGTCGCATGTGACATTACGAATTGTTTCATGATAGGTATATGGACATTTAACATGGGCTAGTCACGTGAGGTATAATACCAATAAATATTGTTATCATTCTAAACAAAACACATAGGAAATAATGTAATTAAGTGCTGTAAAACAACATTAGTAAAGTTGAACTATTTCAAAGTGTGATTCTGTTACGCGCAAATCCATGGACTATCGCGTACGCAGAAACATGTAACTTTAACATTGCTGTTAAAATTCATAGACACAGACACACTTAGCATCGGGTATTATCGCAACATCATGTAATTTATATGCTACTGCGTTTGTGATTTAAAATGTTAATGAGCTGTGAATCTGCGTTATATTTTATCCATTGCAATTGCTATAAATAGAGTGTGGTTATCTGTTACATGCTGGTATTTATAGACATCCGAATATCATACGGACATGTGTGAAACTTCATATGTACAAAACTTGGGTCAATGCATTTAGAATCCTAGTGTCCTAGATTTAAGTCAAATACTTAATCGCAAACACAGCACGACTCGTAAAACAGAAACCACGTCGGACGACAAAGCACACTGATGAAATTATGGCACGCCCTTGAATTTCATTTGGTACATTTTATCAACACAACGTCCCAGTGTCGTGACACACATGTTTTGGTTTCGCTTGTAGATGTTATTTTGCAGACGCATGCATCCCTTCTGATAAACTACGTAGGTCTGACGGGGTTTAGCTCGATAAGGTAACCGTATTTTTCAAGGGACAAATCACTGTCGACTGTTCGGCAAATCCAGTTAAAACTGATATTTATTGAATGCATCTAACACGAACAAGACAGCACGTGCTCGTCATGTTGAACATCCCTTTCTTGAAAAACATGTAAGGGATAATCCAGATTTATTAAAATGTTGTCTTTCTTGATAAAAACTGTTATAAACATGATCATGTGCACGTAGGTCTGTAATTGAATCAGATGGCATTGTGATTTCAAATAGTTACATCGAGCTTACACCTCCTCAACAATTAAGATATTCCGCTCGGGGTTCCAATAATTTAAATGCAGAATGTCAAGGGTAATAGAAATTTGCTATGCCCAGAAAATATGCTGCGCATACAAAATGTATGTTTCGTATTATTTATAAGCCAACATTAAAACGTGGCATATTTGTTCGGCGTAAATGCCTAATTTTAAAAAAGAGAAATGGCTAGGTAAAATTATTATTGTTTTAGTTTTGTGATTTAAATAACAAAATAAAGTTATCTGATATAAATCATAATTATGTTGATAGGATATGTCGCCCATTTGTAAAAACTAAGAAAGTAACTTTGAGAGCGCATGTGGATCTAGTGTTTTACTTTTATCAGATTAAATTTAGCTGATAATGAGAGGATAACCATTGTTTTGTAAATAGGGTAAAGTTTACGACTATACAAAATTATGTTTTGAAAATAGTATGCTTTGATTTACCATGATGTATCTGTATCTATTCGTCCATGATTGTATAACGATTCTCACATGCATGTGTTCCAAATGCAATCGAATTTCAAATGAGTATTAACTCCCTTTAATATAAGTTTTATTGCAATACCAACTGTGCGCAATTTTCACATACGTTGTAATGTTCAATAAGATAAGGTATCGCCGCCTGCCTTAAAACCATGCAAACATGTAGTTAAATATGTCAAGTCCACGAGGTGTCGCGCAAAACATACCGTACACTACCATGTTGAATAGCTGTGAGTGTTAGCTTCCAAATTATGCCAATAATGTGTTAGTTAATAATAATCATTTGCACGACCGTAGCTAAATTCATACATTTGTAGCATGAAATCAACTTGGAAACAATCCCAGTCTGCAATCGATACACCTGCACAGTGGTTGGCGCAAGGCAACAGGATTTAGAAGGTGTATTCAGAAATCGGTCTTGAGAGAACTACTTCTTTACTTTGCAGGCTACGAAACAGTCAATCGATAAATTATGCTCTTCTCTTGCTGAGCAGTGAGGCTTCTAAAATTGTTATCGATGCCACCTTCTATGAACAGATGACAAGAAATAGAACCGACTTAAAACACTAATAAACAACAAAAAAATCCATTTAGTCCACATCTACCCGGGAATTCATGTTACGTCTATTCACATAGGTATGATAGCGTATCTGTTTGTGCTGTTGACTGGTTAACTGCGTATTACATCATATTGCGTAAGTTTAACAACAGTGTATTGGGTCAGTACATATAGCAGACCGATCGTTAACCACTCGATTGACGATTGCTATTGTTTTTAACGTATGCATAACAATTATGGAAAAGCATTGTACTTCTAAGGATAGTTTTGAATGTAATTTTCTAATTTAACTAATTTTTTATTTAAATTGGTATTTACCGTACATAGCGCTTGTGATAAAAAACACTGAATAATAATTCGAACGTAAACGGTTCATCGACTATATTTACCCGTTGTGGATTGACTTGTATGCATATAACTATGATTGCTTTTCAAATACGTTGCACACAACCATTTTCCTCTCACAAATTACAAAAAATTAATGATGATAATGTCATAGATAAATTTCATTGAAATAGACGGGCGCTATATTAGTTTTGATTTGCAAAAAACAGTGGCCTGGATCTCCATCTTCAAATAGGTCGAATTCCAGGTTAAACATATTTATTGTAAGTAGAGTGTATAGTTATGAGTTTCGTGATTTGTGTTGTAGAAATGATATAACAGACAGGTGACTAACTTCAATAAATGTTCCTTATGATAAAGCTCCTCTCATCATTTATTTGTTCTTAGTTCTTTTCTCGCCAACAGTCTTTCTACGCTGTCAGCGTGTTGATTATCTCCAGTGACTGGGGTTGTTATGGTGCAGGTTTGTAACAGGACGAATTGAAGATTGGTTTCCCTGTACTTACAATGACTAACCCAGACAGGTCCATATCGATGAGATATCACGCAGTACTAAAACCTTGTGAAACCAGTATTTATAGTCTATCATTGCCATTATCATGTCCAAGTTTCATTCTCAAGGGGAAAAGGCACGATTGGCTGAACTCGATGAAATGTATTGTATGTCCTTGGATCTTTGTTTGTTGCAAAACTACAGTTCAGTGGCAATATGTCGATTTATGGTTAATTAATAATATTAGCACAACCGTGTCTGTAAAAGAGGCCTATATTGTATCCATGGTACTGTCAAATTTTGAACTTGTTTATTGTAGGCAGTCATTGTCTTTATGCGCGTTAACATGCATGTACATAGCATGACGTACTTACGTGCTTACATGATGTCGGCCCAGATAAACATAAAATAAACTACACTTTTAATATTAACGCGGTGTTTTAGTTAAATATCTCCATATTTTATAAACTTGAACACTCAAGGGTTATGATAAATCACGATACATATTAAGAAACCATGTATTTGTTATTAAATGTAACTCCTGCATTGCAGTTTCTTATTAAAACTGGTAATTCTAGAGCCTATGATGTTTGAATAACTTATCTTGAAAGCACACACTAAGGTATGTACGAAATAATCACAAACTACGCGATGCAAACATCGGCACAAAAATCAATGACCTCTACACATTTAATATGACCCTGTTCGTTATTGCTTACATGCATTCCAGTGAAGATATCAGCTATATGTGTGCTGCGCATGCATAGTTTTACTTAAAATCGAATATCTCTCATTTTGCTTCAAGATATCGATTACAGGTGTAAGTATTATTTAGGAAAAACGTGTGCGTATACAATTTCGCCGTTATTGGATATAACGCATATATTTTCTAGTAGTAAATGAATAACGGATGATATATGAACGGCCATCTTTGTTTTTGAGATGTAAATAAAAAATAAAGTTATTGAGTCAATACAAAACATGTCAATAAGCGCGTGTGTTCGACTCAGCCATTACATGTAATAGAGCAAGATGTTATGCAGCTAACGCTATGATGGCACTCAGTTAAACGCTGTCATGAAGCAATGACATACTGTAGTCAACAGGTCATTGATCACACATAAGAGCGTGTGTTCGACTCAGCCATTACATGTAATAGAGCAAGATGTTATGCAGCTAACGCTATGATGGCACTCAGTTAAACGCTGTCATGAAGCAATGACATACTGTAGTCAACAGGTCATTGATCACACATAAGAGCGTGTGTTCGACTCAGCCATTACATGTAATAGAGCAAGATGTTATGCAGCTAACTCTATGATGGCACTCAGTTAAACGCTGTCATGAAGCAATGACATACTGTAGTCAACAGGTCATTGATCACACATAAGAGCGTGTGTTCGACTCAGCCATTACATGTAATAGAGCAAGATGTTATGCAGCTAACGCTATGATGGCACTCAGTTAAACGCTGTCATGAAGCAATGACATACTGTAGTCAACAGGTCATTGATCACACATAAGAGCGTGTGTTCGACTCAGCCATTACATGTAATAGAGCAAGATGTTATGCAGCTAACGCTATGATGGCACTCAGTTAAACGCTGTCATGAAGCAATGACATACTGTAGTCAACAGGTCATTGATCACACATAAGAGCGTGTGTTCGACTCAGCCATTACATGTAATAGAGCAAGATGTTATGCAGCTAACGCTATGATGGCACTCAGTTAAACGCTGTCATGAAGCAATGACATAATGTAGTCAACAGGCCGTTGATAAGACGCCGGAAGTTAACACAATAAGATTACATGTAGGATCCATATGTATCCACAGATGTTTTTTAGTGATTCAATCCATATGTTGAAAGTAAGCGATTGTCTAACGAAACCCCCCGGCAATTGTTTCGAGAATATATATTGTGCTAAAGAATGAGAACGTTCTTACCAGCTGGCACCTGCGGTTGTTAAATGACTACGATACAAATTAGTAAATGTTGAAAGTGGCATCTTTATATAACAGCGTCTTAGTTTAGATTAATTTGATTGTATTTTCCAATTCAGAGTAATTGACTCACCAAATATGACAAAGCTCTGTTATGTTAAAAATGGTAGCCTAGCCAATTTTAATCGTAAGAAGTTGAAACGTATTATAAACTTGCAAACATTTGCCAATTTTAAAACAGTAATATTTATTCAGGGAATCGTACATTCGGATAAATAAATAATGTTGCTGCTCAAAACAACACAAAGCAAAACAAGATACTAAACAGAATAAGATAACATGGTAAACTATAATTTTACGAAACACAAAATCGACAGCTGATAATTGTATTTGGTGACACAAATTAAAACGGAAATATTTTACTACAGTAAAATGCAAACTAATCAATTAGTTAATGTATTCACACTTGTAAATAATAACAGATTTACTTATAATTCATACAAAGTATTTAACTTACAACTGAAAACTGAACAAAATAAGGCAATAACATACATAATACAAATGCACTGAAAGTTGATTATATGAACACACACTGCACTCACTCAAAATCACAAATAACGCAAATGCGTGGAAGAATAAGCTACATGATGATACAAAATAAACGTCTACCAATATTATAACTGCCGTTTAAAGGACCCTTTGTGTAGCGGCAGCAATTCATCAATGTTGGCATGCCTATCTTCCCACGCCTCAATAGTCAATACTTACAAAACAACATCGTAAGTGTTGTCATAGCATTTTATTATATTAAATATGTCACAAGTATGGCAGCATCAGCATGTATAGTAGTAGCAGTAGTAGTAATAGTAGTAGTAGTAGTAGTAGTAGTAGCAGTGGCAGTGGCAGCAGTAGTAGTAATAGTAGTAGTAGTAGTAGTAGTAGTAGTAGTAGTAGCAGTAGTAGAAGTAGTAGTAGTAGTAGTAGTAGTAGTAGTAGTAGTAGTAGTAGTAGTAGTAGTAGTAGAAGTAGTAGTAGTAGTAGTAGTAGTAGTAGTAGTAGTAGAAGTAGTAGTAGTGTAAGTAGTAGTAGTAGTAGTAGTAGTAGTAGTAGTAGTAGTAGTAGTAGTAGTAGCCGTAGTAGTAGTAGTAGCAGTAGTAGTAGTAGTAGTAGTAGTAGTAGTAGTAGTAGTAGTAGTAGTAGAAGTAGTAGTAGTAGTAGTAGTAGTATTAGTAGTAGTTGTTCTTGTTGCTGTTGTTGTTCTTGTTGTAATAGTAGTAGTCGTAGCAATAGTAGTAGTCGTAGTAGTAGAAGTCGTAGTAGTAGTAGTAGTAGTACTAGTAGTTTTAGGTGTTCCTAAGGTGTGTTTGATTGAATTTTAAGATACAAAACTCTCGAATGATATACTACACTGTTATACTGTCAGTACATACTTACACTCATAATAACATAAAATGACACAGAAAACTCACGTCGTGTTATTATGTTAGCAACTTCAGATCATTGTGTTGTATTGCGATTTACCATCGCGTTCGGTGCGACCTAGACTCTCGTAACGACCACTGTCCGCATACAGAAATCTACAGTAATTTACACATTAAACCGTGTTTGTTGAAAACAGTATGCTTGATGTATATGTTATGTTTGAACTATTATGCATTTGTTATATAAAATACTGTTGCATTAGAGTGTTTCAATATAATGGTTGAATTCCAATGTCATACTTCATTTTTGGAATCAGATTATTTGCGTATTATTCCTTTTTCTCAGAATAAACCATGGGCCGATAGTAATGATGAATTTGATTTAGAAGGTTAAACATGTTTTAGTTATATAAGACAAAGAGGGAAAATTGCTTGGCGGAACAGTGGGGGTATATCGGTAAATGTTAAAAATAATCGTGTTAATAAAGAATTGATTACTCGTGTATTTGAGAAATGTTCATATGTTAATGATATTATACTATATATCGCCTATGTATCACCGGAAGGAGCTCCAATATATAGTGGTGGTGTCGAAAATAATGGCAAATTCATTACAATGAAAATAATTTGAAGCAAATTACGTATTTCTATAGATAATGTCATCTGTTTATAGCAGGGGAATTAAATGCACGGACTAAGCAACTGTTAGATTATATTCCCGATGACATCATTGATTTTGTATTTGATACTCAAACTGAATATGTATCTGTTGAGTTTTATATGCCGAGAAAAAAAGAATTAGGATACAACATTTTCGCTAAATATCTAGTTGAATTATGCTGTACTTACACTATCCACATTCTTAATGACGGTCAAGACGGAAATTGCACATGTTTAACAAATAACGGGAAGAGTGCCATAAATTATCATATAACTTCATCAGATTTGTTTAAGACTGTTACTAAACTTAGTGTCGATATACGACATGAATCTGATCCTTTAGCTGTACGCTAATGTTTAAACATAAATATTGACAATGGGGATAACATGCATTTTCATTGCCCTATGAATAACGTCACCAGTGCTGATCAAACAAATCATACGTATTTTTTGTGTTATGGTGAATTTAAATGGAAATAGTGGTATAAAGAATCATTGTTGCAAGTATTCGCGAAATTATTTTACTGTGCGCAAAACGAATTTATGGGCGACATACAAAATAACATAGATAATGCTATTCCAAATTATTTTGCAGGTTTATTGTGAAAATTTATAAAATATTATATATATGGAAATTTCCTAAAAGTATTCAAAAATGTGTTAAGTTCCATACAATCATGCGTTACATTAGATGGTAAAATTTCTGATTTCTCTGTATGTAGTAGAGGCCTGCGCCAAGGGAAAATTTCTCCCCTCTTTTATTTTCATTATATCTTAATGATCTTGAATATTTTATGACTACACGCAATGACAGAAGTATAGAAATAAGTGACTCAAATCTAGATATTCTAGTTAAAATGCTTGTATTACTCTATGTTGATGATACTGTCGTATTTACGACCTCTGAAGAAGACCTCGTGTCTGTTTTGAACACTTTTTTATTCGTATTGTTACCAATGGAATGGTTATTATGGAATGAGCTATGTATGGAATAACTAATGTTTGAACGGAACAAAGCAACTATTAGTGGCAAAAATACATAAAATTATATGTGTTCAATTTATACAACAATGGACTTATGATATAAATTCAATATCCAAATGTATTAATTATATCATAATTAAGGACTCGTTTGGATTAGAAAACTATTTAGACTTTGTACCTTATTTCTATTTACCTTTGGTATCCAAATTTTGTTTGTGTAATCATCACCTATCAGTTGGAAAGGGCCGCTGGCAACATATCGAACATAATGAAAGAACATGTCATCTCTCCGATTCAAATGATGTAGGCGATGAATTCCATTACTTTTCAAATGTTCATACTTTGTAAATTAAAGGAAAAACCGCTTACCAAATATGATGCATAATACCTGTAATATGATTCATTTCAAAACAATTATGAATGAAACAGATGAAATTAAACTACCAAATTTAGCAAAATTCTTAAAGATTATATTAGATTGTTTTAAAAACACACCAGGCTAATTAGAATAATAAACCGCTGTACTTTACAGATTGTTTTATTATATGACTAAAAAATAACGTGAGTCTATTTGATTACCTATACTTAGTAAATGATATCGTACCTATGGAACTTGCCATGCATTAGCATGTAAACTTATTTTTGTACCGCTTGTTCATTTATTTGTAAATGAACTGAGAGCCAATTTGATTACTTCCAGTTCATAGTTTGTACTGTTCCTATAGAGCTTGACCCATGTATTAACATTATAAACTTACTTACATACTTCTTATTCACATTTTTTCAATGTGCTGAGAGTATTAATAAACTGTAAACTGTAAACTGTAAAAACTTATTTCTGTTTGCAAACAAGCAGCTTATAATATGAAAGTACGTAGTAATACGAAATCAAATTGCAAACTACTTAATTGTAACCAACCATGGTGTGATAAAGAATGCGATTCAGCTAAGCAGAACAAATATGCTGCGTTGACCCGCTTTATATTGACCAGTAATTAAAATGATTTACATATTTTTTTAATTAGCGAAAGTACTTTGATCATGTATGTCGACGTAAAAAAGACGATTATCAAAAACAATGAGATGTTAGCTAGTTGATTTTATAAATAATCCTAACGCCTTTTGGCGAATTTTAAAACAGCATCGTATGGAAAACACTTCATTAGAATCAACCGGAAAGTTTTGATGCAAATGCGGTACGCGTCAAGGGGACGTAACTAGTACAATTCAATTTAACGACCATATCATTGAGTTACCCCGCTGTTTAAGAAACGAAAGACACGGATGCATATTTGTTAGTCAACACATACCAGATTTATTATGTATACTTTTTGCGGACGATATTGCAAATTG
Organism: Congeria kusceri; assembly: GCA_027627225.1. Classification (NCBI taxonomy): domain Eukaryota; kingdom Metazoa; phylum Mollusca; class Bivalvia; order Myida; family Dreissenidae; genus Congeria; species Congeria kusceri. The sequence continues at coordinate 34,924,359 of CM051026.1, forward strand.
CGCTAAAACAGCTATTAATCTACAAAATCAAATAAACCGCATTTCACAATTTTGGTTTGTCGTTTTTAGAAATGGTGGCCCACTACGTTAATATGAAAATTGGAATTATAACGGTGTCCGTCTGAGTGTATCGTCTGTTTATCAATATATGGGGTTGTTATGCACACCAAAGTTAACGTGGACAAAGGCTAAGCTTAAACAAGCCGACAAGGCAAACTAATCCAGTAATGCTATTAAATCATATCAGCGTTCGTTTGGCAAATTTCAGCTGCATGTACAAGTATATTTTTAAATAGTTGATTTTATGGATAAACCCATCCTGATGTACGGTGCAGAAATATGGGGCGCTGAATATTCAGACGATATTGAAAAGGTACATTTGCAATATTGTAGGCAATTTTTAGGCGTCAACCATTCTACAAATAATGCAAACACTTTAGGACAGTGTGGAAGAGTACTCCTGTGTATTGAATATCATACTAAATGCACTAAATGTTGGTGTAAACTTTTACACATGCCTATTCATAGATGCCCTAACATTGTTATATAATGCTTGTGTGGGAAGCGAACCCGGGACACCTAGGTGAAAAGCGAATGCGCCAACCAATGCGTTAGCCGGACTGTCTCATGTAAATAATTCTCACGCACCGTATATATAGTTTTTCAATGTATTGTTAATTCAATATTTTTAATGCACAAGTCATTAAAAATTGGATAACACGGCATATGTAATTTTATGTATTATAAAATAGTAGCAACACACGGCATTTCCCATTTTAAAATAGCTAAGATAGGAATTATAGCCATTCACCCTTCCGACCGGTTTTCTAAAAATAGATTCACCCCTCTTCTCTCAGTGGGGCAACACTCTAATTTTCTATTCATGATCAAATATCACGATAAAAAAGTATCACCGACAGCAACAATATCGCAATATTAATGCATAAAGCGCATGCTACTGACATTTTGTAAACGTTAAGGCATATTACCTGCGAGGACAACAAACAGTACTGAAATGTCCTGAAAGAAAAATGGCAGAATATTAGTCGTGTCTTTACATATTAATCAATATTTTGTACTTACGAATTATGGTACAAATTGAATACGAAAAATAGTGCTATTTGCAAGTGCTGTTATGTTTCATAAATACACATTATCGTATGACACCGTGCTGCCCGTTTAATATTTACATACTCCAATTTATATTGTTTGGTTTGTTCTTTAAATCACTTCAGATATGATAATAATAATAATAATAATAATAATAAATAATTATAATAATACAAATAATACTACTACTACTACTACTAATAATAATAATAATAATAATAATGATAATAATAGTAATAAATAATAATAATAGTAATATTAATAATACTAATAATAACAATAACAATAATAATCATAGTAATACTGCTAATAATACTATTAACAATAATAATAATAATAATAATAATAATAATACTTCGAATATTGCTTCTAATACTACTTCTATTACTTCTTCTACAACTACAACTACTACTATTACTACTACTACTACTATTACTACTACAACTACTACTACTACTACTTCTACTACTACTACTACTACTACTACTACTACTACTACTACTACTACTACTACTACTACTACTACTACTGCTACTTCTTTTTCATCTATTACTACTAATACAACTACTACTACTACTGAAAAGAGCATAACAGAACAGAACAGTAAAACAGAACTTTATTGTAAATAAAAACCTACGGCCCATAATACAATGTTTGTGTTTGTACACAGAGTTGTGTTACATACATAACAAATATATATCATATAAATTTAACACAAAATAATAATAATACTAATACTACTACTACTACTACTACTACTACTACTACTAATAATAATAATAATAATGATAATAATAGTAATAAATAATAATAATAGTAATATTAATAATACTAATAATAACAATAACAATAATAATCATAGTAATACTGCTAATAATACTATTAACAATAATAATAATAATAATCATAATAATAATACTTCGAATATTGCTTCTAATACTACTTCTATTACTTCTTCTACAACTACAACTACTACTATTACTACTACTACTACTATTACTACTACTACTGCTACTACTACTACTACTACTACTACTACTACTACTACTACTACTACTACTACTACTATTACTGCTACTTCTTTTTCATCTATTACTACTAATACAACTACTACTACTACTGAAAAGAGCATAACAGAACAGAACAGTAAAACAGAACTTTATTGTAAATAAAAACCTACGGCCCATAATACAATGATTGTGTTTGTACACAGAGTTGTGTTACATACATAACAAATATATATCATATAAATTTAACACAAAATAATAATAATACTAATACTACTACTACTACTACTACTACTACTACTAATAATAATAATAATAATGATAATAATAGTAATAAATAATAATAATAGTAATATTAATAATACTAATAATAACAATAACAATAATAATCATAGTAATACTGCTAATAATACTATTAACAATAATAATAATAATAATCATAATGATAATACTTCGAATATTGCTTCTAATACTACTTCTATTACTTCTTCTACAACTACAACTACTACTATTACTACTACTACTATTATTACTACTACTACTACTACTACTACTACTACTACTACTACTACTACTACTACTACTACTACTACTACTACTACTACTACTATTACTGCTACTTCTTTTTCATCTATTACTACTAATACAACTACTACTACTACTGAAAAGAGCATAACAGAACAGAACAGTAAAACAGAACTTTATTGTAAATAAAAACCTACGGCCCATAATACAATGATTGTGTTTGTACACAGAGTTGTGTTACATACATAACAAATATATATCATATAAATTTAACACAACATAAGATGGTACACATAAAAATGATTTTTTGTAAATTTTGTTCATTTTATTCATTTGTTGAGATTATAAAATATTCAATATTATTATTCCCATGAAACCAATTTAACAAATAATTATGTATTTGTTGGGAATATTTTGGGCACTGGAAAAATAGCATGAAACTTACCTTCCATTACATATATGTGGTAATGTTTAAGACAAAATCGACACATTCGATCGTTACTATCGGCGTTTATATGTCTACCGGATTCGTTTGCTAATTTCTGATTTTACCATCCAAAGTTAGCAAATGATATTTTACACAGAAAATGGTAGATCTTAAGACACGTTTTTTTTCTGGAGTGAATTGAGATTTAAATCATCTATATGTATCACATCGTGTTTATTCATTTATTGAATTATGCCAGTCTTGAATTTAACAATCAATTAAACACGCATTTTAACGCATTCAAAACTACTTTAACATCTTCAATTTCTTGGCTAAGCCAAGCAATACCAAAACCATAACGATATAGAAGATTTTCTACAGAAGTACTTGTAGCCCAATTTATTCGCCCTTTATCATCTTCACGTGTTTGAATAGTATGTTTTTTTTAAATATTTATATTTGAATCGTTATAATTTATTGAAAATATATATTGTTTTATTAAAATCATTAATTGATTGTCTGTCATATTATTAAATCAGAAAATATTAAGTCTCTGTATTGGATATTATACACACAACATTATAAGACATTTAAAAAAAACACTAATATTCCGTTGAAGTTGAGATTTTGAAATTATTATTTAAACAAACACTCAAACCTTCGGTATCATGCTGAATTGAAACTAGTAATCCTTACCAACGGTACATATATAAGAACAGGGTACCACAAGGCCATAAGTCGCTCACTTGATGGGCTAAGGTTCTAAACACAAAGGGCAATACATGTGGCATCTGGATTGTTCACACGCTTTTTCAATTTGGCTTGGTGACCAAGTTTTTGACCCCATGTGACCTGGTTTCGAACTTGTCCCAGATATCATTGAGCGAATGTTTTAAACAAGTTTTGTGATGATTGGCCTATAAGTGTGTCCTTTAGAGTGTTCCAAGCTTTTTGTTAATGTGGCCTAAAGACCTTGATTTTGATCCAACGTGGTCCAGTGTTTTTAACTTGTATGAGATATCTTTGGGAAAAAAAATCTGAGCAAGTTTCATGACGATATTACAATAAAAGTGGCCTCTAGAACTTTGCAAAGCGTTTTAATTATAGCCATATAAGGAAAACTGCCCAGCCCCCGCGGCCTAGTTTTCCAACAGAGCGGAACCATCATCAAGTTCGCCCGGTATTTCATAAGAACAAATGTTCTGAGCAAGTTTCAAGTTGATTGGGCAAACAACTTACGACAGACGACGGACGAAGACGACGGGCAAAAGGGGATCTTAGAAGCTCAGGTGAGCTAAAAAGTGTTTTGTGACATTGTTTGCTGGTGAATTTGTTATAACTAATCAATATATCAGAGTTTACATATGTATTTGACGTTCAATTTGCATCATTAAGTTTCCATGTTATTTGAACTGAAAACACATACTTGATATAAAGGCGTAGACATATATTGTAAAGATTATTTAAAAGTAAAGAAATTCACGATTAAGAGTTAATTATGAATCGGCAAATGAAACCCTTAAAAGCAGCGTAAAGTGAAATCTAACAGAAAAATATAACTTTGTAGTGCAACCATACTTCAGTATATCCTTGGTATTTTATAAATGTGATTAAATGTTTGCCACCGATTGACTAAATAATGATATACGTTGTAGCTGTGGAGTTCGAGGAACCTTATAACCCAAATCTAGAACGTAATTTCGAATTCAAGCTAAACTGAAGGCAGATAGTAGCCTAGCTTGCAAACTTAATAGTTCACGTGTGTCAGGGATAAGTTTCATATACAAATTTTGTAGCAGTACTAGTATTATGAGTATCGTCATAAAATATTAAATCATAACTTTTTAATATATATCTTAAATTCAAGAGTTTATTGTGTGTTTCAATAAAAAAACTAAACTGTTTGGGGATATGTTCTAGTGTTTTTTTGTTACTCCAAATGTATTTATGTGGTGTATCAATGTAAAACCAATACGTGCTATCGTCTGTACGTTATTAACATCACATCTTATTTGCTAAATGTATGAATTAGAGTGCAGAAGGCGCATCTGTTAATTAAAAAGACACAAACACATGTGTTTATTAATGCTTTAAAACAGTATTTGGTGCTATAATTTGTGTTTTAATGAAATGTCAATAATATTGTACCGCTTATTCTTGTTAATATGAAAATCAATTCAAAATGTTAAATTGATATAGTAATTAAATCTAGATAAATTATGAAATTGGTACAAACGGATTGCCGGTTCATTATGTTTATCCTAAGCGTGAATTAATTAATCCTTAACACACAGTATTTCAGTATTTCTTGTTATATTTCATGTTCAGTGATCAACAACTGTTGTTAATTATTGGAACTCGATGTATAAAGTAGAATGTAGTCGTTTAAAATGTATATTATTGTTTCAGATGTTAAGTGTGTGTAAAAACAAAACAAAAACAACAGTATTTGGTGACATTTACTACGGTGAGTGGCTTTCGTTGGTCAAACTTTATTTTCCTTAGTTTATCTTAATACTAAAGCAATATCTAGTACCGATAGAACGATTGCTATTTAGAACTCATCATAATTGTTTGAATTACGGATATTGTGTGCAAATAACATATATGTCAATAATACTGATATATAGTATGAGTTAAATTTTACTTTAGAACAATAGTCGGTGCTATAAGTTGTGTTTTATTTAAATGACACTAATCTCACAGTTTATCCTTTGATGGAACTCAAACATTGCTATGCTAATCAAATTTAAAGCACACGTGAGTTTGGTACTGAAGATTGACTGTTAATAATTCGGATCTATTACGTGGGTTTATTTATCCTTTTAACAGTGTTTGGTTCTATATTTTTGGTTAAATGGACACCAAAATTGTGATAAAATGTAGTGTTTAATTGAAATAATCTATTGGTTTCATTGTTCAGTGTTACCTCCTTGAACGCTGGGTAACCTTATCCTGTTTAAAATGTCGAAATGTTAAGTCTTTATGTTAAACAATATTATAACTATCCCATTTTAAAAACCGGAACAAGTTTTCTGTTGTACTTATAACTGAAAGTATAATTATAATATCCTAGTTTGAAAACATTTCTGTTTACATCTGTCTATGATAAGTTTCATATACACATGTTGTAGCAGTACTTATACTGTGAGTTTTGCTAAAAATGATCAAGTACTAGCATTTCGTATGTATATGATTTTATTTGCATTGTGTGTATACAGGAACAGAAAAGCATGGACAAAAACTGTTTCTTGATGCAGTACTTCTAAGGGCTTTAAAGACACTACTTGGTTTCTACAGTGAAACAATGCAAGATAAAAAACGAGGAAAGAACTGAAACATTTTATCACCGCAAACAAGCATAAATCGAGTGAAATGTACCCAAAGCGTGGCAAACTTGTGTCAAATCTTCACTAGAAAGAAGCTAGAAAACCAGCTAATTTGCCAAATGAACAAACAGTAAAAAAATTAAAAGAGTACATTGGATCACAAATTCAGAACATTCTTGAAAATTAAAATATTAAGCAGTATTCTTTACTCAGAAGTCTGGTTGTTGCTAGATCAACCTTGTATAATGCCCGACGGGGGGGAAGAAGCAGCACGAATGCTGCGAAGTGAATTGGAGGAGGCCGAAACAGGAGTTTTGCTCCCAGATGAAGAAATTGAAAACATTTATGATTCAGCTGAACAGTTACTTCTGGAAAATTTTTAAATTGCCTATCTCTAAGGCAAATGTAGAAAGTATGTGCCTGTGTTGGTCGTAATTGATCTGGTGGGGCCATAAAGTTGCTTAACAGAGATAGGATAATAGTTGGAATCCAAGAAGCAAACGTCTTTTTGTTTGCTACAAAAAAATGACGCATCTCGTACTGCTCTAGTTGGCATTCCTTAGCTGATGTTTGTAAACAAATGCGGCTCAGTCTTTGCCAGCATGGATATGGAAAAACAACAGCAAAAAGTTTTCTTAGAACACATGGGCCATGATCTTGATATTGATAAGGGAAATTACCAATGTCCCCAAGGAGTCCAGGCAGTAACTGTCATGAGCAAAATGCTGAACAGAGTTGATGAATGTATTGATTTATAATTATTGATTCAATATTATCACAGTTATAAAACAAGTTCATTTATATGTCTTGCAATAATTCTTTTTTATCGAGCCCACTTGCAGTTAGCTCGACGGTGGATGTGAGTGTTGCTGGTCACCATAACGGACAGGTGGGGTGTCCTCCGGGTACTCCGGTTTCTCACACAGCACACGACCATACCAAAATTAAAATACCCTACTGTAAAAATTAATAGCTAGAACTTGCAGCTATAATTCAAAATTCGTCCCGACTGTCGGTGTGCCTCTAGTTAAACTAGGCAGAGGTACAGGATAACATCCCGGTTTGATGACTGTCGGTGTGCCTCTAGTTAAACTAGGCAGAGGTACTGGATAACATCCCGGTTTGCTGACTGTCGGTGTGTCTCTAGTTAAACTAGGCAGAGGTACAGTATAACATCCCGGTTTGATTAATGTCGGTGTGTCTCTAGTTAAACTAGGCAGCGGTACAGGATAACATCCCGGTTTGATGACTGTCGGTGTGTCTCTAGTTAAACTAGGCAGAGGTACAGGATAACATCCCGGTTTGATGACTGTCGGTGTGTCTCTAGTTAAACTAGGCAGAGGTACAGGATAACATCCCGGTTTGATGACTGTCGGTGTGCCTCTAGTTAAACTAGACAGAGGTACTGGATAACATCCCGGTTTGATGACTGTCGGTGTGTCTCTAGTTAAATTAGGCAGAGGTACTGGATAACATCCCGGTTTGATGACTGTCGGTGTGTCTCTAGTTAAACTAGGCAGAGGTACAGGATAACATCCCGGTTTGATGACTGTCGGTGTGTCTCTAGTTAAATTAGGCAGAGGTACAGGATAACATCCCGGTTTGATGACTGTCGGTGTGTCTCTAGTTAAATTAGGCAGAGGTACAGGATAACATCCCGGTTTGATGACTGTCGGTGTGTCTCTAGTTAAACTAGGCAGAGGTACTGGATAACATCCCGGTTTCTAACATAATTCAGCTTCGGCACGGAAGGACCTCATAAACATCAAAAGAAGGCCAAAATAGCCATGGTACGCATACCTTGGTTGAATGCATAATAATGGCAAATCTATGTGTAATTATTTCAAAATCAAGCTAGCAGTTGTATAATATTTTCAAACTTTTTAATAAAGTCACATAAGGAAAACTAGTCTGCCCCCTTTTTTAATATAATACGTTAAAAGCATTTGGTAAAGGGTCAAAAATGCAACATTTTAGTGAAGTTATTTCCAAATACAACCAGTGCTCTCTGACAAGAAGATTGTTATCGTTTTGAATAAAGGCATACAAGGTAAAAGGTCCCGCCCCCATGGCGGCCATATTTTGTAACGAAGTATTTTGGTAGAATACTTTCTATGGAATATTTCTGTAAACGTTTATGATATCCAATTCTTTTCTTAACAAATCGAAATAATTTGAAGTATTTTGTAGATGACCAGCTATGGAACATTTAAGTGAACATATTTTAAAATCCAACCTGTACTTACTGACAAGAATGTTTTGAACGTTGTTAACATATGCACATTAGTGAAAAGGCCCTGCCCCCTGTGGGCCATGTTTTTTAATAAGTCAAAATATGTTGAAGTATTTTGGTAGAGAACCACCCAAGGGGCATTTTTTTCAATTAGTTCGAATCCAACCAGTTGTATCTGACAATACAAATTTGTATATAGTTGTCAATAAGGACATATAAGGAAAAGGCCCAGTACCCGGGGACTATGTTTTATACCAATCAAACGTTTGTTTGTAGAGGACGATCCCAGAAACATTTCTGTGAAATTATTTTGAAATCCACCCAATGGTTATTGGCAAAAAGTTTCATAAAAAAACGTCTGAGGAATAGGCCTGCATAAGGAAAAGGCCCGCCCCCGGGGGGCAATGTATTTTTAATGAATTAAAGTAATTTGAAGCATACTGGTGGTCGACCACCCAAGGAAAATTCGTGTAGAATTGTTTCCATATCCAACCAGCGGTTTCTGAAAAAAAGGATGTTTAACATTTTCAAAAAAGTCATATTGGGATAAAGCCCCACCCCACTGCGACCATGTTTTTTTAAATAATCAAAATAATATGAAGTATTTTGGCAGAGAACCACCCAATTTACATTTCTTGAAATCATTTCGAAATCCAACCTTTTATTACTGAACAGAAGATTTTTAAAGTTTTAAACAATATATATAAGGCGAAAAGACCCCCATATTATGGTAGAGCACCACCCAATACATATTTATGTGAAATTATTTTGAAGTCAATACTGTGGTTACTGACAATAATACTGTTTAAATGTTCAATGTAGACATATTAGGAAAAAAGGCCTCGCCTAATGGGGGGAAGGGGGCTTATTTTTTAACGAATCCAAATAATTTGAATAATTTTGGTACAGGCCCTCCAAAGGAATATTTGTGTGGAATTATTTCAAATCCAATTTTTAAAGTTTTCAATTTAGTCATGAAAGTAATAAAGGCCCCGCCCCGTGGTGGCAATTTTTTTGACGATTCGAAATATTTTGAAATATTTTGGTAGAGGACCACACAAGTAACAGTCACACCAAGTTTAGTTATTTTCCATTAAGCGGTTTTCTAATAATCGATTTATCCCTCACCCGTCAGTGGTACAGAACTCTTATACATGTATGTGCACTTATGGCAGATCTAAGATACATTTTACACATTTTCATAGGGTGGATAAGCTTAAACATGATTGAAATTGCCAGATAACCGTGATTAATAAGTGTGCTTATATACATCTGCATTTAGCCATACTAATGAATGTCTATTGGTTTAATAATGAGGCTATTGTCTATTCTAGTGATCTTCTGTTGTCCTACAAAAGCCCAACCAGACAAACGGTCAATGTATGAAACCTTGGAATGTGCTTCTAGCCTACCGCTAACATTCCAGTTTACCGGTGAAAACTCGAACGACACCATCAATATTGCAGCGTGTGAAACGGTGTTGAAAGCCTGCTATGTCATGCGTGATAACCTCAGTGAAGTATACCGAGTAAGTTACACAGACAGAGGAGGAATTTTGGAGATACTTAAAACGACAGGTGTCACATATGGAACATACAAGTGCTGCGAACCATACAACCCGGACAAAGTAATCAAGATTGCAAGATTACCGAAGGAAAGGAAAACTACGGTAACAGTGGTCACTCAAGAAGCTGTAACCGAAACAAGTAAGGTAATGTTAGTATATTTTTCTGCTCAATTTTCCCACCAATACATGTACATTAAAAGTGTTCATATATAATGACAGCCGAATACATGCCCGTACCTTTTAGATTCATAAACACAATTAATATTATTGTTTTATTATATTTAGCGAACACACACTTGATATTGTCGACATGTTTCGTAGTAATATATGTTTGTCGATTCTATGTCTAAATCATGTTTAGATTGTGTGTGTGGGTTCATATAAGAGAGACGTGTTTGTTCTATTGGCTACGTACCTCATTCAACTGCTAACTTAAAACTGAAATTTACCAGTGGCATGCACCAATATGCAGTAGACAGGGTTTATCATGCACCGAAAGCGTTTAACAGTATAAATAGCATCTTGTAAATACAATTTACCCCTTTTAAATTAATTTATTACACATTTAAGATCAATGACATTTTTGGTTCAAATCATACATTCCCTATATGCACTTCAATTATCTTGGTACTTAAGAATTCCTAGCAAACGTCGACTAGTGTAATAATTATACCTCTGTAGCTTGTCGATTGCTTAATAACTAAATAACATCTGATCAATAATATTAATCACAGCTTTCATGCACATTATGGAGTGACATAAAACACGGTTCTATTGATGGCTAGCATCACCAAACAAATAATTACCCAAGACACAACCAATACTTGTACTAAAGCCTCTCGCCTGTTGCGTAACGGAGAACGACTGTACTGAGATTCAGATTTATCGGAACTGCTGCCTCGGCTTTCGGTTATTTTCATCGGAATTTAATGCATGGCAGTCTGTGTTAATGGCGTGTCAAATAGAGTTAATTACTCGTCATTCCTGATGTCTTGCGACTCGAGGCACGGGTAACGTTAACATGGGGGAGGGGTTAAAAGAATTAATTGTCAGCTGATCTACGTGTCTTTTCAATACAGTTACGTTACCTGTGTCTGCTTTGTACATGAGCAGTCAGACTCGAGAAACAATGCAACCGGTAATCCAATTTGTCTTTTGAAGTTTGTCCTAACTCATATTCGTTAGCCATTAACATGTTTTATTTGCCTGTCTGTAACGTGTGTCGATATGTCGGGTTTCAACAAAAATCTAGTTTCTTCGTAAACATCTCCCTAAACAATATTTTGCGAGCATTTCACAATTTGTACTGTGAAGTGTAAGGTAAACAAGTAGGACTGACGTTATGTTCACGTTCAGATCGTTTTTTTTTTAAACCGCGCGTCGCGGATTTGAATGTATTGTTGAATCTTCCCATTAGGCTATTCCTGACGAATGCCCTTATTTTTCATCCAATGCGCAAATCCATCAGAGATGAACTGACAACCATTATCAGTCACTAATTGTTTAGGTAGACCGTACCTAACACTGGATGCTATTGTTTGCATTCTAATAACTGTTTGTAATTTGTAATAAACGTCTTCCATGATTAAACACATTCGTTCTCGGAATGGTTTGATACAATCAACAAAAACTTGCTTCCAACTTGAATTAGGCCATCCTCACAGGTTATACCGAACTGGTTGCGGAAGCTTTATGCTGAATTGGGCACGGAAACACCTTTTAACCATGTTTTCGATGTCAGTGTCATTTAAAGGATACATGGGTGGCTGCTTGTAATAAATCAAGCACGCACTCGTACAGTTTCACGGGTATTACTACTCGAATCACCCGCAGCAAAAATCTGTGATTAATTGATCATTCGTTCTGTCACGAACAATAGCCTTTCAACCGTGGGTCAATATTGCTGGCGTTCCATCCCTGCTGTTTTTGTGCAAATACGCGAGACAAAACTCGTTCACGCCTCGTTTCACGACTGACATTTCTTTATGTTTGTCATTTGACAGCGCATGTAGACGTGATGTGTGTATGTCTTTTTATAATGTTGTACTCACAATTAAAACCAGAGAGAAACGGTGCGTATCTCTAAACATGTGAAGCAGTAGTTGCCGGTATGTTTTTACTTGGATAAAATATTTACATAAACCAGTGTGAATTTTCTACCATATAGCTATGTATATAATTTCGTTACGTTTCATAATAATCCCAATGCTAAGAAATCGATTTGAGCGTATTTCATCTCAGTTTTAGTCAGACGCGAACGCAATCGGCTTCTCTCGCATGTGGCAATATGGCGGATATGTTATTCGGACGCGAGCTTAAAGTTCCGGGCAAGTAGGTACGGGTTTTGAAGTAAGAAGCTTTTTTTTATTTCTCAAATGCGTTTTGACATTCTTTAGTCGTCGCGTTACCGCTTAGCTCGTTTCTAAATTCGTTGGTGCCTCTACTATATTTATTTTTCGAGTAACCGTGATTTTGCTGTTATAACTCTTCTTGACTGAGTTGATGAACAGTACCGGTTCTGAGTCATTACACTCGGAGTCATTACACTCAAAAGACTTCATACATTTGAACGTGCGATATATTTTTTTTAATATGTCTTTTCACCTTGCAGTGGTGACATACTGCATTGTTTGATCTGCATTTTGCTGAAGAGTGGCTAGTTTTCGAATTTCACTGCTACCTTTCATGGCCGTTTCCCCGGGCGTCTTAGTTGTTCTCGTCCGTCCGACACATATTGAATACAATCGCCTCATCGGTTTCTCATTGTTGACGTTGTTTTTCTGTCGTTGACTGCAGCTCGGCAGGACCTTTCTGCGCCGACTCCATTTATATTGCAATTTCAAGAGCTTTTTTGTACATCAAGTCTTTTTAACAGGCACATTTTGTGGATTGATCTCGCAAACCACACACGAACAAATGCGTTAATGCTTTGTTGAGGGTAGTGCCTAAATTTTAGATTACCAACAATTTCCGGGGCACAGCTACGTTGCCGTTCGCAGGTTCGCCGATAGTTTGGTTGCGTTTTTGGAACCGGAAGTGTTCCGCTATCACAAGCGGTTTTGAACACACTTGTTATTTCAGTAGCTGGCACTGTTCATCTAAAAACCTTTTCTGGATTTGTGTGTTGTGCGGTAAGGTTTCTTTACCTAACCTAAAGTCATCCCCTTTTCTGTCGTCTGCAATAGTGTAAACCAAAAAATACTGTTCCACGCTGCTTGATATGGTGTCCGCGACTCGATATTGTGGTCAAACGCATTCACATCTCCAATGAGTCCCGCGGCCATCTTGAATATATCCAGATTTGTATGCACTTTTTCAAGGACAAAGTTCCCGAAAATAATTTACAGTCAATAGCACTCCATCCTTATTAGCTTTGATAATTGTGTTTGTGGGTTCTTATAAGAAAGACGTGTTTGTACTGCTGGTTATAATTAGTATACAACTGCTAACTAACATCTGACAATTACCAGTAGCGAACAGGCAGCAAAATTCAGTAGGCTGGGCTTATCATGAACTGATAGCGTTTAATAGTAGTGTTGGCATATTATAAATACACATACGTTTAGACATTTCGTTAATTTATATTTGGTTTTGGAAATTCACGTGTTGACCAATTTAAAGTTCAAGTCCTGCAACAAATTTTAATAAATATTGAGATTAATCAATGTTTCGAAATTGCAATGTATATGTTCATATTTGCGTATAGATTTAACGTACACATATATCTATACCATTCCGTTTATGTATCGTATTATTTCTGCAGCTTATAATGAACGTTGGCGAACAGTTGCTCGGTATAAACATACATGTATATATCCATTTACAATACTTTTTAAACTTTTTTTGTATTTTATTTAAATTGAATGGAATATTTCTAGATGGAAATTATACAGTTTTAACAGTTACTACTTTAGTATGTTAATTAATTTGTAAATTGTTAGCAACTGTTGCCAAAACTGAGCGACCAATCTCAGTATATACCCTAGTGAATATACAGTCCTTCAAAAACCACGCAGTAGCCTGCAACATACCTTGAAATTTAAAATCATTGGAGAAGTTTAAATGTAAGCAATAATACAACCAGACACAAACATACTGATGCATATAAGTACAATTTACATGCTGTGTCATAAATTTCCCATGGAACCATTAACGTAAAACAAGAAACATATGAAAACAATATGCAATTTATTATATATATCTTAGAATGCACCACTAAAATACGTTGGTTAACATCTGGACAAGAATATTAATTTGTTAAAATCAAATATTTTGACTCAGTAGACCTTGTATACTCACATCGTTCTAAAAACATGCATTGTGTAGGCATAAAGTAAACTAATACTCGGACAATGTAGGAACGTACCAACACTGACGTTAAAATGGCCTGGTATCTATTCAAACACAATATACAGTTCCTTTTCTTAATTCACTTTTCATTTTTTTACATATTTGAAATTAAAGAAATAGCACTGCAAAGTTACTAGGTTGATTCCTTGCAATAACACGTAAGTCATATGCTTTACAAAACAATCAGTGAGGTTGTTTAATGTTTTATAGATGTGTACAAATAGTCATTCACTCAAAAGTCTTAAATGCACATTTTATGTATAACAAAACATTAAGGCGTTGTGTCAATAAAACTGTCCATAATTATTTTCCTCGGTCGAAAACAGCACAACACAATTATCTATAAACCGCGCCATTTTTTATATACAACCCAATATTTATATAGTTATCGTCTTATGTTTTGCCCGTTACGCACATCCATTTTGATCATTCTGTGTTAATAATTATTATAAACGTTGTTGTTTAAGACATTCGTTTAACTAAATTTGTTTATTGTAGATTTCAACACGAGCGACGCCGAATCATGTTTTAGTACAAGAACCGACGCTTCAAACAATAATGCTGTGTTGGGAACAACAGTAACGTCCATGGTTGTTGTATTCCTGCTTGCTCTATTGAATGTGTACATTATAGTGCAAGTAAAAAAAGTACTTGCTGCTATAACAAGGTACATGCTTTATATTGCACTTTAAGTGCTTGAAGTTTATTATATGTTTTTTTTTTCAAACTTTAGTGATAAACTACATTTTGTTGTAGCAGTGAAACTATTAGGTATATAGTTTTTACTGTAGTGCACAAACAGTAATTTAAACGTACTCTATTAAATTATAAGATGTTAAGTGCATAATCATTGATGTATTGTGTCATTGATAGACACACATCCATCTTCAAAATGTTAATATATATGTCAAACAATAAAAATAATGCGTTCATGAAGACGTTCTGTATAAATGTATACTCTAAGTACACGTACATACATCGTGTGAAAATACACAATGTAATTATGAGACAAACGTGATTGTTTATAACTGGATAACAATTAAATATAATATATAATATGTTTCAGGACTGGATACGTTTGAAGATATCATCTCCAACGAAAGATCGGTACAGCTAGACGTGTTTTATTAGCGGGGATTGAAAATGTGGTTTAAATGGTGATTTGCAGCCAAAATTCATTTACAAAATTGTACAAATGCTCAGTATTTGAATGAGTGCTGACTATTGGATATATTTTTCGGATATGTTGTACAGAAAATGTAGTATTTGAAGAAAATAAAGTACAACTGCAAAATTCACATATGTATATATTTGTCACTTGATATCGATGGATTAAATTTGTGTGCAATGACAGTGATCGTGTAAAAGCAGTGGTCAGTAGTGGTTAGCTAAATGCTAAACGAAATAGTGGTGGTATTGTTTTGTATGTACGCGATTATTTAACGAATGTTATTCTGTTGTAAAAAATGTGCATGATACTAATATTTGGTTAAAATGTGACGTGTTTCTTTATCCAACCTGCTCATGTTTATCTTGTATATATGTGGGGTGAAGGATCGCCTATATCTTATATTATTGATCAAGATTTGTTCACTTTGCGCACTATAATTTGATCGATTAATGCTCCCAAGTAGCATCGCGTTTATAGAGTCTTGTCTGCATATAGAACATGGTGGTTCTTCACTTACTTCATTTTTAACACACACCACGTTCTTTTTACATTGCTCTTTACATTTAGTATAGCATTAAAACCATATATAAACTTGAGTAAAAAGCGATGCCGTACCATGACGGAGCATACAGATAGCACAAATAAATTGTTATTTGCTATTAACAATCATAGCTGACATTACACAGAAAAAGTCCAAAATACGCATCTTTCGTGTTGGAAGAACGTAGAGTAAACAAACATAAATATATAGCCATATTATTCATCAGATTAAAATACTTTTAGTTTCGTTTTTTTCGGGAAGGTATTAAATATTTAACAAACAGTCTATACAGTATAATATGGGAGTATATACATACTATATATTGTTAATGCATTTTTAAATGATAAACAACCTTTTTCTTTGATATATATAGTTTGCACATTGCAATTAGTAGTTTTTAGAGCCTAAGTCGAGTGAATTAGATACTATCTAGTCTCAATGCTTTTACTATTTTGTAATTTTGTTGGAACGATAAGCATGTAGTGTTGATTATACATACCATGAACGTTATATTATCAAAATGTATACTAGACTCTCCATACTCAAATGACCTACAAACCTCAAAACCATGGTATTGTCTTCATTAACATTAAATGTCAGAGGTATTGGAAATAATATTAAACGTTTACAAATATTTGAATATCTGAAAAGTAAAAATAAGGATGTTTACATCCTTCAAGAAACACATTCTACACTTGCAGTAATATATAACTGGAAAAAAATGTGGAAAGGGGATTGTTTTTTTTTAGCGGGAACACACCAATTACTAGAGGATTAGCGAGTTTAATCCATCCTAATAGTAATGTAAAACTTTTAAATACAAAGAACTCGAAACAGGCCGTTTAACTTGTAGTGAAATAGAAATAAACGATATATCAATTACAATTATAAATATATACGGGCCAAATAAAGATGAGTCTTTACTCTCTTATAAATTGGAACAATACTTGCTACAAAGCATAGATGCGAATTGTGTGATTGGAGGAGACTTTAATACATATTTAGACATTATGAAAGATAAAAGAAATGGCTCCAAAGAAACACATAAACAATGTAGAAATAAAATGTCTCACATTTTTAATACCTGTAATCCTATTGATATCTGGAAATATAAAAATCCATACAAAACGCAACATACTTGGCATTCTAATACTAGGCCAGTTATTCATTGTAGGCTGGACTACTTTCTTATTTCCACCCCTTTAGCAAATAGTGTTGTATGTTGCAAAATAAGTCCTGGATATAAAACGGACCATTCATGTGTGGAATTAGTACTTGAACAAAATTCACAAAAAGAGGCTCAGGTTAATTCTTTCAAAATCGTTCAATATAAAAAACGGCGTGAGACAGGGTTGTCCACTGTCTACTTCACTTTTTATTATCAGTCTTGAAATATTAAGTAACATTATTAGTCATAATCCCAACGTAAAAGGAATAATAATAGATGGTGTAGAAATAAAGAGAAAACGTTATTCGCTGACGACGCAACGTGTATGCTTAATGGAACCAAAAGCTCATTCGAATGCCTTGTTAAATGCATTGATAACTTTAGTAAACATTTCAGGTTTACACTTAAATTACTCAGAATCAGCGATACTGAGAATTGGAAGCCTAGAAAGGACTTAAATAAAGTTCTGTCCAGAAAATAGCTTTATGTGGACATTCCACACTGCTAGAACATTAGGTATGGATTTTTACAACAGTCACCACTGTAGTATAATAAAAAATTTGGAACCTAAGCTTTCAAAATTTCATAAATGTCTTAAACAATTGCATCACCGGAAACTTACCCTTTTAGGCAAAATCACAGTTGTTAAAACATTTGCTCTTCCAAAAATTACCCTTTTCTGTTCTGCCCAACACGCCAATGAAAGTTATAACATAGATTAGAAACGCAATCTATAATTTTATATGGAATTATAAACCGGAGAAAATTAAAAGAAAAAATACTAATTCAGGATTACGACGATGGTAGTCTAAAACTAACAGATATTGAAGCATATTTCAACATGCTCAAAGCAAACTGGGTTAAAATATATTTTGATGATACCAACAAAGGGAACTGGAAACAATTCTTGAGATTAAACAGGTTTGGGGATTCACTTTTATTCGAGTGTAATGTACAAGAAAGCAATATACAACAAATCGTTAACAAAGATGTTTTCTTGTACGATGTTTTAAAAGCATGGTTTATTATTAAAATAATTACAACAATAAACTGAACAACACAATACAAAAATAAAAATTATGGAACAATAACGACATACAATTAGAAGCGAAAATGTTCTATTATAAATCTTGGGCAGAAAAAGGGATTCAATTTCTAGAACATATTTTTGACTTCAGAACTAAAACATTTCATACATTTGACCACATGATGTATTTATACGATATATATGAAAGAGACTTCTTAAAATATTATTCACTCATCAAAAGTATAGCAGTTTCCATCAAAGCTAAACTGCAAGTGACAGATATCTCTAATTACACATATCATAGTCTAATTGAAAATAGTTTATCAAAGAAAAAAACAAGCAAATTAATTTATAAAACCCTACTTGAAGCCGCACCAAAAAATAAAACGAGAGAAAAATGGGAAAACATCTTACAAAGAGAAAATATGCCATGGAAACAAGTATACCTTATCCCGATTATAAGTACAACGGATACACGAATAAGGTGCTTTCAGTATAATTTTTTACGAACAAACTCGCTCCTCTTCAAATATAAAATGTAGATTCAACCGAGCACCTATTTTGGGAATGTCAAATTACTCAAAATGTATTAACACAATTGCAAAATTATCTGATTTCAAAATCAATCAATACTGAGTTTAGAAGAGATATTATCCTACTGGGCATTTATAATAGAAATAAAAATGGCAGAATCATAAATGTTCTTCTACTTTTATTTAAAGCATTCATATACGAAACACAAAACAATAACACGATTCCACTATTTAATAATTGTGTATCATACCTTAAACAACGTATAAAGGTAGAGGCCCAGATATCTATTATGAACAACAGATATGCATTGCATCTGGAAAAATGGAACCTTTTTAGTGCTCTTTTTTAGACCTCTAACTATTACACCCTTAAATCAATACCACAATATCCAAAGCTATTTTTAATTGTCTATGTCATATCTTATGTAAATTATGTACTTACTTTTTAGATCATGTACGTGTATGGGGTATTACATATATTCTCAGATTGATGTTTGAGTATTATCATCATTTGAAAACATTCGAGGGACCAGTAATGTATGTGTCTGTATATTGAATGCGTATGTGTAGGTGGTGCGTGTGTGTGTGTGTGTGTGTTTGTGAGTGCGTGTGTGTGTGTGTGTGTGCGCGCGTGTGTGTGTGGATGTTATTATTTTGATAGAAAATCATAAAATCACTATTTTGTATTTAGACACAGAAATGATGTATATCGTAGAGTGTATCCGTAAATGAAAAACAAGATGTGTTCACTTCCTTAGAAAATGACATCCTTAATTTCGAATCATTGGGCACTATACTAGTGGCTGGGGAGTTCGATTATATTGCTTGTGATAAAAATGTACCCGATATCGACACTTTTGAGAACGAGGTCGATAATCCGCTGCAACGTCAGTCATTATATAAGGGACATAATTCACATGGCAACATACTTATTGAACTTTGTAAAGCTACCTCGCTTAGGGTTGCGAATGGCCGTTTAGGAAATGATTTTGGTATTGGGAAACTAACTTGTTATAATAAAATGGTGGTGAGTGTTATAGATTACTTGTTGTTAAAACAAAAATATTTTTATATTATCAATAATTTTCAAGTATGCGATTTTAACGCATATAGTGACCGAGCACCGTTGTCATTCGAATTACTCTGCAACAATTTCTTTGTGGATAAAAATGAAGACTACCATCATTAATTTGTAAAATGGAAGGATAGCGAAAATGAAATTTATAGAAACGGCATTATTGACAGATTGCCAGATCTAAATATGTTACTAGCAAATCAGTCAGATACTAACAATGATATCAATGACCTTGTAAATACTTAATACAAACATTTTAAGAGAGGTTACCGATCCACTGTTCTCTAAGCGTGTTACGTATTGAAATAAGTTTGTTTTCTACAGGTATAAAGACTCTAAGCTATGGTTTGATTTTAGCTGCAAAGAAGCAAAATTTTTATATAAAAATGCGCTAAGGCAATACAATAGGACAGGTACAAATATTGACCGCATAGAGCTATGTACTAAACGAAAACATTACAAACACACAGTAAAGAAAAAACATCGGGCGTACAAGCTAAAAAGGACATGATAATTCGAAAATTTGAGATCAAAGAGACCCAAAGACTTTTGGAATTATTTTAGACCTACCAAAGTATGCCTACGCCAAATATACGCCTCGACGATTTTGAAAATCATTTCAAATCAATGTTTACGAGAAATGGCCAACATATTGATGAAAATTCGGAAGATTTTAATATTAATCACAATTTCAATGATTTTAATCCAGTCTTTGCCGAATCAGACATACCAATTACGTTAGACGAAGTCACCAAGGCAATATTATTGCTGAAACGTAATAAATCACCCGGGGTGATAAACTCTTAAACGAATACTTCTTCGAAGCCAGCGATATATTAGTAGGCTACATTACACAAATTTCTAATATTATATTTAATACTGGTATTTTTCCAAATGCGTGGACAGAGAAATAATTATCCCGGTATTTAAAAAGGGAGATACAAATGAGGTGGAAAATTATAGGGGTATTACTTTGCTCAGCAATTATGGAGAAGTATTTACTTGCGTATTAAACCAACGGATCACTAAATGGTGCGAGGAAATCAATGTAATTTCCGACGCCTATTTCGGTTTTAGAAAGGGGCGGTCAACCATTGACGCAGTTTTTATACTTCAATATGTGATATAAAAATTAGTACAGCATGAAAATAAGCTCGTATATTGCACATTCGTGGACCTTAAATCTTGTTTTGACTCAATATATCGCAATGCCCTCTTGCTAAAGCTCCACAGAGCAGGATTAAATGGTAAATTACTTCGCATTATACGCAACATGTACCAATCGGTTAAATCATGCGTAAAACAGTGTAACTCAGTCTCCGATTACTTTGAATTATCAATAGGTTTACGCCAAGGGGAGATGACCTCACCTTTCCTATTTTCTCTATTTGTCGAAGACTTAGAAATGCTTCTTCAGCATAATATTCATAGTGTCCTAAGCTTACAATATATATGTTTGACACTGTTATTATTTGCGGATAACATGCATTTAGGCTCGTCGCCACAGGAGTTGCAGTTGTCTCTTGATACATTATATGAATATTGCAACAAATGGGGATTACAGGTAAACGTTGCCAACACAAAAACTGTAGTTTTCAGAAAAGAGGCGGACTAAAATGGGGTGAGACATGATTTTACAGTAACGAATTAATCGATGACGTGAATGAATTTAACTGCATAGGTGTTACATTAAACTATACTGGCAGCTTCGAATTTAATATACAAACTCTTCAGGGAAAAGCATTAAAAGCAATGAATAATCTCATAGCAAACCTGAACAATATGATACAAAGCCTAAAACTGTTTTACAATTATTTGATTATATTGTTTCTCCTATTATTTGGAATGGTTGAGAGGTGGGGGTTTTTTCAAAATCACATACACTGGAAAGAATACATATTACATCCTGCAAAACACTACTAGGTGTAAGACAAGTAATAAAGCCATCTACTCTGAACTCGACAGATATCCCCTGTATATAAATAGATATGCTAGGATACTTAAATATTTAAAGATTGAAAGACATTTTCGTACAAGCAAGGCTTGAGGCATGCCGTAATTCTTAAAAATTAAAAACTTACAGTGGGTTAAAAGTGAACTTTGATGTCGAATTATATCTAAATATTTTAACTGTACGTAAGTTTAGAAACGCATATGTGTGTTTTCGGACATATTCACATAAGCTAAGGATTACAAAAGGTCGCTATTTAAATATCAATGGTGAAAATAGGTTTTGTCCATTTTGCAAAACATATATTGAAAATGAGTTTTATTTTCTGTCTGTTTGTCCGAAATATTTGGACCTACGCGAAACATATATTCCTTCTAAGTATTATACGCCCCCCTACTGTAAATAAATTCAATATTATTATGAGCTCACGTAATGAGAAAGTGATCAGAAATATTGCAATGTACTTGTGTTATGCATTTCAAAGGAGACATTTATTGCTGCCTAACTCATAATTATATATAGCTGTACCATAGTAACCATTGTATTCTGTTTGCATATGTGTATTGAAAATGGTGATTATGTTAAGTTATATGTATTTGCAAGGGCCGGAGGCCATATAGCAATAAACATTTAAATGAGTTATCGAATTATCAATTACTCTGCTATTATGTCTTAATAAATAGAGATTTTTTGCAAAAATAAATGATCGAACATTGTTTGTAGTGTTGCTTATTGTTGTCCACGAAGCGAATCAATCAACCACACGACGCGATTTGATTGGCAAAAATCAAATCTACCAAAAAAAATATGTTTGTATATATCCTAACAAATTCCATAGCCAATCAACAGTATCGGCGGTAAACGGTGTTTCAAGAACACAAATATAATTGACCATACGGCAAGATTGATTGACAACGAGATATGTAATAATGGTATTTATTTAATGCTAAGTAGTGAAATAAAAAAAATAACTTTGAGATATATTCCTATATCACTTACGGTGAGAGAAAACTTTTTAAAATTGTATTTGATATGAACAATATTTAATTTCAAGAGTTGTCATTATTTATTATACAACATTACCACAAAAAAAAGTAGTAAGGATTGATAACAGCAAATGTTAAGAATGCCTCTCCGATATATTGAAGTGTCTTACTTCTTATCTACTTTTGGATTTTCCTCAGTTGTATTGAGCCAAGAAGACTAGAACAGACAATGTGTACCGGGTACTAGTTTTACCCACAAGACACAAGAGTTGGTCATCTTGGCCAAAACTTAAATTTAGCATCCGGAACATTTATTTTATTATTTGCACGTTATAAATTCCTGCATAATTGCACTTTTTGTTTGCTGTTGCTATATACATTAGTCTCCCTTTGTTTACATAATTGTTGTATTGCCGGTTCTCCTAAATCCAAAAAGAATTCAATGTACCCTTAAGTAATAACTTGTGTCAATTTAGCACAAAAGTATATATTAATTCGTGTGTATTAGCTCTTTATATCCGGTAATCACGCTTAAGTATTTAAGTATTCAATGTGTTTTTGTAAGAAGTGTTCAGCGTTCAATTCTCCGCCATCTTGTTTCCTTTACATTCTTGACCGACTGTTGGATCCGAATAATACATATAGAAAACACTGTATACGTATACGTAATCCATTTCAGAACACACTTTCATCGTACTTATTTTGTTGTTTTACATTTTCACGCGCATCTATGAGTTTAATCATCTTGAATTGCATGCGAAAACACAAGTGCGTTTGACTGTCGTGACTGTATTAACTATTTTTTACATCATAACACGTATGTACACGTTATTTTTTTTAGAAAATGTGAAATCTAGAAAACTGAACGCACTTTCACGTTCAATACTTACTTTGAACATTAATATATTTAAACCTAGCAGTTAATGTTAACATCTGATTTAAAATCTAAACATTATTCGACGGCTACCTTGGCTACGTGTATCCAGTTGCACGTATTTTAACTGAAATACATTTAGAAACCTGGATTCTGCGTTGCCTATGAATATACTGTACAGCATAGACTGTTGTACTGTAAACACGCAACCATTCTAATTCATACAGTAAATCAATTGCGGCTTAAATCGCGCAAGCGCTCGTGAAAATATTAATTTACCCCCTTTCCGGTGATGATATCACGCGTTATCACACCGAAAACAAACCAATATCCTCTCCTATATATATGTATTCAATATGTTAAACAAGTTATGCATATAAGAACTGCTACTTTGTTCTGCCAATTATTGTAGTGTTTATATTATTTTGTTGTCTACATGTGTAAAGAACTATTTCTGTGCAAAGAATTAACCTTAAAATACATGTAGTATTGCTCATTTTAAATATGTGCATACTCTTGAGCAATCCTGTCCACATGTATCTGGAAACACACTGTATACCGTAACACAAATCACGTAATGTAATGTGAATAATATAACTACATTGAGTTAGAGTCCAATTGTAATTCACGTTTGCTGATGAATCCTTACGCATGTCTTGTGCTTTTTGCCCACTAAATTGTTTCGCCATCTGTTAATTGTGTCGTTCTATTTACGTTGCATTGCATTGAACATTTAAAAAGACTGTGTTGTGCACAGTGTTAGCCAAATACAGTTCGTTTAACGTTTTAAAGTTTGTTATATGCAATTGAACTATCGAGTAATCAGTAAATTTTAACATTCGTTTTGAGACACACAATTCAGATGTTATTTAACGCTGAAGTGCAGAACAATACACCTAAACCATGAATGCACACAGATACATGTTGATACACAATGACGCCAACGCACTCAAAATATAAAATGCATATTTCGGCCCGTTTCTTTTTTTGTTTATGGCATTCTGGCGCTCACTATATTCCGAGGAGGTCCGAGGTACTTTGTGATATTTATTGTATCATATTACTACAGCCAAATCGATCAGATAAAAACCCATCGTATAAACTTTTAGCTATTTCTATTTAGCACATGTTTATTCAAAGGTTATGCTTATAACTCTATGTATTTCAATGAGACGTCATACCAAATGATGACATTTTTAGTAAACAACCCCCCAGTGTAAACAAGAGTGCCATTGTCACGTAGATACGCCCGTCAAAGGATAATATCTTTTGGAGTGGGGGGGGGGGGTAAGATTCAACCACTTACGAGAGAACTCACTAAATCCATCCATGCAGGACAAATATATATATGCTATGGACAAAGTGGTAAAGATTGATTTCTTTTATATGAATTTTGACTTCAAATTGTGACCTTGACCTTGGATCTAGGGACCTGGTTCTTGCGCGCGACACTCTGACTCGCCATGCTAATCACTACTGTCATGATATTTGAAAATCCATCCAGTATTGACAAAGATATTATCCGGGCAAAGTGGTACGGATTATTTCTTTATTTTTTATATTTGCCTATTGTGACATTGATCTTGAAACTAGGGACCTGTTGTTTGCGCGCTACACTGCGTGTCGCAATGACTATAACTTCTGTCAAGTTATTTGAAAATCCATCCATGCTGGACAGAGATATGATCCCAACAATGTGGTAAAGATTGATTTCTTATATTAGACCGCTGACCTCGATCTGTGACCTTGACCTAGAGCCTAGTGACATGGTTCGTGCGCGCGACACTGCATATCACCAAAGTAATCACTTCTGCCAAATTATTTAAAAATCCATCCATCCAAATATATGCTCCGGACATATGTCCGTGCTGGACAAAAATATGCTCCAGACAAAGTGGTGATGATTGATTACTTATATTTGACCTTGCATTGTGACCTAGACCTTGGACCTAGGGACTTAGTTCTTATGCGCGACACTTCAACTCATCATGCGTATCTTTTCTCCAAAGTTAATTGAAAATTCATACATGCTGGGGAAAAGTTATGCTCCGGACCAAGTGTTAAGGATTGATTTCTTATATTTGACATATGACCTTAACTTGTGACCTTGACCTTGGACCAGTTTTTTTGCGCGCGACACTCTTTTGCGCGTTTTATCATGCTTATCACTTCTTCAAAGTTATCTGAAAGTCAATTCATGCTGCAAAAACGGGCGTATACAAATGAAAAATCAATTTTGTTTATTCATTTTGGTATATGTTTACGCCGTTTTCATGATTTATACGTACATCATAATATAATAAATACAATATTTTGTGAGTGCTGGATAAGATCAAGTTTATCATGCTCGTCGCGAATTCAAATTCATAACTAACCAACCGAATATTTGTCTGTAGTATTTGGTTTGCTGATATATGTTCAATACCATCGACTACCCCATCCAGGTTATTTATTATACTATCACTAATAATACGTACCTAAAACCTGCTCTGACATTTTAACATATTATGTTAATACTTATGTTCAATATTTTCACTATTAAAAATACCAAGTTGGTTGTGAAATGCATAACATACTTGGTACAGTATTAGGATTCTGGGAACTGGGTGCCTTGTTATATGCATTACAAGTTGTATATATTAGAGAAATCGTTCAACCGTTAATTTGATTGCCTTATTTCATAACGTTTGGGCATGAATATATTTAAACATCATTAATTAACTTGTGTATAAATATGCAAAAAAGTAAGGCTTCAACTACCTGTGTCTAGTGCAAGTAGATGCAATTTATATAATAAACTAAAGACGTACCGTTTGGATGGTATTGGTCTGCTTTTCTTTTGGGAGACTGAATGGAACTGAAAGTTGAAAACTCAATAATAATAGACAAGCACAGGAACAAACAAAACATGTCATGGGAAAATAAAAACAATCTCATGAAAAAGCCAATTTTGCGCACAAAATTGAGCAATCGATGACATATTTTATGTTAGGTTAGCTAATTTGCGATTTTGTAAAGTGTTTTGTGACATGTTATACTTACTTATTAAGTAGAAAGTGACATTGGATCGAAAGAAGCATTGTATATATCTGTTTTTGGCATTCACTATAATCACTTAATGTACGAATTGATGCGCGTGTATAATGTACTGACAGCTGAGAAGTTATTTAAAACACCATTATAGCATGAACAGTCCATTTACAGTCCATTATTGGGGTGTGTAAAGCCCTAGTCACACTGAGTCGTAGGACCCTTGAGAGTTGTAACTTCTTAGCTTAAGTCGCAGGACTCCGCAAGACAAACATCAAACTACCAATAACAACACATGAGCACATTCGGCGTTGGTCATGCGCTGGTCTTGCGTCAACGCAGGTTGTATTTGAAAACAACAGCACAAGTAAATTCAGTCGTAGGTAAGCGTAGGTAGTCGATAAGAACCCAGGACCGCGCAGTTCGACGAATGCAATTACCGTTGTCGTAAATAGTTGTATACTGGTTAAGTATGACTACGAAATCTAACGTACTACAAACGGCGACTGCTTCGGTGTCTCTTACGCAGACGTACGACTTCGTGCGACACGCATAACGTCTCCTGACAAATATGAATGTTACTGTCTATGTCTGTCTTTTGTTGCACAATTAAATCCGGCAGCTTACCTTTTGCCAAAATGAAGCAATGAACATGGCCCTACCCCCTAACACGTGATGCGATGTTAAATATGTGGAAACATGCAACATGAGAAGCCAAACAGCAATTCAACACCAAATGTATATTTGCAAAACTATTCAAACTAAAATATAATATCCACTATATTAGCCACGTTTAAACAATATGTCGACAACATTTACTTGGGTACATATGACATTGCATTTAAAACTCTATATACGCGTAACACACACACACACGAACATAATTGTAATGATTATAATTGATGTACGTTCATTAGAACTGTATTTAATGTCAATGTACGCCGCCTTGAAATCCTGATTTGTTTAATAAATTGTACGAGTATCAGTTCACAGCGCGGCGGCAAAAGGCTTGATTTTAATTTTAAATCCCAAGCAACTTGTTTTCAGACGTAATAATATGATTTAGCAATTACGCGGGAGTCTTGCGTAGTCGTAAGTCAGTCATGCATGCCCTTAAACATTAGTGCGTGGATAAGAATGCGCATCGCACATCGACGCAGCAGCTATTGTCTTGCACTGTCGTACAACAACGCACGATCCCACAGGGCTACGTAGGACCTATATCACGTCGACGTACGACTTCGTTGATGTCAGAATTCTCTAAGACGACGCAGGACTTTACAACGACGGCCTACGTCCTACGTAGTTTTACGCAAGACTATGTAAGGATCATGCCTCTAGTCGTGAAGTTTCGAACCGATTCAAAAGCTATTACGACTGATTTTTAGACTTAAGACAACGCAAGACATTCCAAAACTACGTAGGAACACGCATAACTCAATCAGGAGTTTGAGTCATCGATCTGTTTTATACTTGTCTTAAGCCTCGGTCACACTTTCAAGATTTTGCCTATGATTAACAAACTCTGCTTGGTAACGTGTCGGCATCTTTTGTGAATCTTGAAGAATCTTGGGTATTCCGTATCGATCGGGAAGAGCCACGACTACTTTGAAATGTTATAATTGCGCCACTAAAAGTTGTGTAAAACGTAGAACAATCCTAGTGCAATCGTATCTCATTCTGGCATATTCTTACTGCCATCGTGTACGTAATTTTGTGGCATTTCGTGTATTATTATGACTGTTTTTTAATAACATAAATATAAAAGACTGTACTACGTTATAATATGTTTTGCTACGTATATGATACGGATTTCTAAGCTTTTCCTACGGCGGTTCACTTGCGCTACTAGTAGGATCTGTTGTGGCAACTATTATGACTACTAACGAATATACACGAGCTACCACGAGAGTGCGACGAGTTTCCTTAATCGTAATATAATCTTAAGAGAATGGTTAACAATCGTTTCAAATCGTCTGTTGCAATAGTTTATACATAACGCTATCGTATTTGAACCGTAGCATATCGTTACGTATCTTACGTATAAAACTGTGGCGAATCGGCTGCGGAATCCTACAAGTGTCGTTGATATTCTTAGTCTCGTCTTACAACAACCGTCGGCATACGTAGGAAGATGCTTTCGGGGCAATCGTAGCCCAAATTGTGACAGTGTTACCGAGGTTTATCATAGCCCAACTCGTGACAGTGTGTCCGAGGTTTATCATAGCCCAACTCGTGACAGTGTGTCCGAGGCCTTACACAATCTTGGTGAAGCGTGGTAAAGCGGGAACAAATAAATGCCAGCATCTGCATGATTCTTGATAAATCTTGGTTGATCTTCATCGATCGGTGATGCGCTGCGACTGCTTCGACAGTTCAAAACCTTCGTGGCTTATTGTAGCGTCGCCACGATTTGTTCAGAACGTAGGACAATCCTAGTGCAATCGTATCTCAATCTGGATTATTCCTAGAGCCATCGTAGAGGCATTATTGGTCCTTCGTGTTGAATCGTGACTGATTGTATAACAAACATATAAACGATTGCACTACGTTATGGTACGTTTTGCCATGTATATGATACGGATTTGTTCGTTTTTTACTATCATGGCTACTCACGAATATACACGATAGACCATGACTACGCGAAGAGTTGTCGCGTTGCTTGCATGGTTTGGTGCGATGATACTACGCACTCACTACGTATGCCTACGTTAGTTCCACGATTATGCAAGATATATCATGATGTTTAAATCGCCTGGAGGCGTAGGGAAGCGTGAGCAATTTGGGTTGCTCATAAGTTCATCTCGAGTAATCTTCCTTAATCTTACTTCAAACCTTAAGACAAACCTAAACAATCGTCTGTACTTGTCTGTTATCGTAGCACTATCGTATTATAACCGTAGCAGATCGTAACATATCTGGGTGAAACCGTGGTGAATCGGCTGCGGAATCCTTCAAGTCTCGTTTCATTCGTAGTCTCGTTCTATAAAAAAAAACTTTAAATATACGTAGGACGATGCTGTCGGGTCACTGTCCATCCCGACTCACCACGATTAATACGTCCACCATCAATCGTAGGCAATCGCAGCCAATATCATGCCAGTGTGACCGAGGCTTTAGCGACAGTGTAACTGGGACTTAAACAAGCAAAACGCGGTTGCTTATCATCAGTAAGTGAATTATTCAGTACAGTCACGCGCCAATAACGTCCTGCTTATTGCTTTAACTAACCTACCCGAACCTAAAATGCGATTCCAACTCGGCTTAAAGCGGCTTAGGCAATATAATATTAAAATTGCATACAGGTGCTACATTTTCGGGCATATACGGACGTAAATGACATTAAAAAGGTATATTATCTCTAATGTTAGGTTCACACTATCATGAATCGAAGCACGATTGAAATCGTTGTTTTATCAAGGACTTATCGTGGTGATTCTATCAGAGCTTAGCTTAGGTCTCTGACTATTGTATTTAGTAAGTCATATATAAGTCCAAGGATATTCACAATTACCTTATGTGCGCAGCTAGCGGAACAAGTACGTGTATAGTCATGGTCTCAGGTGGATATATGTCAATCATATTAAACACTTTGAAGACATAACTATGTACAAAACATACGGAGGTAAATTTACAATATTTATTTATATCGTAAATGTAAGCGATTGTGATTGTTTCTTAAATATTATCACGTGTTGATCAAGTTTATCCATGCAGGTTTTGACATATCGAAAGTGAAAGTCTTGTTGCCATTGCATGAATGAGCACAATTGCTTATTTTATAATAAGCAACGATTGTGCGGTGAAAAAAATGTAAAACTCTAGCTGCATTAGCAGGATATAAGCAGCACGCCACCATTTGTTTACGGCTAGTAAACATGAATTTAACTGGAGGTCACTGCCGTGAAATGTTCATTGCAAAGCATTGGGGATTTTAAGCGCTTTATGGGCACCGAGCCTCACACTTAGTCCAGAATTATTCACAATACATCCATTTGTAATATGTAAATACAGATTAACCTCAATGCATCACAATCCTGGTTAGATATTAATGATGGAGAATACTTTATTAAATTAACTACAATAAAATACGAGTTATTGTTGCTCATGTATTATTTGCTAAATGGTCATTTATAATATATGTATTTAATGAGAAAAAAAGAAATAACTGG
Source organism: Congeria kusceri (assembly GCA_027627225.1). Lineage (NCBI taxonomy): Eukaryota > Metazoa > Mollusca > Bivalvia > Myida > Dreissenidae > Congeria > Congeria kusceri. The sequence goes on from CM051026.1 coordinate 34,955,435, forward strand.
ATTGTTATTCAATTTTGTTTTATTTATGTTCATCTACAGTATATCTTTCAAACTATAAACATATTTATGACTTACGCGTACCTCAGCAGCATGTTGCAAGAACCGCATACTACTACAAGTCAATGTTTTTATTATCTGTTTAATTTACCTTCATAGTCGAATTGTAGGGTAACCTACTAGTTATGTAATAGACAGTACATATATACACAGTAATGCTTTGTCAATATGCATACATTAAAGAATGCGAATGCGTTGACGCCAGTTTTAATCTAATCTAAACCGTCTGACATTCACCGATCCATTTCTGACCACTATACTTAAATTAACAATCGTAACGCCATCTAATCGGAGAGGAATTATTGTCCGATCCTTAGCGCACGTATTATGTACATGCCTTTATATAATGTTTACAAATTTACATGTTCACATGTTTACATGAATTATCGAATAGCTTGGAAAAAAGTTGAAACCAATCATTTTTTATGTTTTGAGTTATGTTGTGTGTATTTTCCTGTATTGTATAGGCATTTGGCAACTGGCTTTAAATAAAGGACCAGCCGATGGTAATAAGGGTTGCTCTCTGGAGTTTTATTATTCCTATATTTATTAATAAGACAGGAACACAATTTCATAGAAATTACAATTATAATTAGTCCTACTACGTTTAGAAATTATATTTATTATGCTACTTGTTCGTCTCTGACGTCATGAAACACATGATAGAGGACAGTGAGAGAAAGTGCAGAGCATAAAGACCACAACTCTTTCTACAACATTTGCGGAGTTCTTTTCCTTGTTTTTATTTCCTTATGTCCAGCGTCAATTTTCTTGTGCAGAGCATATCTACATTAGTATTGATGGAATTCAAATGAAACTTTATTTAATGTGGGAGGACAATGAGATTAGGTGCAGAGCACAAGGACTATAATTATTTCTTCAATATTAACAGAGTTATTACTCATTGTTTAATTTTCGTGTGTGGGGCATAACTCCATTAGTATTGAAGGGATTCAAATGAAACTTAATATAATGATAAAAGACAATGTGGGAAAGCACAAGGACCACAACTCTTTCTTCATTATTTTCGGAATAATTGCTCTTTGTTTATTTTTGTAAGTTGAGCATAAATCCATTAGTAGTGAAAGCATTTTAAATACAATCAAATATATTGATAGAGGACATTAAAAGGAAATGCAGAGTACAAGGACCATAATTATTTCTTCAATATATATATGGAGTCATTTCCCTTCAGTTACTTGTATTGTGCAGTGCATAACTCCATTAGTATTGAAGTGATTTAAAATGCAGACACATTATATTGATAGAGGATGTTAAGAGGAAGTGCAGAATACAAGAACCATATTTTATTTTTTTTTTCAGAAAGCGACATTTTTGCCAACATGTAACTGACATTGTGTTACCTTCCGCTGACAAACATATGCTTCGGGGGCATACGTCACATCCTATGACCAGTCTTCTTTATCCTTTTCTAATAATTCAACATTTTTTTTGGATAAATAAGTGTTTTGGTTTGATAGCATCTACTTCGAAACAAAGTTTAAGGATATTACCAATATGTTTTGAGTATTCATTTATTTTTAGAATCTTGAAGTTGATCATTTAAAAAAAAATCAATATAAAAATAAATCCCTACCTACCTACCCTATTTTGGGGGGCATGAAACCTGAAACAAACATATTTTTTACGCCTTATCATTTCTAAGTCTAAACAAACGTGTGTGTATGGGTGATTATCGTGTTTTAGTCTAGAGAAGAGAAATAGATGCTCAATCCATAATAGTTCTTGATATCAGGGATGTATTCTCCTTGAACGTATTGGTGACGGCATCTGTGATCATATCATGTTCCGATTCCTAGGTTGATGAGGCACAGATGTGACAATCTGAAATTTGAAAAAAACTGTTGGTAATGCTTAATATTTGTTAAACCACTAAATGGAGAAATCAATCTTACGGATGCACAACTGTAATGGGCATTCGTCCAAACCTCATTTTAACTATTAGTTCCATTATCGGTATTACACTACTGATCTTATCACAAATTTTGAGGGTGGCTTCCATGCAAAAATATTTTTTTTGAAAATGTTCAGGACAACCCCTTTTTCCATTTCTCCATCAAAATTCATTTACCCTATGGATGAAAAAAAAATCAAAAATCAATTACAGTTGCTAATATATCCAAACTGTTGGTGTGTTTTATACAAGTAATGATTGAAGATTATAAATAAGGCAACACAAGACATTAAAGAAGATACAAGTATCGATATTTATCAATTTTCTATGGAAGCTTAGCATAAACTTGACGCTGACAGAACATATAAAATAATATGTTGTCTTAAAGATTTTGGTTTTCCTGGACCGGTATGTTTTTCGCTTAAATCATTTTGTTTTAATCTTTGACATATATTTGGCTAAAATAAAAAGTTATAAACAAATTTACCGTGTACTTTTAGAAACAGTGACGAAAAACCATCATACCCCTTAAAAAAATAGACAGCTATATTTAGGCATTTCCACAACAATAATTATCAAATGTAACATAAATTATGCATCAACAGTTTAATACACCATTTATTCCAGTTAAACTAAATATATTCATAATTAAACGTTATTATTTCCGTTAAACAAACATTATTTTTTTCAAAATTCAGTTCCCTAGAGGTACACAAAATGCCACCCACACCCTGCAACGTTTTCAGCTCTGGGACATGACACCGTACATCAACAATAAGTGTCTTATTTATTATCTTCATTTCCAATCATCTTCATGTCAACAATGTTTATGCTGGTAATTGAGCCTGTATATGCTGGTAATTTAGGCTGCATCTTCACCAGCGGGCACAGTCAGAAAAACATGTGTCCTGTGTTGAGCATCAGGTTTGACTTTCATGGAAGCATTCCGTATGATTTGTGGCAATTCCCGTCCTTCAGCTGCAAACATATTTTAAAACAATCCAATAACTTATTGTTTTCCACTACATATTTAACCATATACATACACAAGTTTCCAGTATACGTTCAACCGAACTTATTAAGCCATACTTTTCAGTGTTAGGTACAATAAATATAAAAACTGTGTAATTGCTGAATGGATCCTTATTAGAATGCCGATCATGAAGAAACACTGCTGCCCACTTTCATAAGCAAAATGGCACACATATTAAGTATAAGTACTCAACTATTTCAGTGTCTTGAGGCTTCAAAACTAAGGGCCTGACAAATCATACATCTACTTTATGACTTGTATGTTCATTTACTTACATGTATACTGTAAGTATATATATGGAAATATGGACAAACACGAATACATTTAAATAATATTACTTATACTAATATATTAATTGTTCATTTAAGCAATAGAATTTCGTAGTTCAAGCATTGAAATGAAATGCATCACATTATCCTCTAATGAATTAAGTTCTGATTGTACAGACAAATATTACTATATTCAGAAATTTCAGAATACAAATACAATTCTTTCACTTTCTTGTTTTACTTACATGTGTTTCATCTCCTTATTATCAGGATTCAAGCTGGTTCATCATACGTACGATCTGGTGACGATTATTTAGATGGCTCCGAATTTCTTTCAGTAAGCATTCCCTTTTTGCTCGTATTTATAATTTTAGTTTTTGTTTAAAATATGTGACTTTCGGTTTCGATTTCTATCAATTTTTCATTTTTCATAATGTCAAAATTTGTATCTGCTTGCATTTCGTCGGAAGTATATATATGATACTATCATGTATAAAATAATGTGATTATATAAAAAATATACTTATATTAAAAACAGCATGTGCTCGACAAGAATAGGAACCAAACAGGCATATTACGTAATGGGTAACGAAACTTTCCGACAGTCACCGATATCGGCCGATCTAAGAAAAAAAAACGCGGGGAATGATTACAGTTGTACTACCTTAAATGTTAATGTAAGAGTTTTAATAAGTGCAATGCAATTTAAGTAAGTTTTCTAATCAGAACATGAAGTCAAGAGTTGATCAAACATAAAAAAACGCATCGGCCCCAAAATTTATTCAAGCTAAACGCAATCATTATTAATATCTGTACCGTAAATATGCCGATCATATACCGCCCCATGTTTTCACCAGTGATACATAAATAGTCAATATACTAGTAATTTACGTACACATAATTCATACTTGATTTTGTCAGGCAAATGTAACAAATTAATATTGTCAGAAAATAATAGCGGGAACGAATGAAAATTAGTATATATATTAGACAAGTGTGCATACATTTTTTTATAGATTGAATAACATCGCCTGGAGAAGTTGATAGAAAGGTGCAATAATAAATAATTCTTAATAAAACGCAACGACAATTCAAATATAAATTAACTTGCACAGTAAGGTAATAAATATAAATTCCCCATTTATTAAAATTATCGGGTTTAGGATACTCCGGACTCTAATTGAGGCGTGTGTATTAACACAGCTTTACCGCGAGCTATTTTTATAATGATTCACTCTCCTGCTTGAGTAAGTTGTACTCGCTAGAATTAATTCACGGTATTAAAGTCGGTAACAAAGAACAATAATGTTTTTACACATTTATAAAACAATATGAAATATAAACTCCATTTATCAGAAAAATACCAGAAATTAAGCACTTTATATTTTGTGTTGTTCACATAAAACCTTAACACTATTGACATGCAGACGTGACGTAAGCTCAACCGGCAACATTGTACGTTGTGACCGACTGTGGTCCCCGTGAACTGTAGAATTGTTATTGTTATTTATAGAGCGCGTGGAAAATATAGGCTTGTAAACAAAATAGATACTTGATTATGTGAATAAATATAACATTCTGATCATGACATACAATGAGTAAAATCGTTCATAATTATGTTCACTTCTAGAGTATATGTCAAATATATGTTTATAACTTTATTTTAACACGCTTATGTTAACAATAAGGCAAATTGTAATCCCCAAAATTATGCAACAGTTGTTGGTATACATTAGACCATTGTTGTAAGCTTGCATTTCCTAAAATTAGAAAATGTGCCCAATTCTATTGGCATTAAATTTTCCCGCTGCCTAATTATCGCAAGAAATCTAAGTCAACAGTGGTTTTAGACTGCTCCGTCGAAAAAAAAGCATTTCAGACATATATATGTGTCTTTTTTCTTTCAGATCATGTCTTTCAGTTATATGATTACGTTGTGTATCGCTCAAGGTAATCATGGGTACTGTACTTAAAAATATAAGAGAAATATTAGAAATATTAGAATTCGCGTTGCCTTATGTTTATCATAATTATAAGTGTACAAATATATTTTCAGATGTCCACCTTATTTCTAGTGTATTATAACTATTCTGTTTATAAGCACTTAAATATACATATAATTGCACATTGTATCCATTATACAATCTCTTATGATTACTATTTGTATGATGGTGATGATGATGATGATGATGATGATGATGATGATGATGATGATGATGATGATGATGATGATGATGATGATGATGATTTTTTTTTTATCATCTTTATTATTATTATTATTAGTGTATGCATTTTATTAACATCATTTATTCTGTATCTGTTTGCAGCGATATGTAAAGCGACATCGTATGAACTGTTACCTCAGACCACTATATTGACACTCGAACATCTGTACGTGGAATGCTGGTCAGAAAAAAGTTAAAATTTCAAGTTTGTTAAAGAAGGCACAAATAAAAGTCGAACAATAGCGGAGTGCGAACCAGATGTAAAATCTTGTCATCTGGTACATCCATCCGTGGATAGATTTAAATATGAAATTCATGAAACATCCTTAGGGTGGAGTTTACGTATACACAATATAAGTGGTGATTTCTATGGGAAATACCAGTGCTATAGCGATAGCATTCGTCCACCGCCAACGGACACATCAACTGTGCTTTCCAAAGATGGTGCGTTTTATATATTATTGATGCATAACAATTACACAGTTGACGTTCTTATTAACATAATCGTCAAACATGTAGAACGTCGATAATTTCTTATGCGAACCTTAAAATTATACAGTATTTTATTACGTTTAAGCAAATTGAATGTGATTGCAATTTATTTACTACTAACTATGCGACTTTGAAACATATTTGAATGTGTAACTTTTATTCGTGAACTCATTTTTACATATTTAGCACACAGAATTACTGTTACAGTAATGATTATTACACAATGATATATGTTGTAGTTTTACCGATCCCAACCGACAAATTCCCCATTGATATTTGTGTCGCAGTCTATTTACTGTTGATTTGGGGTGCATATTCGATTATAAAAGGTAAGGTGAATTGTCATTACAAGATGGACCGTTTTATATATGACATTTGTGTTAAAATTATTTAAAGTTAAACTTCAAATGATATTGCTTGCCTATCAGCTGCCATCTGTTAAGATAATTAACGCGTGTGGGTTTGCATGTTTTAGGGAAAATGTCCAACAATAACACAGGACCAAGACTGCTTTGATACAGAACGCATGTATATTTATCAATGTAGTTATTTGTGTGTACTGTTGTTTCAAATATTATTATGTGTTTACAAATATATAGATCAGTTGATTCATCACTTGTGCAACGTTCATTCTTCGCTCTGTTCATATAGTATGTGCTGACTGTACCGTCCAGGGTGTTAAATGCACGCATATTATTAACATGATTAAATATAACTTACTTGAAGCTACCTGACTAAATGTAACATAAATTGAAGGGTAATTACTGTTAAAATGAGTTGATGGGCAAAGCACAGGGAATGGAATGTATTAAATACAGGAAGGGCGGATATAGCACTATCCTTACATGTATGTGATGCAATGAATTGGCTGGCACTGTTACTGTATCGTTAATTTATTACTTTAAAAATGTATAAACCAAACCTGGTACAACATATTTCACTATTCCTGTCAATTTGTAGACCGCCACACACCATATTATGCAATAATACTCCATGGACATGGGGTAGTGAGTCTTTCTAAATAACAACTCTTGCTCGCATTCCAACGCCCAAGCATGTTTGTTACGAGATATTTTCCAGCGGAAGATCAATAATTACCTCGCACAAGCTTAATGCATTACACTTAATTAATCGCTGAACACTATGTCTTACATTATCTGTTTCAGATATATTGTTTGCATATTGGAAACAGCATCGAGGTTCAAAAAAGGTAAAAACATGAGCGTTTCTCAATTACAAATAAGTTGTATATGGCCTTATGCCATTACACGTACATGTATATACGTGACATCTCACGCTGTTGTTTTTTTCCAAGGCAATTCGAACTGAAGGCATTTTTATCATCAGCAGTACCTGTTTCGTGTATATAAATAGGTCGAACTGAGGAAACCAACTAGCATGTTGATACAAAAAATATTGTACTTCGTACTAAAGTATGTTTCTTAACATATGTGTTGTTAACTCAGAACATATAAGATAACTGATATGTATTCATCTTGAAAAACAAACAGTTATATCTTTGTATTTGGCAATAACCGAACAAAAGCAACATTACTGATTAAAAATAGGATCTCTGGCGGGGGAACTAATCGCATTTACCAATAAGTGGTAATACATGGTATACGGTTATTATGAACGACTGTTACAGAATTCATAAATCGTTATATACGTTATTATTTGTAAACTATTGATAACTCGTTTAACAATCAATTGAATCACAAACAACATGATACGCATTAGTATCAATACATTGTACTCTATTGACAATTAAGGCATGCTAATATAACTTAATTGCTTGTATTAAACCGGTATTGTTTCATAATTGTGTACACCTGTTTCTTACTGTCTTTCTATTGTTATGATTACACACGATATATATATACCTTCGTAATGCATACTAAAATACATTTAGCTAAATAATGGTATATTAGAGCAGAATTTGCAACATTTACGACATATTGTTAAACGATATTGTATGTTTCTATCGTGCATGTTTATTTCCCTTATACATTGTATTTCTGTGACTTTCAGAACATCGTCGAGGCCAAAGCACATCTAACCCTCGGGAAGGTAAGTTTGGCACGATGTTAAATTTGATATGGCTACATAATGTATTATTTTGTTTAAATCACAAACTAGTGTCGTTGACAAAATAATTTATTTCTCGGTTGGAGATTTGATACAATTACGTTGATAATATTTATGATCAGGCAGTGTTTACATGCATAGCTGGGATAACATGTTGTGATTTCGAAACGCTCATCTCGAGAATATTACTTCTGATAAGAAATTCGAGCCTGAAAACATTTGCTGAATAAATGCTCTTTAAACTGAGCACACCGTACCAAATGCTTTATTTTAGAAGTGTGCATGCACTTAACTCTTCGCTAGCTATACTATAGCAATAAGTGCATGTACGTGTACATAAAAGAGCAGTTTAAGCCTAAGTGGGACAGTGCTAAAAACAGTTATTTCCAATCGTAATTCTGTAATTGTAATGATCGATATCCGGTCTCATAAACATTGGTGACGAAAAACATTCTACGAATTTGAAACTAGAAATTTAAATCTAGTTGCATTATTGGCATAGCAGAATATGTCAGCAAAATGACTAATATAAATATCGAAAAAAGTCGTAGTGGTATAAATGATATATAGTGGTCGCCTTGTGATCGGGATAGTGTGTGTTCGATCCGAACCCGTGGCATGTTCAAATAATATTTCTCATTAGTACTCGTTCTTTCCAGAAAACGGACTAGAACATGTCTCAATAAGCATTTGGCTTTCGACAGAAAGGAACTAAAATAAATAGGTTTAAATTCGAATTAGTTACACATTAATAAAATACACTAAAGTCATGACTACATTAATTTGCTGTGATGGATGTTTAAAGGGACGCATTGACAATTTTTCAACTTTTTGTTATCGATTTCAAAATAAGAACAGTGCATACAAGAGAGCAAAATAACACTACAGACCATGAAATATATAGTAAAAATGGTTTCGTTTATAAGTATTCATCATTTGAATTTGATAAAATTATAAAGCGTTTGTAACGCTCAGCGATATAATTTGGTGTGTTTATGTTGTTTCTGTGAAACTGTTTACATCACGTGGAACATATGCAAAAAGTACATAATTCAGGGTGAAATAGAGAAGTCGGGATGGCCGAGTTGTTACGGCGATATCCTTTTAATACGAAGGTCCCGGGTTCGAACCCGGTGGGACCAATTTTTGTATTTTCTTTTTTTTCTTAATACATGTACTTTTATTGTTATTATACTTAATTGTTTAGTTCCAAAGCTTAATTTAGTCAAGTTTATTCATTTAATGGCATACTTAAAAAAATGCGACAATCTTGGAACAAGTCCCTTTAAACATTTTATAAGTACATGCATATTGACATTAGTGGAGATAAAACAAATACTGTTTAATGTGAATTTGTGTTTAATACAAAACCACAGTCAACTACAAGCACAGCACAACTAAACGAAATTCTCTGGGAAACGCGCTAGTTCAATAAGCAACAACTTACGACGTAAAAATAGATATCGCGTTTAAAATGAAGTTGTGTACGATAATTCACATTGTATTGTGTTATAATACTGTATTGGTAAATAAATCGCCGCAAATGTGACAATTTTAGGAGTGCATTTGAAACAGTTAGTCCAACAACTGTGCATAGGATCAGGTGTTGTACGATGTTTTTAAACGTATTATACGCAATGTCATTTTGCTTTGTGAACAAATATACTTAATTGCGTCAAAACCCAACACTACATACGGGCTAGTGTACGTACGCTTATAAATGTTTTGGTAGAAACAATATATTTCGATACTTAGCAAGTTGATTACTTCGAGTTGTAAATATTTTAGAAGAAACATTCATTTTTAGAACATATCGTTCCAAACAGGACGTATGCATGTTCTTTTTTTTTTTCAATAATCAACCTTTTAATCGACCGAACTGCTGTTGCCCGCATTTTGCACGTGTTATTACATTCGATAACCATGTACTGATTTACGAATATGTAATGCTTCAATCACTTGTAGTAAATATCCTGTGTCGATTATATATGCATCAAAATAAGGAATTTACTACATGTATCATGACTTTAAATAATTGTGTTGTTCAAGTTATGCATTTGACATCAAAAGTTAAATGTTGTTTTACCACTGAGCATTGTGTTTGTTCGAAATTGTATCATGCTGTTTTTCTTAACAGACACATGTTTAACTATTATTCTTGAATGTTTTTTATCGTATTACAGTCAAAAATCCAATGTTCTATCCCAATAGCGTCACTAGAACAAAAGAAGGTACACTTTTGTTATGACCAAATCACATTTGATTTTACGGTGACGCTAACGTACGTTTGTTTTGAAGAAAGAAAATAGTCATACAATTGTTGTTATTTTCAGACTGTTTTTGTTGGATACGTTTAATGCGCTTTATCTCTCTTATGTGTGTCCACGTTTTTGATATGAACATATCGGGAATTAATATAATTGTACATGTAATGGTTTGTTTCTGTTTAAATTAAACAAGGTTGTTTATCAATATTGTGTGTACGTATGAACGTGTATTGCATTGTTTCTTTATTGTAGAACAACAATGACGAAACCCGACAGCTGCTTTCAGGAACCAAGATACATGTATTGTATAATTTTCAATTTGCCAGTGAACTGTTTAAGTTTTATTATCGTTGATAAGTGTACAATAAGTATTAATAGTGTTTATTTTAAAATGATTGTATGGCAAACGGGTTTATTGTAGGACTCATCACAGTCAAATGAAGAAGACAGTTGGGCAGATGTAAGTAGTAAAACTGTTTACATTTCATACAAAAATGCTTACCTACTTAACCATAGTGTACACATTGGTACAATGAAAATCAAAACTGGGATGACTCAGAAAAAGAAAAATTATCACGTGCAAAAGCACACTTGTGCCTGTCGATAAACCAAATATTATATACGTATGTACCTTAGCACCGATCATATCATACCACAATTCAATTGAGTTACGTTTATTGGTTTGCAATAAAACATCTGGATACCAATACGTCATGCCTATATATAGAAGTGTTTTGTTTAAATATGTTATGCACAGAAAGAAATTGTGTACTATATTGTGATGATATTTGTGCCCAGTGCGTGTTCAGTGTATTTGAGCAGTGAATATTCGTTTTGTCGCCTTTTTGAAGCTATGTTGCTTTTTGTTTGATGATTTTTGGTGAGGTGGAGAGTGAAGTTATAAATAGTACATATGTAATGGTGAATATTAACACTTGTGCTATTGTGTTTCAGGCCGCTTGCGGTTCGAAGCAGACATCAGACACGGGAAGAACATTTACGGTAATTTTGATACTGCTGTTTTAAATGTAGAACCGTTACAAAGTTTAACGAACGTTATATGATCACATACAATATTCAATATACTGTTTTACAGGTTGAAGACGGAATCTCAGACATTCAAAACGAAGTAAACCCGAGTTCGACAGTTGAGTTGGAAATGCCATTCAACGGTCTTATGGACAGTGGTGAGTGATGAGCACCGCATAAAGATATGTTACTTCCTATGCAATATACAAACAATATAAGCAACACAGAAATGGTTGTAATCTCATTTAACTTTAGTGATTCGTCAACGGATTTTGATGTGTATATAAAGCATATGTTTGTAGTTATACCATTTCTTTATTTCAAAAGCAGCATCAAAAACATACTAATGCAAACAACTGCATGCATCCGATTGAGATAATCACTGACAGTTTACCATTCTCCAAACTTGTTTCGTAAGAAATGTAACCAAAAGCTGATCTTTACATATTTGTTTTACAAATATAAAACGTTTTGGAAAAGACACATACATGTACCTTTATTTTGATCAAACAATCATGAATTTGAACACGAAATGAAAATGCATATTATCAAGAAACAAATCTGTGTTCGAATGTTGTTATTTTAGATGCCCAAATAATTTAAATACATATATTTTTTTGGTGTGAGCTAGTGGCCAAACGTTTACGTCATGTTCTGTCAAAAATATCATACATGTAACGTATGGCATTATTATTGTAAAAAATTCTCGACAATAGATAGGCATTACAGTTTTATGTTTCTTGTTGTTTGCGCACTTGTCGCTGGAATGTCTCGTGTACCCTGTATGACACCATTTACAAATAAATAACCCAAACATCGTCTGTGCTTGGAAGAGTCCTGAGAATGCAACGCGTTCTTTAGTGTTCACGTGTGTGCATTCAATGTTCACATTGTATTTATCAAGAAGTAATTAATAACTAAAGGCGTTCCTAAATAAAAAGAAACAAATGTAAATGAAAACACTCGGCATTGTCCATACATGATAATTAAATTTTGATGTAGTTTGTCTTCAGTTTAACTGTCATGTGTATTTTTAGAGCTTAATAAAATTAATATATTTATGATACAATGGTTATTATCAGATTTTTATTTTTATTTGTGTTGTGTGATTATTACGCTATGAAACAGCCGGTTTTACATTGTTGATAGTATTGTCGCATACGCAAAACAACGTCGAACAATATGTTATTATACTTGTTTTACAGCTCAAATGTGTTATTTAAGGGGTTGGTAATATATAATTATTACACGTATTTTTGTACTTCTCTGTGTTTTGTTGGCATAGTATTATCTTTACACATTAACAAAACAATATTTGACCATTGTTTTGCATTGAATTATCTTGTGTACGTTTTATTACTGTGTTATTATGCATTTTACTGATTTTTCACTTCCACTTTTAGGTAACTTGTCTTGTGACTGAGTATATTCCCAACATAACTATTGAGACGTCATAATGATGTTTACAAAACATGGCGTTATCTATAATTGTCTTTGTCTTCCTATATTTTTCCATATCGTTTATCTTCTGTTTTCGTCAGTTCTGCAGCAAAAATGTTATCAAATAATAACAGTATTGACAGCAACATGTGTTTGCCATAGGGTGTTTTAAACATGATTAAATGCATTTACAGTCATACATACAAATACAATAATACATGCAAACAAAGGAATTAAGAATGTATGCTTGAATTTGTTCAAAGTTTTTTATTGCATAACTAAACAAATAAAATGTAATATGGTAATGTATACTAAAAAGGCCAATACTCCTATATTAAGTTGGTTATATTTTTGCTTAGAAATGATACATAGACAACATAAACATGAAAAACATAGGGTAAATTCTGCTGCAATAGTTTACCACAAAACTAAGTGGATATATCACTTGTCCATATTCTATTTGCAATTTATCCAGACGCTATTGTATAGACTGTATCAAGAAGTGTAATTTTTTAGGGAATACTTAGTGTGTTTGTAAATAATGCCCATTCCTTTGAGTCACAGAAAACATATTGTTTTCGTAAGCAACATTAATACTTATAAAAAAAAACTCAAATGTTATTCGAGAAGACCTTAACGAAATGTGTTGTAAAACCATCTGGTTTGTGACTCTAATCATTCTTCATATACATCATAGTATTAGTTATCTCTTCATATGTTAGTAAGCCTTCAATTTATAATGATTGGGTTTATTGGCTTGAACTTATTTTATTTATATTTAAATTTTGTAAATCGTTTAGTGTGTGGCTCTGCTGTATTTCAGATGTTTTATACAAATTTCTATACAATTCAAATACCTTTAAAATATCCGATTCATTTGGTACGGCACTCAGTCATCTCTTTGAAATGTTTTTATTAATATAGACCCAACCAAATAATCGAATGAAACATCATATAATAATAGAGAACAATAAGAAGACGTGCATATTACAAGGACCATATCTATTTGTCCATATTTAAAAAGTTAATGCCTAAATATGAAAACATCTAAATTTAAATATAATTGAAAATAGCGTGAATGATAGAATATTATAAAATAAGACACTATACGGCATTAAAAAAGATACACGTATTCATGTTTATTAATTGTCAATGGTAGCTCAGTATAAACTTGACGCTGATAGAACAGAGAAAATAATATGTTGTCTAAAAGAACTTGGTTTTCCTGCACTTATATGTTCTTTCACTTAAATTGGACTAAAATAAAAGGAAAGAAACGCATTGACCGTGTACATTTTTTGAAAAACAAACCCTGAGGAAAACCTAACATACCCGTTAAAAATTATACAGCTTTTTAAAGCAATTCCTCGATAATAATTATCAAATGTGGCACAAATTATGCGATTTTAGCAGAATTAGGTTCTTTGTGTGCACACAAAATGCCAACCACACCCTGCACTGTTTTCAACTCTGAGACAACACACTATGCATGAACAATAATGTGTATTTTTTTTACTTCTTTTCCATTTATATTAATGTCAGTAGTTTACATACTGCAGTATGTTGGCACTTTAGGCTGTATGTGCTGGTAATTTAGGGTGCATCTTCACCAACTGGAACATTACGACAATCATGTTAACTGTGCTTATCACCAGGCTAGACCTCCAGGGAAGCATTCCGGGAGATTTTCACTATACTATGACTATACACAGTCCAATTTATGTGCAACCCAACCTAAACCATATTGTTCAGTGTTTGGTAAAAAAAATTGTCAAAACTGGTTAATCACATGTTTTCTATTTTAATACAAATCCTGTAGAAATACATTCATAAGCTAAGTAGCACACATATTAAGTATAAGGAGTCAATTACTACCCGGTAGTAGAAAAAGCTGACAATAACTTAGTGTCTTGAGGCCTTAAAACTAAGGGACTGACAGATCTCCATACTTTATGACTTGTATACCTGTTCATTTGCAAGTTAACATGTATAGAAATATGGACAAAATTAAGTGCACACAATCAATAATAATAATAAATAAATTTAAGCACTCCGATTTGGTATTTTACGCATTGGAATGAAAGCATTATCTTGATCTTCTAATAAAGTATTATGTTCGGAGTTTATAATACTATGTACATGTGTCCAATTCAGTCAATTTCTGGTCTTACTTACAAGTGTTTCATTTCTTTATCAGAAATCAAGCTGGTTCATCATCTGGTGAGAGTTATTTATTGTATATGGTTCTGAGTTTCTTTTAGTAAGCCATGTCTTTTTGCTTCTTATTCTTCAGTTGACAATGTTTTTGTTTATACCACGAAAATAGGTTATTACTGGTTACTTTCGGTTTCGATTTCTCATATGTTTGCAATTTGCCAACAGTATACATATCAAACGAACACATATAAAATAATGTTATGTGTAAAACGAGAATGTGCTTATATTAAAAATAGCATGTGTTATATCAGAATGAAACAGTCATCGTATGAACTGGGTAACGATTTTTACCGACAGTTACCGACATCGGCCATGGGGAATGATGACAGTTGTTCTACCTTGATGGCGTCACAATTATAATAACCAATTGGTTACGACCCGACCTTTCAGCGTTATGTTTATGCCCGGTGAACAGGCAAAAGCACAAACAACTACTATTTTGTGGAAATATTGAGGATAGTTCGCAACATATCAGGTCAAAATATGTTATATATTTTACATACGTAGGTATATACACAGACACAATTATCTGTCGGATTCCTTTTTACTGCAATTTTACGTCGCAACCGGTTTTCGCGAAGCGGCGGGCTTTTGCCCGTATTACTACCACATTAGTTGTTATCATTGTTATTATTAAACTGTATGAGTCTGTTAATATTCATTAGACTTATGCTTGCATGGATTTGTATGGATGCCCATGTCGCATGCTATACATTACATTCACGTAGTTTAATCATGGTATGCTTTGTCGTTTCTATCGATACTACATAATTAGTTGTATTCAGTAAATATGCAAATGCATCCCTTAAAAACAAAACCCTAGAAGAGAACCCCACCTGTCAAAATCAGGTTATACCAATTGAAAGTAATGACTAGTACATACACATTTGGGTAAGTTTTTTATCATGGAATGCAATACATAGCAATGTTTCTGTATACAGATTATATACATAAACACATTGTTAAAATTGCTCTACCTTTATATATATATAAACAAAGAATCAACTCATTATATATACATGTTTTATAAATATACATTATATTTGTAAAACAGAACTGTAAATATTTGCAATTGTGTTACCTCAATAAAATTAAAAGCCAAGTGCATGTATATAAACCTTTAAGAAAGCAAAATTCAAATAAGGTTATTAATCAATAGAGATATTTTAAATACAAATTTGATAATATGCGTTGTGAACAAAGTATATCATTCCATGGTATGTATTGCCAAACTTTGTAGAACACATTGTTGATGTCCCCTAAATACTACACGTAAGTCGTTTGTACACATCAAGGTGAATAGAACTTGTGAACGTGACAACAATTTAGCTGTGCGTGATACTTGTATAAATGTGAGTACCCCAGGAAGTATAATTGTGCGAGGTTCATTGCAGAATAACAACACCAAGTTGATTTTTCTAAAGAAATGCAGAGCATTAAAATGCTAAGCCTAGTGTGTTCAGTGTTTTACACGAAAGGGAAGAAAACAAGACGGGCTAAAATGCCGATATATACGATAAAGTAACATCGACATGTCACATACGTAACACATGTATCATAGACTATATCAAGCGTATCAAGCGTACTTTTACATTATACAATACAGTAGTGCATTTGTTCGTATTTGTTTTTTATTACACTTGATTGGCGAATTCTAAATACTGTACTTAAAAGAACTGTCGTTAAAGTGAACAAATGTGACTACCGGTATTTTTAAACCCGGTATATTTATAAAGACTACATTTACCATAAATTGATAATGTAGCTCAACTGTCGTTCACAGGAGTGGAAGAAACAATTGATGTATGCGATTGACATGTCATGCAGTTTGAGTAATACAACGAACTGACATTGAAATGTGTATATCACTCTGGCTGAACTATTGAACGTGCAAAGTAGACATAAACAACTGATATATGCGCCTGACACGTCATGCAGTTTGAGTAGTACAACGACCAGAACTTGAAATGTATATATCACGCTGGCTAAACTATTTAACGTTCAAGGTAGGCATAAACTGTTATTTAAAGCGATCCGTTAAAAACGCATACACATTTTGTTGAATATAATATATTTACGCTATTTACTGCACTATATTACTGCAAGCAGGTAGACGCAATTAAAAAACGTTAAACAAAATAAGGCATTACACTGCATTGCTTCTAAAATGCTTTAACATGCCGCGTACTCTTAGTCTGAGTTATTGCTCATTTCATACATTTGTAAATCTACAACGCAATTGCATTTGGAGCATTGCCAACAGTTAGTAATAAGTGTTACAATGCAGTTTCGTTTGGGACATTGCCAATACAAGAGAAACATTTTAATGACCTGTACAATATAAACATGTATGAAGCAACACTAGTTGCCGTGATAATGCTTCTGATGGACTTGCTTTATGTTGTTAATTGTGACTTTGCATGGTTCACGTTACTGTAACTTGAAGCTCATTTAAGTTTAATAAACGTGTGTTTAGTCTAAAAATAGAAAGACTAAATACACGCATTTTATTACATCACTCATGGGCTCCCATTTCAAAAGAAATACAGACCGCATTACCTTTAAAATGGGATCCCATCAGTGATGTTATAACATCACTGATGGGATCCCATTTTGAAAGTAATACAGTCAGCAAGGGCGTTAATTTGTTGTGTGGGTTTTACGTAGTTGTAGGTGAGCCAAAAGATATTTAAACAAGTGATAAATGTGTATTACCCTGATGTATTAGCGGGTCAGAAGCCCGTTGGTGTGTCATCGATACATAAACCAGTTTTTACAGTACGTACTAGAAGCAGGTTAGCAATACATAATAATGAGCGGACATATTTTTTAACTGATAGAATCAAGATGAAAAATATGTTCAATTAACTAGTTTAATTCTGGTATCCAAAAAGCGAAACAAGTATATTTATAAACTGAACTACAGTCACAAATATAACGCAAACATGCATGACTACTAAAACCAAGTCATGTGAAATAAACGCTATAAAAAGAGACACCGCATCATTCGAATATATAAGGTGGACTACAAATTCGCATTAAAACAGTTGTCAGTATTCATCAAATACGAATGAACATACAATGACTGCGACATACACACAGGTCTGTAAACATTATATATAACTGTATTTTTTCTGAATGATGTGCTTTTTGTGTATTTTCAAATACATATATTTATAATGTTAGTGACATGATTTAGTTCGATTTTCGAATAGCAAAATGAACCCACATAATAGGTATTAGTGTTATATTTTCGAACTTCCTAAACACATATTGAGTATTCCAAAGGTACATCTCGTTGTGATAATGAATTGTTTGATATACCTTGCCGTATTTATCGTCAGTTGTGTGGAGCATGCCGTGATTATGTCCCGTAGTGCTTGACGCGTTAATGAAAAGTCCCTTTGTGTTATTTGTGTTAATAATTAGTATCGTTGTGCTTGCCGTGTTAATGATTAGTCCCATAGTGCTTGCCATGTTAGTGATTAATCCCGTGGTGCTTGCCGTGTTAGTGATTAGTCTAGTGGTACTTGTAATGTTAAGATAAGTCTCGTGGTGCTTGCTGAGCTAGTGATTAGTCCCTTTGTGCTTGCCTGTTTAATGATAAGTACATTTATGCTTTCCTTGTTAATGATTAGTCCCTTTGTGCTTGCTGTGTTAATGATTAGTCCACGTGTGCTTGCCGTGTTAATTATAAGTATCGTGGTGCTTGCCGTGTTAGTGATTAGTCCCGTTGTGCTTGCTGTGGTAATGTTTAGTACTGCTGTGCTTGCTGTGTTAGTGATAGGTCTCGTGGTGCTTGCCGTGTTAACGATTAGTCCCGTGGTGATTGCTGTGTTAGTGATGCGTCTCGTGGGGCTTGCCGTGTTAATGATACGTCTCGTCGTGTTTGCAGTGTTAGCGATTAGTCCCTTTGTGCTTGCTGTGTTAATGATTAGTCCCGCTGTACTTGCCATGTTAATGATTAGTTCTGCTGCACTTGCCATGATAATGATTAGTCTCGTGGTGCTTGCTATGTTAATAATTACTCCCGTTGTGCTAGTCGTGTTACTGATTAGTCTCGTGGTGCTTGCCGTGTTAATGATTAGTCGTGTGGTGCTTTCTGTGTTAATGATTAATTCCTTTGTGCTTGCTGTGTTAATTATTAGTCCAGTTTTGCTTGCCGTGTTAAGGATTATTTCCGTGGTGTTTGCTGTGTTAATGATTAGTTCCGTGGTGCTTGCTGCGTATATGATTAATTCCTTGCTGCTTGCTGTGTTAATGATTTGTTCCTTTGTGCTTGTCGTGTTAGTGATTAGTCCCGTTGTGCTTGCTGTATTAATGATTAATTCCGTCGTGCTTGCTGTGTTAATGATGAATCAAGTGGTGCTTGAAGTGTTAATGATTAGTTCCTTTGTGCTTGCTGTGTTAATGAATAGTCCTGTTGAGCATGATGTGTTAATGAATAGTCCCGTGGTTCTTGCTGTGTTCATGAATAGTCCCGTGATGCTTTCCGTGTTAATGGTTAGTCAAGTGATGCTTGCAGTGATAATTATTAGTCCCGTTGTTCTTGCTGTGTTAATAATTAGTAACGTGGTGCTTGCCTTGTTAATGATTAGTGCCTTTGTGCTTGCCTTGTTAATGATTAGTCCAGTGGTGCTTGCCGTGTTAATAATTAGTCCAGTGGTGCTTGCCGTGTACATGATAAGTCCCGTTGTGTTTGCTGTGTAAATGATTAGTCCGATTGTACTTGCTGTGACCATGATTAGTCCCGTTGTGCTTGCTGCGTTATTGATTAGTACCGTTGTGCTTGCAGTGTTAAAGATTACTCCCGTTGTGCTTGCCGTGTTAATGATTAGTCCCGTTGTGTTTGCCGTGTCAACGATTCGCCCCGTTGTGCTTGCCGTGTTAATGCTTATTCCGGATGTTCTGTCTGTGTTAATTATTGCTCCCGTTATGCTTGCTGTGTTAATGTTTAGCCCCGTTGTTTTTACTGAGTTAATGATAAGTATAAGTAATGCGGTGCTTGCTGTGTAAATAATTAGTCACGCTGTGCTTGCCGTGTTAATGATTAGTCCCGTTGTGCTTGCTGTCTTAATGATACGCATAGCGGTGCTTGCCGTGGTAATCATAAGTCCCGTTTTGCTTGCCGTGTTAATGATTAGTCCCGTGGTGCTTGCCGTGTTAATGATTAGTCCCGTGGTGCTTGATGTCTTAATGATACGCATAGCGGTGCTTGCCGTGGTAATCATAAGTCCCGTTTTGCTTGCTGTGTTAATGATTAGTCCCGTTGTGCTTGCCGTGTTAATGATTAGTCCCGTTGTGCTTGCCCTGCTAATAATTAGTATTGCGGTGTTAATGATCAGTCCCGTGGTGCTTGCGGTGTTAATGATCAGTCCCGTGGTGCTTGCCGTGTTAATGATCAGTCCCGTGGTGCTTGCCGTGTTGATGATCAGTCCCGTGGTGCTTGCCGTGTTAATGATTAGTCCCATGGAGCTTGCCGTGGTAATGATTAATCTCGTTGTGCTTGTCGTGTTAAGGATTAGTCCTGTGGTTTTTGCCGTGTTAATTAGTAGTCCCGTTGTGCTTGCCGTGTTAATGATTAGTAATGTAGTGCATGCAGTATAAATGATTAGTATTGTAGTGCTTGTTATTAGTCCTGTTGTGATTGCCGTGTTAATGATTAGTTTTGTGGTGTTTGCTGTGCTAATGATTAGTCACTTGTGCTTGCCGTATTTGTGAATAGTCCCGTGGTGCTTGCCGTGCTAATGATTAGTCCCGTGGTGCTTGCTGTGTTAATTATTAGTCTGTGATGATGACTAGTCCCGCTGTGCTTGTCGTGTTAATGATTAGTCATGTATTACATACCATATTAATGATTAGTCTTGCCGTGTTAATGGTTTGTCCCGATGTGCTTGCTGTGTTAATGAGTATTCCTTTTGTGCTTGCCGTGTTAGTGGCGCGTATCGTGGTGCTTGCCGTGTTAATGATTAGTATTGTGGTTCTAACCATGAAAATAATAAGCTTTGTGGTTTTAACCGTGTATATGATTAGTCCCGTTGTGCTTGCCGTGGTAATGATCAGACCCGCTTCTAACTCTGCTACATATTAATATTGTGGTTCTTACCTTGTCAATGATTAGTATTGTTGTGCTTACTATGTTATTTATTAGTCTTGTGGTTATTTTTTTGTTAATGATTAATATTGTGTTCTTACCTTGTTAATGTTAAGTCTTGTAATTCTGACTGTTTTAAACGATTAGTCTTGTGTTTCTAACTGTGTTAATGAGTATTCGTGTGGTTCTTACTATGTCAATGATAAGTCTTGTGTTCTAACTGTGTTAATGATTAGTCTTGTGGTTCTAACTGTGTTAATGATTAGGCTTGTGTTCTTGTTGTGTTAATGATTACTCTTGCGGTTATAACTGTGTTAATGATTAGTCTTGTTGTTCTTTCCCTTTTAATGATTAATCTTGTGGTTCTTACCGTGTTTATAAATACTAGTGTGGTTCTTACCGTGTTAATAATTAGTATTGTGGTTCTTACCTCGTTAATGATTAGCCTTGTGTTTTTAACTTTTTAATAATTAGCCTTGTGGTTTTAAATGAGCTAATGATTAGTATTGTGGTTATTACCTTGTAAATGATTAGTCTTGTGGTTCTCACTCTGTTAATGATTAGTATTGTGGTTCCTACTATGTTACAGAATAGCCTTGTGTTTTTACATAGTTAATGATTAGTATTGTGGTTCTTACCTTGTAAATAATTAGTATTGTGTTGTTATATTGTTAATTATTAGTCTTATGATTCTAACTGTGTTAATTATTAGTCCGGTGGATCTAACTGGGTTAATGATTAGTCTTGTGGTTATAACTCTGTAAATGATCAGTATTGTGGTAATTACCTTGTTAATGATGAGTCTCATGGTTTTTATATTATTAATGATTAGTCTTGTGGTTCTTAAGTTTTTAATGATTTATCTTGTATTTATAACCTTGTTAATGATTAGTCTTTGGTGTTCTAACTTTGTTAATGATTATTGGTGTGGCTCTTACCGTGATAATGATGAGTTTTGTTGTTCGTACCGTGTTAATGATTAGTCTTGTGGTTCTTACCGTGTTAATAATTAGTCTTGTGGTTCTTACCGTGTTTATGATTAATCATGTGGTTCTTACATTGTTAATGATTTGTCTTGTGGTTCTGACCTTGTTTATGATTCGTCTTGCGATCCTAATCTTGATTATGATTAGTTCTGTTGTGCTTGCAGTATTTATAATTATGTACATGGTGCGTACCGTGTTAATGATTAGTCTTGTGTTCTTACCTTGTTATTGATAAGTATTGTGGCTTTTACTCTGCCAATGTTTTTTCTTGTGTAGCTCTGCTAATAATTAATATTGTGGTGCTAACCGTGCTAATGATTAGTATTGTGGTTCTAACCGTGTAAATGATTAGTCTTGTGTTCTGTGCCGTGTTAAGGATTAGTATTGTGGTTCTAACCGTGTTAATTATGTTTTGTTGTAATAACCGTGTTAATGATAAGTCTTAAGTTCTTACCTTGTTAATGATTAGTATTGTTGTTCTAACTCTACTAATGATAAGTATTGTGGTTCTAACCGTGTAAATGATATCTTGTTATAGCCGTGTTAAATAGTAGTCGTCTGTTCTTTCCGTGTTGATCATTAGTCGTGTGGTTCTTACCTTGCCAATGATTTTTATTGTGTTCTTACCTTGTTGATGATTAATCTTGAGTGTTTAACTTGTCAGTGATCAGTCTTGTTGTTCTAACTCTGTGAATGATTAGTACTGTGGTTCTCTCCTAGTTAATGATGTCTTGTTGTTATAACCGTGTTAATGATTAGTCTTGTGGTCTTACCTTATTGATGATTAGTATTGTGTTCTTACGTTGTTAATGATTAGTCTTGTATCCTTATCTTGTTAGTGGTCAGTCTTGTGTTTCTTGCCGTGTTAATGATTAGTCTTCTGGTTCTTACCTTGTAATTTATTAGTCTTGTGCTTCTTACCTTGTTCTTGATTAGTCTTGTGGGTCTTACCCTGTTTTTTATTAGTATTTTGTTCTTACCTTGTTAATGATTAGTTTTGCAGTTCTTACATTGTTAATGATAAGTATTGAGGTTCTAACTCGGCTAATGATAAATATTGTATTTTTAACTGGGCTAATGATAAGTATTGAGGTTCTAACTCGGCTAATGATAAGTATTGTGGTTCTAACCGTGTTAGGGATGTCTTGTTGTTATAGGCGTGTTTATGATTAGTATTATGGTTCTTACCTTGTTAATGATTAGACTTGTGTTTCTGACCTTGTAAATGATAAGTCTTGAGCTATTAGTTTGTTGATGATGAGTCTTGTTGTTCTAACTCTTCTAATGATTAGATTTGTGGTTCTAGCCGTATTAATGATGTCTGTCGTTATAACCATGTTAATGATTAGTCTTGTGGTCTTATCGTGTTGATGATTAGTCTTGTGTTATTACCGTGTTAATGATTAATCTTGTGTTCTTATCGTGTTAATGATTAGTATTGTGTTCGTATCGTGTTAATGATTAATCTTGTGTTATTACCGTGTTAATGATTAGTCTTGTGTTCTTATCGTGTTAGTGATTAGTCTTGTGTTCTTATTGTGTTAATGATTAGTCTTGTGTTATTGCCGTGTTAATGATTAGTTTTGTGTTCTTATCGTATTAATGATTATTCTTGTGTTATTACCGTATTAATGATTAGTCATGTGTTCTTATCGTGTTAATGATTAGTATCGTGTTCTTATCGTGTTAATGATTAGTATTGTGTTATTACCGTGTTAATGATTACTCTTGTGTTCTAATCGTGTTAATGATTAGTCTTGTGTTATTACCGTGTTAATGATTAGTATTGTGTTATTACCGTGTTAATGATTAGTCTTGTGTTATTACCGTGTTAATGATTAGTCTTCTGGTTCTTACTGTGTTAATGATTAGTCTTGTGGTTCCAACCTTGCTATTGATTAGTATTGTGTTCTTACCTTGTTAATGATTAGTCTTCTGGTTCTAACTTGGTTAATGATAAGTCTTGTGGTTCTAACTCGGCTAATGATTAGTCTTTTGGTTTTCAAACGTGTTAGCGATGTCATGTTGTTATAGCCGTGATAATGATTTGTATTCTGGTTCTTACTTTGTTAATGATTAAACTTGTGTTTCTGACCTTTATAATGATACGTCTTGAGCTCTTACCTTGTAAATGATTAGTATGGTTGCTCTAACTCTGCTAGTGATTCGTATTGTGGTTCTAACCGTGTTAATGATGTATTGTTGTTATAACCATGTTAATGATTAGTCTTGTTTTCTTAACATGTTACTGATTAGCATTGTGTTCTTACCGTGTTAATGATTAGTCTTCTGGTTCTTACTGTGTTACTGATTCGTCTTGTGGTTCTTATCTTAGTATTGATTAGTATTGTGTTTTTACCTTGTTAATGATTCGTCTTGTATTCTTAACTGTTAATGACTAGTCTTGTGTTTCTTGCCGTGTTAATGATTATTCTTGTAGTTCTTAACTTTGTAATTATTAGTCTTTTCTTTTTTACCTTGTTAATGATTAGTGTTTTGGTTCTTAGCTTGTTAATGATTAGTCTTGTGGTTCTTAGCTTGTTAATTATTAGTATTGTGGTTCTTACCTTGTTAATGATTGGTCTTGTGGTTCTTACCAAGTTAATGATTAGTCTTGTGGTTCTTACCTTGTTTATTATTAGAATAGTGGTTCTTACCGTGTTACTGATTTGTCTTTTGTTTCTTACCGTGTTATTGATTAGTGTTTTGTTGTTATCGTGTTAATGATTAGTTTTGCGGTTCTAACATTGTTAATGGTTAACCTTGTGTTTTTTACATTGTCAATGATTAGTCTTGTGGTTCTTACATTGTTAATGATTAGTCTTGTTGTTCTTACCTTGTTATTGATTAGTATTGTGGTTCTTACTCTGCTAATGGTTAGTATTGTGTTTCTTACCTTGTTTATGATTAGTATGGTGGTTCTTACCAGGTTAATGATGAGTATTGTGTTCTAACCTTGTTAATGATTAGTCTTGTGGTTATGACTCTGTTAATTATTAGTCTTGTTGTTCTAACCGTGTTAATGATTATTTTTGTGTATCTGTGCCTCATTATGATTAGTCTTGTGGGTCTTACCTAGTTAACGATTAGGGTTGTGGTTCTTACCTTGTTTATGATTAGTCTTGTGGTTCTTAACTTGTTAATGATTTGTCTTGTGTTTCTTACTATGTTGATGATTAATCTAGCGTTCTTTCCATGTTAATGATTAGTATTGTGGATCTTACATTGTTGATGATTAGTATTGTGGTTCTTACATTGTTAATGATTAGTCTTGTGGTTCTTACATAGTTAATTAATAGTCTTGTGGTTTTTACTCTGCTAACGGTTGGTATTGTGGTTCTAACCGTGTTAATTATGTCTTGTTGTTATAACCGTGTTGTTGATTAGTTCCGTTGTGCTTGCCGTATTTATAATTATTATCTTGGTGTTTGCCGTATTTATGTTTAGTCTAGTGGTGTTTACCGTGTTAATGATTAGTCTTGTGTTCATTACCATGTTTATCATTAGTCTAGTTGTGTTTGCCGTATTTATGTTTAGTATGGAGTTTCTTGCCGTGTTAATGAATAGTCTCAAGTCTATACAGTGTTAATGATTATGTTTGTCTTGATTAAGGTGTAAGTGATTGGTCCCGTGGAGCTTATTGTTCATGGTTATTCTCATGTTGATTGCCGTGTTAATGATTATTATCGTGGTGTTTGCAGTGATTATGACTAGTCTCAAGAATCTATGAAACTCGACGCATGCATTGACATGCTTGTGCTTTTTTGAAGTAAACACTTCTTGTTTATATACATATTTTGTACAAACCAAACATCAGCTATACAGAGAAAATAATTTAGGAACGTGAATGCGTGTACTCGATAAAAAATGGCAATTCACATATTCTCTGCATTTACTCTGTTCCTTTTATATTATCAATTTATTTTAAGCAATACATTCTGGTTTCAAATTCAAATAACCGCATTTCTATTCATTATTGGAGAATGATCGATGTGGAAACGGCTCAACTTATGGAAATACCCCTCAGTTTCACTGTGTTCTCTGACTCACTACTGGTATATACAATTCAAAAGCCATGTTGCCAGTGTGATTCTTTTTTAAGAATTAAAGCGACGCTAGTATAGTAATAGTAATACGCTATAATTTGAGGCATAAGCGTATACTCTTGGATTTTTGGTAAAATGTGTCCAGCATTACATGGAGTATGGTTGTCTTAGTAATTTTTTTTCAGCGATATTGGTTGTCTTTGTACTGGTTGTATTATTATAGTAGTCGCTATAATGGTTGAGCGTGGCTGTTGTTGTAATGGCTGAGATAGTCATGACAGTCGTAGTGATGGTATGTTAATCAACATTTTAATTGGATTATTTGAGTGGTTAGAGTCGCTGTTGTATGGGTTGAGGTAACCATGATAATCCTATTCATTTTTGAAGTTACCATAGTTGTTGTTCTAATAATAATGATGATAGTCATAGTTATATTGTAGTGACAATGGCTATCGTTTAAATGTTTGTTGTAATTCTGGTAGTGTACTTTATGGTTGAAACGTCCACAATAGTCGTTTTATTATGTATAGTGATCAATAGAGATGTTGTTATATTTGTAATGGCAATAGTAGTCGTTGTAATGGTTGTGGTGATCATAGTAGTCTTAGCCATGGTTTCAGTAATAACAGTCGTCGTTGTTATATTTGCAGTGGTCATCATAGTCTATGTTATGGTTGTAGTGACCAAACTTGACGTTGTAATGGTTGTGGTGATCATGATTGGTTTATTATAGTTTTAGGACTATATGTGTTGTGTAATGGTTGTGGTGATCTTGGCAATCTTTGTTATGGTTGCAGTTACTATAGTAGCAGTTTTTTTGGTTGTGGCGATCATAATAGTCGTAGTTACCGATATAGTGACAATAGTAGCAGTTGTAATGGTATATTGCATTTTTTTCGCGTAAATTATGACTGCACTTGCCTTAGTATGTGTTATAATGTGTGTCTTAGTTATGGTTTTAATGATCGCAGTAGTTGCTGTGAAGGTTGGGGTGATAACAAGTGTGCAGATATGATTTTGGTGGCAAAAAATATCTCAGTAATGGTTGTTGTGATTATGGTAGGCAGGGATATAGTTGCAGTGATTATAGTAGTCGTTGGTATGTTTCTGATGATCACTGTGTATTTAGACTTAGCAACGGGTGTGATGATTATTCGGTTCTAGTAATTGTTGTCGCCATCACAGTGGTCATTGTTGTGGATTTGATGATTATGGAAGTCGTCGCAATGGTCACCGTGGTTATATCAGACATGACAGTGGTGATCATATTAGTCGTTGTTCTAGTTCATCATGAAAGTCGTTGTAAGGGTTGTGAGTCATCATTTTTTGTATTTCAGCGTCTGATAGATAGTTGTTGCAATAAATTCAAAAGCACTAAAATATGTCTCAGCTTTATTTATGATTGTACATCTCGACGGGCAAAATGGTTGTATCGACAGTAATTAGAATCATGCTATAAAAATGAATATTGAAATAATATGTGTCCTTGTCTCTTTTTTTGTGGTGTAGCTAAATATATATTAATGATATCGTTAAAGAAATATAGGCGAAGACAAAAGCATGTTTCGGATACTCGGTGCAAATACGATTCGAAATTACGCCTACAGAAGTACTCACTTCAGCAACAATTCCCTACACTCAACCTCCACACAGAGACTTAACTGATACTATACATAGCTTTATCATATCTCAGCCGACATAAGGTTTCATTCGACTATGTTCAAACCAAATGGCGCGAATAAGAATACTTGACAAGTAGAAAAAAAAACGTGGACACGGTAAAATCATGTTCTTGTTGTTTTTTTAACTCTTAATATATATACTTTGATCACAAATGCAACATTTTCGTGGGAGTTTTATAAAAATGTGATTATAAAATAAAATAAAAAACTGTCCTAAAATAAAATTACTAAACCCCTCACAGTAGTCTCCCATAAATCATTCAAAATTCTTTCACTCGTGCTGGAAGTGTTTAGAGAAGAACGAGAAGAGGTAAGTACCGCTGCAATGCCCTTTGTTATGCAAGATTGATCAATGGTGTAAATTCGATAAAAAGTACACCATCCATATCGTTTGCATTACTACGTCTAATATTATCGCGCCATCAAAAGTGTGATCGATGAGCACTGCTTATATAATATAATACTATATATTGTGTCATATCTTGATATAAAAATGATCATCGTATTTAACAAGGATTCAATATGTATTCAGTACACAATACATTTGAAAATGTTTCTGTCGACCTACCAACCGCGACCAAACGTAATATCCACGTGATCCATTTCCATCAATCCATCCTTTACACGACCCAACTCAGATAACCATCTGAACGATACTTTCCCGATACATGTGCTTTTTAGACGCGACAGTTTTGACATCATTTGACACGAGCAAGTTCTACCAGGTGCTATTTAATTGACCGATTTATATTTATATATTTCAGATCACGATTACTTTCCTATTAGCACTACTTTTGAGTCCAGGTAATCTCATATTATATCAGTATACACTGTGCAATGGTTGCCAGTAGCATTGTTGTCGAAACGCAAACTGTGTTTTTGTATAAAGTTAACATAGCATGCATATCCACATGGATATTTGAGGTAATGTTGGGCTGTTTTTAATATAAATGTAGGTACTAATATTAAATATATACTTATTTGTATTACAAAGATAAAAATCTTTTTAAAACATCACGTTTTTTTATATATATCTAGCATCGTCTATCTGTCTAAACAATACTTACATTTCACTACATCTTAAAATATTATGTGTAGATTTATTCAACTAGGGTATTTTAATGCATCTTGTTGGTTTCAATTGATATCATCGCCTATTGATTTATTTCAGTGCAAACGACTGCAAGTGGTGAACTGGTTTTAATCAAGACTGATGACACTGATATTGCCGTTATCGGATGCTCTTCAATGTATGATATTTCGTTCCAATTTATCAACGAGCGGTTCAACGAAACAAAAACAATTGCACAATGTGATATGCAATTACACACGTGCTATCTATTTGACAAGTCATTTGGGAACCACTATGCTGTATCATACACCAATCGTGGCGGAGGAAATTTAGTAGTTATTCAGCTCTCTAACGAAACCTATGGGAAATATGATTGTTGTGAAACTAACCGTCCATACAGTTGTAAAAGTGCTCTGTTAAAAGAAAAATCCCAAAACACAACTGCAAGTATCCCCCAACGAGGTAAGCATACCATTATGTATTTAAAGAGTGTTATTTATTATGTAAGCATTATGCTGTAGTGCTACGCAACACGTGTTTAAATATAAGAAACAAGTGCCAGTTGCATTAATCATTCGTAATAAAAATGCAAACCGTAATATGGCATAATGACGTATATAATTCAGCAACAACTACGACTGAATGTGAGCTTTCCTCTACTACTTCGATTGTACTGGCTATGTTGATTCTGCAAATAATTCACCTATTGAGCTATTACGTACTGGAAGGCAGACGGCAGTTACTTCTATCAATGAAACGAAAACAAAACAGAAGATTTCCCAACTAAGAGAATACTCACACAAAAATGGGCCATTTAAACTGTGGTTGGTGTAAATTTATATTTTTATATTTTTTATTCTTACTCAATCGACTGATACCTGTGTTGGATGCTATTATGTTTATGTGATAATATATTCCACACTCGCATTTTAAAATATTTCGACAAAGTAGTTTTATGTTATGATTTACAGTGATTCTTTGATCGAAGGTAAAATATTACCAAAACTAGATGCATAACAAATCGGCCTTGAAAACACCATATGTTTATCAGTTTAATTGAATACATTTGTTAAAAGTACACACATGTACTTTATCAAACACTTCATTTGGTCAAACCGATTGTGTGTCTGTAAAAAAAACAATTGGAGGACACCAGTTCTATCAATTTAATGAACGCTGTAACAAAAATGATCGTCGGGGCATGAACGCGCATGAACATAATTATTGTATTGTACTTATTTATAGTTAACAGTAAATTTCACAATATTTACAATAAATTTGTATATAATGTTTTAAAGCAGAAGAACATTAAATAATTTTGAGTTTGAGGCTTTACACTATTAAATTATCCCGGTATATAATGATGCTTGGTGCATTAATTTATTGAACACATTTATTTGAATGTATCTGCTAAATGTATTGATGTGAAACAAATTATGTTTTGTCTTTATATAACAAGCTATACAAATATGTTGGTAAGTATGTAAGACTGGAGGATACTATTGTGTTTATTGTCACTAACAAGATTATGGCAATAACACTCCGTCTTTTCTTTTCAGATCACAAACTCAACTAATGATGCTTCTTCAAGATGACCACAATATTTACACTTACACAATAGTTATTATTGCTATAGTTCTGGTATTTTAAATTTGTATGTATGCTGTGTTCATATTATAGTGATGTAATCAATGACTTCATGTTATAAGTATTGACATGTATGTTTGAAATGACGTTTTCCAAAACAATGTTCAATATGTATATATATTCGTTACCTGTTTAAAGAGCCTGTTAAAGAAAGTATTCGTAACGGTTTCGTTTCCATGTAAGCTTATATTAATGTGTAAGTCTTTCCGAGTAAGAGACGTCTTATTGTAATGAACTATGCAATTCGTCTGTAGGCTTCAGTACATCTTGTTATCCTCTTTGCCAGTTGTGTTTTAAATAAAATAATACAGTCAAATTCAATATAAAAAACTATGTTGCAGTGCATTACACTAGCACTTACATAGAAACATTCAAATGACTGCTGCTGTGTAATTTAGCGCTGTTCTTTTTTATAAAGCGCTATGGTCATTAAGCTGACATACCATGTGCACGGTTGTATGTATTTATTACTATTATTATTGTTCAAGAAATTAGTGTACACTTTATAAATATATATATCATGTTTGATGTATATACACATTATGAGCAAGTTATGTGGTCAACATTTTGATGTTTATAGGTATATATTTTTTTTAACTTGTTATTGTTTTTAATAGTAATTTACCCGTGTCCACCCTTTATGGCACTCTATGAGGAGGCATTTGATTTGCGCGAATTGTATTTTATTCAAACTCGTTTTTAATGAAAACACAGCCAGAGCTCCCAAATTATAAACGTTTACAACGTGAACGGCACAATATCGCTTTTGAATAAAATGAAACTGTTGAAAGAAAATGTGTGTTCATTATTTATTTTATGATTTTCACTGATTGATAGGGAAATACAAGTGAAATAAAATTGAAAATTAACTGTTTAAAACAGTGAAAAT
Source organism: Congeria kusceri (assembly GCA_027627225.1). NCBI lineage: Eukaryota > Metazoa > Mollusca > Bivalvia > Myida > Dreissenidae > Congeria > Congeria kusceri. Next base: position 34,986,883 of record CM051026.1, read on the forward strand.
TATCACTCTGGTAATTAGCCCTGTTTCACAATGGTTTCTGATTGAATAAAGTAAATGAAATGTACCGCCAACGATGCCGGACTCAAAATTGTGAAATGACGTCATTATTTCGACGTCACGACGTTAAAATTCCCGCAATATTTTCATATTATACGCATTCAGATAGCACTTGAAATGTAAAATAATATCGATAACATAAAGCACCAGCAATTAAAATCACAATTATCATCTTCTCTTACTAGAACTGAATGATACATATTTATCTGTAAACATTGAAATATAATATCAACATTTTATAATTATCTAAAACGTTTCTAATAAAGTCGGCGCTCGTTACAATGACACTATCCGATCCCGTTAACACTGTCGTTATATCGAAGTTCCAGTATGGTAAACTCCGGCAATTTAATATTGAATAACAGAAGACAAATTAACAAGTTTTAAGCGCCGTTTGTTCTGAATGTCGTTCTGAAAGACGGTCATTCATTAGTTAACTGTGTAAAATAAACATGTAGTAATATTTGAATACGCGTTGTCAAAATAACCAGATAATTGTGTAATACATGACATCAATAGCAAACTATTTTACATTTCCGTTTGCTATTTATTAAAGTAACTATGTCATCACAAATTGGTTTCCTATTGCACTATAAACGATATTAGATGATATTAATGTGCTATGTTAAGACATTTACATTAAATAAAATTAAATTATATAATACATAATAAGATATTTGATAAAACAAATCAGCAAAAATGTGTGTAATGAAATATATGTAAACTGTGGTTATACAAAATACTCACAATTATGACGTCAGAATGTAAACATGAAAATGACCATAAAACACGACACAAATTGTAAATTAATTTTATCTCCAAATTCGAAAACCCGTTTTTCATTATATATATCTTATATTAGCCGTTATTATATGCTAGTTTTAATATCGTAATTTCAGTTTTGTTGATGCCCTTTCGTTGTCATTGACCATTGCAACATTGGATTGAATGCACATATACGTATGCTCGTTTTGTATAAATTGCTCAAGTACAGTTTTATTTGGACAACTGTGTGCGCTTTATATATGTATGTTTTATGTAATGTTCTATTATGGGCCCGATGCCTTTCTTTACAATAAACATACTTACTACTTAAAAATCATACTTATGCTGCATCATACAAATATTTATTTATATTGTAGCATAGCATTATTTGGTTAAACATATTAACACTAGTCGGGAAAATTACTTGTCCATGTAACTACGTTTGAGGTTTAGACACGACCTGACAATGGATGCAATATAAAAAAGAAAATTGAAGGCAAGGCAAATTGTTTGTTAGGTATCATAATGGAAACTAACACCGATATCATTTCTAATATCAGTAACTTAAAATAGTAGAGCATACATGTACATATATACATGTTAACACATATATATATATACATTTCCGAATCAATTAACAATGGAAAGAATATGGCAAGCTACTTACTTGTATCGTGATCACTAAATCATTGCATTTATTTTAAAGGCACATTATCTTTCAAACAATTTAAACCGAAAAAAGCAACACTAAGTATTCATATTAAATGTTTTATTATTATTATCATTTGTAGTAGTAGTAGTAGTATGTACAATAATACATTAACATATTTCGGTGAAATCAACTCTCATTAATAGTGTACACAATGTAATTAAAGGTTCAAGCGACTCTTCGTTTTTAAAGTATGTTTACATCATGTATATACGTTTTACTAATTCTTATGCAAATGTATGGTTGCGAATATAAATAGGGTATTCACCGATATAGATTCATGTGTATTTTATCAGTAATACTCGATAATTAGTGTTTAACTAATTTGATTAGTATTCATATACGTATATTTCATAATAGTAAAGTCCACAGTACATAAATGCATACTGACACGGCTTTATAAATTATTAACTTATTATGTAAATAATAAATGTAATAATTTCAAAGGTAAAAACAGCCTTAACACAAGAGCTTTTACACGATTTTAGTATTGACGTATAATTAAGCGTATAGCAAGTGATAGAAGGTGTGTCGCTGTTGATTTCTTGACGCTTATTTAAGTGGGTGGCAGATGCATTGTTCTATTATTGAAAATTAGTATGGAAATAAACTGGCCGTTTGTATTTAAATCTTATTCCAAGACTTGAATGCGGATTACTTTTGGTTACCATTATCCAATATAAATGCAAACATTATTGTTTTATTTGGCCGACTTTATCATTGTTCTTTGCAGTTAATGGTTGTGGTTGTTTAATAGTGCTTTTTATATTTTGATGTTGAATATAGGGTAATCGACAATAAAACTACTACCTGATGTTCATGTCTAAAGTTGTGTCGGTAAATTAACAAGCGAAACAATACATTTACAATTCAAGAATCAAACAACGTATGCCAACAATATCATAATAGTTATGTTTGAAAACTCGCACAATGCGAAAAATAAAAATAAACCTTACATAGAATTGTATGAACTCGGAGAATGAGTTGCTTTAAAAACGATCTGAAACTGATACCAGCAAATATCCGTTCTTTCAGAAAACCTTGTAACATTAATCAAGTGTCATAACGTGTGCTCCATTGTTGCGTGGCTAATAGCGAAAGTACTCAATTGGAATTACTCATATTGGTTATGATTAATAAACGTCCTGCTTGATATTGAATAATGTGATCGGTATCACGACACGTTCATCCATATTAGTTGTTTCTAGACAGTTATAGCAAAATGGAGAGCGTGCCTATGAAAAGAATTAAAAGACTCGTGTTGTTAATCTCAATACTTGCAGCTCGAGTGTGTAAGTTCAAATTTTAATTTACTCTTACTTGACTAAGCAATCTGCATCTGTCGTATACTCTCCATCTTGCACTGTCTTTTATTTCGCTATTCCTCCTGTATACGGCAAACGGCAATCTAACTACAGTCGTATCACCAACAATTTTATATTTCAGTTCCTCAAGAAACATCGCTTAGAATCAAGACTGTTTCTAACAAAACATTAGAACTTACTTGCATCGGGCACAATTATTCCACCGGTTTGTGGACATTTTTCAAAATGCACAATGGCAATGTATTGTCTAATGCAAAAGTTAGCCTGAATAACACAGAATGTGAATGTGAAGATTTACCTATCCTTGATGCTGAATTTATATGCAGATGTATTGACAGAAATAGCGTTGTTTGCACAATATCTTACAAAGCACATAGCACAGTAGGAGATCAATGGAAATGCGCAGGGTTCACCAACGGTAATCCCATATTCAGCAGCATTGTCAACGAATCAGATAGCCGTAAGTATGACAGAGAATAGATGCATTTCTATATATCACGTTTTCTACATAATTTCACGTTTAAAAGCATGTAAACAGTAAATAATGGTGTGAACTAATATGTTATTTTCTTTATCATGTTTATTGTAAGGCGATAGCAAACTGTTACTAAAGGTGTATGATGTACTTATGTCAGGATGATATTGGAAGATGTACACATACATAAATAGTTTCGTATGTTTTTGTTTCAAGCAAGAAAATATTATTTTTGTTTTTAATATGCATTACGAAACGCCTCCGACGTCTTTCGCTTGACACATGTGCTGTCGATTATGGACGAGAGCAAAGTGCATTTTCCTATAATCGGACTAAAATAGCATTTGTGTGTGTTGCATGGATTATGTTAATATATTCAGTGCGCATTAAACTGTATTTAAAAATATACATCCAAATAAAATGGTGGGGCAGAACAAATTATATTGACATTTGTTTACTATTATCAACTGTTGTTATCACAAGTAAGTAGCTACTTTGCCTCTAACAAGCATGAGAACAAAACAATCTTACATATTTAATTATATTAATGCATGCACCGTCGTGATATTTAAAATAGATATTAAATTATTTAAACACGACATATTTTATGTAACGCATGATAACGCATCCCAATTTCAGGTTCGCAAAATATACAAATTAGTACCAGGCTCCTGACGTCTACAAAATTGAAGATTTCTTGTGTATTGAATGATGTTCCGCCGAGTATAATAAAGATATATAGGATTCATGATAAAAACGTTAATGTAACTGTTTCTGTTAACACCGGAGAAGACTGTGAGATATTTACGTTATTACCTAAGGAGGTGGTGCAGTGTGCATGTATGAGCAGAAACCACGTAGATTGCAATCTAACCAACCCCAATGTAGGCGACCGATGGAAATGTGCAACCTTTCAACATGGAACACCTATATACAGTGATATTGTAAACGTTGTCCCTCAAGGTATTTAATTTGTGTAGGGGTAAATGTGTGATATCGTTATGTCTATATGAAGTATATCCGAGTTTAAAACTACTTTAAAACATGAACTACCCATACTAAACGTGATAGTAAATCCATACAATTAGTATCCTTTTGCCGTTTAAGAATACTTAGAGCATAATTTATTTTAAAGGGCCGTATCAACGGCTAATACAGTATAAAATATTTTATCAAGTCTTCATTAAATGGTTTCTTCACATGTAGATCTCAATTTTATAAACGAACAGTCAAATATATAATTGTATAATTAAAAAAAAACGTGACACTTTTCGCAGGCGTGGTCAAATTATTAGTAGCAGTTAACATTTTAAAGTGGAGAGTTCGAATAATACCGGGACCGTGTTTGCAAAATTTTTGGCGTAGTCTATTTTTTGTCTTAACGATTCCATCAATATATTATTGCTAAAAGAAAAATATATGCCTAAAAATGCCAATATATATTGTTTTTATACGTGTCTAAATTTAGGGAAATACCGTCGATATACCCCTTTAAACACTCGTGCAACAGACATAAAAATAACAATATATAATAGTGTGTCGCAAAAAGATGAAGTTTATCATACGAGGCGTAGAAAAAATGAGCGCGATGCTTGCCGAGCGATCATATTTTTCGTGCCGAAAATGATACACTTCATCCTTATCCAACAGTCAACTAATATAATATGTATCCTATTATGCTATGCTGGTAAATCATGCAATCGGTGTGAAAGTAGTTCAAAAAACATGTTGGTTTCCTTGTTTATACTAGTTGTTTTGTTTACTAGTTGTTTTGTTTACTACAAACGTCATCATATGGTATGACATCGTTTTCAAATACAATGCGTTCTAAACATAACGATCAAATAAACGAAACATACCGATCGGATACAGCTAAAGTTTGTACGATGGGTTGTTATCCTATCGATTTGGCTGTAGTAATAGGATAAATTACCCATTTAATTTGAGTTCAAATCGGGTTTCTTTTGGCAATATTTAAGTTAACATGCTTGTATTTTTTGGGTAAGTGTATGTTTTATAAAATCGTTTTTCAAATTAAATATGTTTTGCTTAAATTTGGTTCTCGGTAGTTATATTTATTGTTTATTCTAACTGAATCGCGGCTAATTGTTCATAGACATAGTAGGAAAACAAGTATAGATTATTCTGCTACGATTTAAGGGCGCAGACTACTACTTTGAAAATAGTTCGAAAAATTCGCCAAAAGTGTTTTGTATAATGCACGTGCTTAAACGCGCGATAACAAATTCGTTGCAAAACCAACTCAGTTCTGCTTAATATAAAACGACAAAACCACGTGTTTTATTAGACATTTTGCAATTTTGTTTAAAACAACCGTTGATGTTTGCATTTTTTTAAAACTAAAATCATACAAGTAGTTATTTCTTTTTAACTTTGCACTTCTATTACCGCATCTATACTCTTTACCGTGGGTTATTCGACACAAAACTATGTTAGGAAATATGATGTCCTTAATAATTTGTATCAACAGTTTGTCAGAAATTGAAATCCATTTGCACTACATTATTCATTTTAACATGTATTACCAGACACATTTGAAAGTACAAACTCTATGATTGACCTGACATCAGATAAAACAAGCACCACAGCTAGGACAACAACGAACATGCTTGATCAGACATCTGCGGAAACAAATACTGCTATCACAAATGCGACCGGTAAACCAAGTAATGCTTTCCATTTGCCAAATTAGTAATGCTTAAATACAATCAAATTGTCCCGTGTTTTCGGTCTCTGTTCAGTTAGAAATGTCAGCATGTATGTACATGTGCAATATGGGTTAGATCTATTGAATCCATTTATTGGCTTAGAGTTCTAATATTCTAAAATCCAGAGCCATGCGACTTTGATGTATGTCAATATCGCGAACATTACTGTGTCCATATAGCATATTACTATTTTCACCAGAGTCCGCCGAAATTGCACGTTTAGTATCTACCGAGAGGACAACGACTTCACTCATAGAACTGATCACTTATACATCCTACACTTATATTAACCCGTCGACAGACCAAAAAGGCATTGTAAAAGAGGATACATATCATGCTAATCAAGGTACACTAGTTACATTGTACATTAAATATTATACAAATATGGGCTTTTTAGCAGTTCAATATCATGTTATGGTGCACAGCAAAATCCATATTGAACGAGGCGATAGCTGTGCACCATCACATGAGATTGCACAGCTAAAGAGTCCATACTTGTTTTATTATATGACTTATACAACATATACAACATATACAGCAAAGCTATGTAATCTGGCTTTTTCCTGAAATTACATGACGATGATCTGAAATTAAACTATATGATGCTATGTCTTTAAAGATTTTTATAAACAGACGAAATGTAGTTGATACTTGTTTTTTTTTTCATTTCATTGTGCCTCAGAAAGTTGCAATTCTGCTTCTCTTTTTGCATCTACCCATTGAGTAATTAAATGGTAATTAAATTGTTGAATTATACTCTCTTTTATTGCTGTTTAATTTGAATTACGATGCTATTAGGTTAATTTGTATTTACACTTACATGTTTGTGAATAATTCTGGGCCAAGTGTGAGGCTCGTGCGCACATACACCTCTTTAAACCCCAAATGATTTGCATTGACCGTTCCAAGGCGGCGACCCCAGTTCTATGCTTGTGTGTTTTGTGTTTGGTATGTGTTTTGTGATATCCTGTGTTTTGTTTTTGGCAATTGGTCACTTGCCATAAATAAAAGACCTCGGGCTGGTAATTCGAGTTCTCCCCTGCTGTCGCAACTAGAGTTCGCTTTGTTTATATAATAAAATAAATTACAGCTAATGACGTTTTAAGAAAAAAATAACAACACACAATTATTTGTTTCAATCATAATATCAAAACAAAAATATATAAATCGGTTACATCCTTGTTTTAATTTCAAAGGGAGATCGTTATTTCGCTGCACGAGTATTACCGACTCGTACTTCGGGGCAATACGTTATTAAACGAAACGAGCCTCTGCAAAATTCGCACTTTTATTGGGATTCCAAATAAACTATATTAAGTTAGTGTGTAATATCATCTGTTGTATGCACGGGTGAGGTAAAAACTGTGCAACATCATGTGTGATTTTCTTTCAAGGGTGTGTCGCTGAGCCAATCAAATCAAGTTTAGTTATGAGTAATATTATAATTTTCTATTCTGCATATAACACGTTCCCAGAAATGGTTCATTTAAAATATGTAATATACATTTAACCGGTTAAGTATTAGGCGAGTATTTTAGTTTGTGTATAACTTTAATAAATAATGAAATAAAGAGCCAGATAGTATTATTATTTTATGATTTCTTACAGAGACCTTCACACGAATGCTGATTATTATCGTCCTTGCCGCGTGTTCTTCGATTGTTATTGTGCCCGTAGTAATGGTTTGCGCTTGCCGAATATACCACATTCATCCAGGTTGTGTATGTTTATTAAAAATAGCATTGTGAACATGTACTACCTAAATTCGCAAACATTTGCATACGTGTGGTTTTGTGCCATTATGTTTAATTAACCGTGAAACCACTCCAATGCGTTTGGATTATGTTTTATATTGAATGTCATGCATTTATTGTAATGTGCATACGGATTTGTTACCAATGCAGTTTAAGTAGCACTAGTTATGTTTATTTATTTCTAATTTATGCCTAGATTGTATAATATAAAATCATTTTACATTTAGAAAGCACAAATGGTGTTAACAACGACGATGCAGCCATTCAACCGGATAACATCGGACGAGAAGCCATTACTTCAGAAGGGAACCGACAGAGTGTGCACCAATACGACACAATTTCACTTTTGTCATTACCGACTATTGCGGACAGTGTACATGCATTTAACGCTACTGGAGCAACTCTTGGAAATGAAGATACCACCACAAGTGTGCACTATTACGAACTGGTTCCAGATGTGCCGCCTGGCGAAGTGCCAGTTACTAACGGTAATGTTGCAGCAGCAGCTATAATATACGTGATTTGCTATGATGTGTATGTCTGTGTGTCGGCCTTTGTGCATGGCTGTGTGTCGGCCAGTGTGTATGTCTGTGTGTCTGTCTGTGTGTCTGTTTGTCTGTCTGTCTCTGTGTCGGTCCGTCTGTCCGACATCCGTCCTTCCACCTACTTGCCTGCATGTCGGTCTTAAAGTGCTGCTCGTTATATATATATCATTTTGTTGTTTTGTTTTCAGCCCATTCCGAGCTATCCGCACACAACACGTGGTAAATATGTTTTGCAAACTCTGCACTAAAGTGATTTGATGAAATCGTATAACTTCTATTTTTATAATATGTTAACATTTTTTTGTTGCATACAATTAGGGCAAAGCCTGTTGTGTACGAAAGTCTTCAAGGAACAAGGACAGGGAATAAATCGGATTACAACAACTTAGCAAGTACACAGTAATTAGAGACACGATCGTAAGGTTAACGCCATCGGTATCTAGCTATGTATTTATATTACTAAATTAAATAATGATAACGATTTTAAATATCCGATCCACCTGGTTTCTTGGCGACTAACAGCAGCGCAAAACAGAATGTGCAGAGGGCATTGTATTGTATTACGTTATATTGACGGCCGTTTGAGATGTGTGTGAATGTGTTCCATTCTCAAATTATGTTTAAAATATATAGGTATATCTGTAATTGTCAGCGTGCTTGTAAATGTATGCTACTGATATGAAAAAGTGCGCAGATACATGCTATACTCTATACTTTCATTGTTGTTTTTGTGTTATGTATGTTAATATGAACGACTTTGACTTTACAAGAAACACAACACTGTTAAACGATATTATATATGATGTAGCTTTCCTCAACTATTGAAGTGTTTATAATGCACGTACGGCAAGATGATTATATATATATATATATATATATATATATATATATATATATACATTTGATTAACTGTTGGCTTGCATACTATGTATACAATCACAGTGACGAGGATTGTCAAGTACGATGAATGCATACAATTATTAACGCTTTATTAGATTAGTTGTGTTTTTGTTATTAAAATAATTGCTGGAGATATAGTTTCTTTATCGCTTAACTTATGATTCGAATACAAATTGTGAAATGTATGCAGTAAAAAGATTGGGAAACGTCAGTAGTTAATCCCGGTCACACTGTTGCGAAATCGAGCTACGAGTACTGCTGAGTTGTAACTCGCCACAACCCGCCAAGTTTCATGTAGATCTTGTACACATGTCGTTCATTGTCGCGGTGAAGTCTTCTTACGTCTTCTTGTCGCAAGAATTCGCCATGTAGCGGCGAGAAATTTCAACAATTTAAAATTCCCGCCGTTTCTTGGATCTTTTTCTTCTCCGACATGTGTAGAAGACATTCCGTAGACACGTACTCTCTTGTCGTAGCGTTGCGCCATATATTATCGTTCTACGAAATAACACGAGTTTGCTGCGAGTTTGGGAGACTTGCCTACAACATCTGCTCGTCCGTACTACATGTACAGCTAATTCTAATGCAAAATTTAATGCAATAAAAGAAAAACATGAACGCTTATTTTTGAATAAATTTTATACATGTAGTATTATTCTAATTATGATCACCTCAGTGAAATATATTGGAAGTTATCGTTATAGGTTATTGGCGATAACTCCTAGTTAAAGACTCGCGCGAGCCGTTACCAATTAATTCCTACTTTAACCAACATTACCGCTAATCAAAAGCTGTGAACACTCATTATAAGTAAAATGTAAATAGACTTCAAACAGTAAGGCCGCCTTGTTTACTTTTCCTTTCATTTATTGCGAATTGTTTAATGCATGTGGATCCAGGAGATGCATGTGCTTACATGTAAGTATATTACGTTGAGTTCGTATACATTACGTTTTCTTATGTTTAAATAATGTTACTACTAACTTACTATAACCTTAATTGGTATTGATAATATGCATTTAAGACTATTGCATTACGAAATAAATTTAAATACTTCATCGTAACTTATAAAAACATACTGTAATTACTTTATGAATTACTATTTTCTTAGAACAAATATCACTTGTATGAAGAACGCATACCAGTGGTATGCGCCAAGTGATCCCTGTTTAAACCACATGGTTCGATCTAAAAACACCGTACCTTGCGCATGTATGTCACTAGCATAAATGTAAGTATTGCTGAGAGCTACACCTGTTATCGGACGTTTTATACATATGCACTAAATTTATTTAAGCATGATTAAATTGACATTTTCGCCGATTGTCTAATTGACATTTTTGAAATGTATTGTCACATATTCCAAAAAGTAAAGAAAACAGTAAATACAGGAGTAAACAAAGTTCCTGTCATATAAATATATTGAAAATAGGATTGTGTTGATGAGTAATTATCAGTAAAAATGGATAAAATTGTAAAGCCTTTGAACCGCAAAAGGATTGGCTTAGTTGGAGTACTCTTTTTCTGTGTTCGCTCACATCGTCGAGAACACCTGAATCACTTAAATAAGAACATATACACATCAGAAGTGGCGAGTGGTTTGGACTTTTGATCCGCATGTCACACATTCCATCCCCTCTGGCGGCACATGCGTTGATGCTTTTAGTTTTACAACGCTTGAGTTCTTTAGTTCAGATGCTTTCGTTTGTCCAGTTTATACATTTAATGGCATTTTTTTGAAACATACAAACATCTGTAAACAAGTCCGTATAATAAATTTGGGGTTTATCGTCGAGAGAAAATGTTTCACAATGCAATCAGTGAGATAATGAAACAGTTTACAAATGTCTTAGGCACTATTCTTTTGAACTAAACATTATTACCTGTACACGTGTTATATGCAGATGCTTATTCGATTTAATATTAAAATTAACTATCACTTCCGAATATGCATTAAGTTATTCTTTATTTATCTATTTGTATAACTAAATTATAACAACTCGCAACAAAATACTTCGCAGAAGTAGTAAAAGTAGTAAAAATAGATGTGGTAGTAATGATATCATTAGTAGTAGTAGTAGTAGAGATTTTTCTACATAGAAAACAAATGGTTTAAATTCAACTGTTTGTAGTGCAATCCATTCGAACTCCCTGAAACCAAAGTTCGAAAGATGTAATACATGTATAAAGACACAAACAATGAAGAATAAATTCCGCAACAAATCAGGCTAGTAAAGACAATCTAAACACGTGCCGTTCTTGTTAAGAAACAAATCAATGTCCCAGCTTATGTTCCTATTTCTTTAGGTGGTACATCAGCATACATATGATATGTTTGCGCAAATACAACGTTTAAATGTAAACGTCAGCAAACTGTTTTATTATATTCATATAGCGACTCGTCGTCTGTTCATCATTCAACAACATGTTGTTGTTGTTTCTTGTTAGTTTTTTTCAAATGGCATGAATTAGTCATAAAACGTGCACGCACAGACATAACTTACATTTCAGGCATCAATGTACTGATATTGTTTTTGACATTTACTCAATAATTAAAAGCTGTTCTTTGATCGGAAATACGTTTGATAGAATGTATAGAAAGATAACGACATAAATTATAGCCGTTTTAACCACTATTTAGTTCAGACATTTAGTAATTGTAAAAACACTGTTCCATTTACAGTTACAAAAATATTTTTCAAATCATGTTATAATCAAAATAGTTTTCGCATAATCGTTGTTTATCGACCAATAAACAACTCTGTGTCGTTCTAATGCTAGGCTAACGCCCTCGTGGTTTGATTCCTACGCATCAGAACTCCAAATCGTTGTTTATTGGTGGATAAAAAACGATAAAACGAAACTTATTTCTTAATTATATATTTAATGTTATTCGAACAACACTAACGAACACACAATTCATACCTTAGCAAACGATACAAATTATTTGAACACCAATGCATTATTTTACTTGCTTTGTGCTGTTCTGTCTTACCAGATTAAAATATAAACTGATGCACTGCCTCAATAATCAAACATAACGTTCAAAGCATATGCAGGCAGCACGTTAAATACGCACATACTATTGTAAAATATGAAACAACCGTTTTCTGTTGTCTGGTTATGGTGAACTGAACAGAATGTCGTTAAACAAATCAATATGTTCGTTACATCGATACAATGTCACCGTTAACATGGGGACAATGTGGGTCTTTTCCATTGTGCCGTCATTTTGATTCATCAACTGTATACAATTTAGAGCAACAATTCTGACAAAACCTCAATCGCACTTATCCGCCAGTATGCTAATTTGAAATCCATGTTTTCTTGTGTATATTGAATCGTCATTGTGCACTTCAAAGGACTACACTTGAGCCTATCGAAGCTTCAGTCATTGTTAGTGAATACATTAGCAACAGGAGTGATAGTTAAACGATTATACAATGCAAGTTATAATTTGAATGGTCCAACGATGTTACTGATGCTGTTGTTGTTTCCGACGCTCCCGCCTCAGATATCAGGTTAAAACGTACATTCATACCAGATGTCAGCATAAACAATAGGCATACATTATAACAAGAAACAATCATAAACAGTAGCGCATACGCTCGACTGTTAAATGATTCTCAGATTTATCGTCCTGATTACAAATGTATCTATACTATGACACATGGAATTGTGTAAACCACGTGTTGTGTGGTTGTATTTCATTTTATTTTTAAGAGCGATTTAAACAGTTATTAATGCGGCAATGTATATTATTTGCTGCTTTAACTGTAATTTTACTAATCTTTATGTTCAATACAAGTTAATGTTAGTTCAACACATTTGTCCTCTTGTCTCTTATAAAACATCAGTATTCCGCCTGTGTTATACTATAATATCATCACATGTATAGCATTTAATTAGATATCAGCGAACATGTTGTGCATACACATGATCATTATTTCTAATTTGACAACTGTTGGAAACAAAACCTTTCTTAATTTACTTTAATGTTCTCTAAAAACATTGTCAATGATTTTTATGTACGTTAGATTATGTTTCAAATTACGCTCTTGTTATTTAATTATGAATGTAATGATTACTGCAACTGAGAGAAAAGGTGAATCAATGGCAACAGTAATTGAGTTTGGATGTACATTTGTCAGTCTTAAAATAAAAATTGTGAATACAAATGTCACCTTCATAAGCATGGATTAAAAACTGTGAAATCAATAGCAACTGCGTAATGTAGTGTCGGGGCGCAAAAAAAACACAAGAAATTGTATGCGTTTTCGAGCAAAATCGTATTTCATCTAGTATCAAATACAGGTGTATACATTACTATCAAACTAAACGAAATGATTTTGATTCAGAAACACGATATCACATTAAGGGCAACACAGTGAATTATGGGTCAATAACGAAAATAATTCGCATTAACAAGATAAAAATCTTAGAATGCTTATATAATTTGAAGCATTTGAAATTAGAAATTGCTACAATAATGATATGTTACGCAAAAGCAAACACAAATTAATCACGGTATAACCTATAGAACTTAATTTGATCGAAACAAGTACAAATCTTCATTAATTGTATTCACCACATGTGTTCCTGCGAGTTTCGTCTTGCTTTTTAAGATTTGTTGTTAACCAATAAACATTACTTTGTCAGTATTATAGCGTATATACAGATACGAATATCGTATCGATACTTGTGATCAATTCGAAACATTATCCACAGCGATGTCCCAATTCATGACCTCATTCGTGTCCATAATTGTGTTATGCCAGTAGAGTCTGCCTCAGTACTGTCTAAGATCTTTTTTGGAGCGGGAACAGATTTTAGTAGCAGTAGCATCGACATGAATACAATTTACATGATGTACATCAACGCGCGAGCGCGCCAAAGATAAATATTTGGTATGCGTGTGTTTAAATCCTACCAAAAACGTGTACTGTACTCCCCAACCGTTATTATTTTTTGTTCTGAACAAGTTTATCAATATAAGAGTGCATTTCAGAGTTTATGAGGTCATTCAAGCTGCATTACATGAGGACAAGGAGAATGTAACACCACTCCTACCTAATTTACTTACTAGAGACTTTTCGAAAATTGGAACAAATTTTAAATCATAACTGCGATTTCCAGATATTAGTATTTTATTGAAATATCTTTAATGTTGATATAGTCTTTAGCTAGGTGGATAATCCGGAGTACCCGACCCTAGGAAACCCCACCGGTCCGGTATGTATACCACCAACCAAACGCACGTGCGTAAAAACCTGGAACTGAGCCCCACCTGCAGTGGTGAAAAGTGCCAACCACTGCGCTCGCCGGACAGACTTCCATCAAAAAGTGTTGATATAACAAAATGCTGTTAGAGTGCCCGCAAGGAATTGTACATAACGCCAGCCTGACACGCACCCAACATAATATTTATATAAACAATTTTAAATTTGTCTCAAACATATTATCCATCAAACTGTTGTTGCTATTCGAAATATATATTCGAGAAAAATGGGAAATAGTTGTAATATTATTGCGGGTCAGACTGGGATTGGGTATTTGTGATTGCTGTTATTTAGATCAAACGTAGGGATACAATGGAAGAAGTCAGGGCGATGATGTTCAACCGGTTTTATTAAGGTTTAAATAAAACAAAAATGCATAAGGCATGTACGAAGATTAATGCAAATACTTGACAAACACAATATTATAAAAATAGATATATTCAACGTTAAGACTATAATGTTTCGATATTCGTAATGTTGTACTTAAAATATAGTAATTGTATATAAAATGTCTGGAATACATTATATTATTAACAATGACACACAACCAAAGGCTTATATTGAACGTTCCAATGTGCAAAACAATGAATAAAACAAAAAATAGCTGAGCCTACTCAAACGCCTGGAGTATGCACACAAAAGTGTGCAAGCCATTTATACCTGCACAACTCTCAACACGTTGCACTGTGCATAAATACAAACGAATTCTAAAGACGAGTGTAAAGTTGGGTAATAAATCCCCACTTGACATATAATACAACCTAGTTATTATTGTGCAAAAATATTTTTGTCAGTTAGAATGTAAACCGGAATAATACAGGCACATTTCTATGAAACAACCATTTGACTGACTTGAAGATTTCGTTCAACGTAGTAATTCATTTAACATTGTCAAAAATAATTATATGTCCATTATCTAGCCGTTTTATAGTCACACTGACTATATATAGCGAAACAGTGACGATTGATGACAGCACATCCCTAAGAAAAATAATCAAGCGTATAAACACTATGAGCGACGCGAAATAAAGTTTACAAAGCATGGATAATTTCAACTAATGACAGAAGTAGATATTTACTGGTAAAACACATACATTACGTAGATTAATATATATGTAACGGACTGCATTATTCTTGTGATACAGTTTGTGTATATCAATACATTATGTAAGTATTAAAACTGTTGACAAGGACACATATTGAAAGGTTAGTTATTTACCAATCGTAACTAACTGCTCATGTTGACATCAAGGGATGTGAATGTGTTGTGAAATATGTGACATGGAACGTTGAGGGGCGCACAGCTGACAAGTGTTCATCACCAGATTGTGTTAATTTAATTTCACAGTATGAAATTATATGTCTGACTAAAACATGGACACATTCAAAATCCAAGATTAAACTTTCTGGATATAGTAATCCAATACATTCATATATACGTTACCAAAATAGGAGTGCGAAACGTGCAAGTGGCGGCATTAGTGTGTATATTAGAGATAGCAGACGGAAAGGAGTGTCGCTTGTTAAATAATTGACATCGATTGTCTCGAATGGATTCAAGTTCATAAAACATTGATACTGGCGTGTATATTACAATAACATATATAGCACCCACAAATTCACCTATACATATTTTATTTGATGGTGATATTTTTAAGATTATAGAATCAGATATTAATACTTAAGAACTTGGTACGGTTTATATAACGGGTGACACAAATTCCAGAATCGCCCGAAAGCACGATTATATTACTTATGTTCGTTATTTAAATAACCACGATTATTTTGACAGAGATTACCCTCAGCCCAGGGCAACGTGTAATTTCAAGTCAAACCGCTTCGGAGACGCGTTAGTAGATTTATTCATGGCTACAAACTTTCGAGTCGTAAACGGTAGATTACATAACGATAACAATATTGGTAAACCAACTTGTTTTACTCACAATGGTCACAGTTTAGTTGATTCTCTTTAAACACAGGTTTCCAATTTTGAAAATATTGTGCATTTTTTCAATACAAGATTTTAATGAATTTTCTTATCACGCAACACTTGAAATTGATTTTAAAACGGGCAAGAGAAATATCTGAATGATCAAGTGATATTAGAAATATCGATGCAAATCTTGTACGTGGTAGAGAAATTAATAATGATAAGGAGGAACTAGTGTCAATGTTTACAGAATATATAACGTCCAAAGGTAACCTTTTTTTTCGTGCGCACTGTTAAATCAGAGACAAACAAATTCGGTGCATATGACAAAAATGAACAAAAATGGTATAATGAGGAGTTCGAACGGAAATGTAACGAATATAAGGACGCCTTATACAATTTTAATTTCAGAAGAAACGATAGCAAGCGCCAATTAGTATATGATAAAAAGAAATCATATAAATATTATTGTCGTAAATGCAAAAGAGATTTTAATCGGAAATTGGAACGCAAGCTGGACAGAATGAAATCTAAATACCCTAAAGAATTTTGAAAAACGTTTAAAACAAGGTCTCCGAAATCGAACGGCGAAACAATCGATATAAATGAGTATGTCGAACATTTTAAAAACCTGGCTAAACAAGGAGAAAATCACGATTATGAAAGCAATATTAATGATGTATTTAATTTGGATAATTCGTGCAAATTGGGCAGTTCTTATCCTGACCTCGATAGACACATATCGTTTGAAGAACTTTTTATGGCCACTAAACGATTAGGTAATACTACGGCGTGTTTGTCGGATAATATTATATATGAGTATTTTAAAGAAAGTGTCACATGTTACATGTCACGCATTAAAACTGCTTTTTAACTATATACACACAAGTCCGGTATTTTTCCTCGCAGCTGGTCAACATACATTATTATCCCCCATTATAAAAAGGAGACCCGTAATACCAAATAACTATCGGGGTATAACTATTGTTAGCTGCTTGCGAAGTTATTCACTGGTATCTTAAACAAGCGATTTCAAACGTGGACTGCTGACAACGATATTTTAACTGACGCGCAGTTCGGTTTTAAACCGGGCTATAGTACAGTAGACGCTCTTTCTGTTTTACAATCACTGATTGTGCCATTTAAATGATACCCCAAAAGTATTCTGTCGTTTTGTCGATTACTTAAAGGCTTATGACTTAACGGATCGTATGCAACTCTGATTTAAGCTTATTCAGTCTGGTATCGATGGTAAATTATTGTCCGTAATTCGGTCATTACATGATCATATTTAATTGGGTGTTAAACATATGAATAGCATCTCTGATTTATTTGTATCAGACATAGGTTTATTACAAGTGGAGATAAGTTCACCGATAATATTTTATCTGTTCTTGTATATCCGTCGTTATTTGTGAATAGAAAAATATTTTCTAAAATTGTTCAACGAGCAATCTTCCAATTGTATTATAAACAATATTATTCGTAAACCATGTAAAGGGACAGGTGATAACACTAACTCCATATCATTGGCTTCTAAAGTTCGGCATCTTTTGCAAGAATCAGGTTTTAAGGATGTTTGGTTATATCCAGAATATGTTAACACACACTGCTTTATGTTTATTTTTCGAAATAGGTTACACGATGTTTTTGTTCAGATTGGCGAGTCGATGTTAATCTTTGTCAATTTATAATGAACAGAAACACACTTTTGTAAGATCAGATTACTTTGATATTATAAAAAGAAATCGAAATCCAGAAATATTATTGCAAAATTGAGATTGTCATCACATGTACATTAAAATTATTAAAATTGGTAGACATCAGCATATCAGAAGAAATGAGCGAATATACAGACTGTGTTCATTGAATGCAATAAAAGACGAAAATCATGTTGTACTAATATGTCATTTATATGATAATTTGAGAATTTCACTTATTCCTAACTTTTATAAAAGAAGACTAAGTTTGTTAAATTTTTTACAATTATTGAATGAAACCATAAAATCTGTATTAATACAACTTGCAAATATTTGTACTAAAGCATTCAAACTTAGAGCTGATAATATATACTTCACTTCAGTTTATGTTTTGTTTCCCTAAATTGTTATTATCTATTCTATATTTTATCTATATAAAATCATTTCAATTAAGTTCTGTTAATAATATAATAATCAATATAGTGTAACGTTTGTAGTTCCACTAAATTTTCACTAATTTAAACTGTTATCAGTTATCCGATAATATAAACGAGCCTTCTCATACAATCCTGACACTCTCTCGCGAAAACATATAATTATAATTGATATATGTATTTATACTCGATATTCATGTATGTATTTTTACTATTATTCTGACGCAAGTGTTTTTTGTTTGTTTGTTTGGTTTTAGATGACGATGAGCTGTATATGCTTAAGTCGTAAATAAACTTTCTTTCTGTTTATGTTATTTGCGTACGGCAATACTTTTAAATAAAAACGGCCACTGGAAAAATCTCTGCGAAACTTTTCTGTCATATATTACTATTCTACATAAAGTGTGCATTAAAGCGTTTAATTGTGATCAATAATTGATGTTTTTAATATAAACATTTGCATTTTTGTCATTATGAAATTTGTGTGCAAAATTGGCTTTCCCTTGGAATTTTTTAATTTTCTCACGGGATTTTCATTTTCCAATTAGATTTTTATTTTATCCACGGGATTTTTTTCCCACATTTTGTGTCTGGAAAGAAAAAACGTGGTATTTTTCATTTTTTTAAATATGCTTTTTTATGCATTTATATGGGAAAAAAATGTTTTTTTATTAAATAACTAGATGAAATATCTTGGGCTAGTTAAAACATTGTATTGTTTTACATTTCTGAGTATTTTATAAGTGTTTTCTTAATTTTTAAATATTTAGTTTTCCCACTGGATTTTTGTCCCACTTCTGAAAGTGGGAAAATTGTTCCCACTTTTGAAAATGGGAAAATCTTCCCACTTTTACCATGGAATTATTTTATTTTCAAAGAAAAAAACAATTTTCTCATGTGCTATATACGTTATGTATTACTGATTTAAGTATGCTATTCAGCGTCTAAATTATCATAATTCCATTGTTTAAACGCATGATAAGTAGAGTATAATCTGTGATACCGCGGTCGACCGCAGACAACTGCGCTTGACCGATACTGTTCATTTTGTTTCAGCTAGTTATAATATTGTGTTAATACAATTATTGCATATTATGCTTAATTCGAGCGTCGATTCATTTTGTGATATATCAATCAGTCAATGATACAATGAGTTTACATTAATATTTTATACAGTAAAGTTTTTTCGTGAAACCTTAGAAAACGTTTAAATTTGGCACACACGTCATTCCACTCAGTTGATGACGACACTCAAATAATGAAATTTACGAGTAATTTACGAGTAATTAAATGACCGTATGTCATGTACTTATTGCTCTTCTAATATATATTTAATTAATTTATAAATACAAATATTACAAATAATTCGATATCTCTTGTTACATTTCGCAAGTTTGAATAAGTGTTTACGACATAAATGTATGTGAATACAGAAACTAGAGTTGGATAGTTTTAAATCGATTGCTGCTAAAATAGAATTGTAAAGGAAATTTTAAACTTTAAACAGTTTGCATATTATTAATTTCTTGATAATAGGTTACAACATATTTCAAATAGCTATAATGTGATTAGTCGAACATACGCAACAAAGCTGACCCGTTTTGAAGCTATATATGCCTACAATTTCCTTCTAATCGCCATTGAAGTAAATACTACGTGTTTAATTGCATGAGTATATCAGAAATTATCAGCACTTTTAAATTCAATGGATGTGATCCCGCATTGTAGCTCAATACGTAAAACCATATATAGCGCAATTTATTACTGAAACTGCGGGTACCTCTGGTACAGTAAAAACGTCTCTTGTCGCACAATTTATTTACTGCCAACGGTTCGAGCCTCGAAGACCGGACCTGTGCAGACCGCCGCGGGAACCTTAATCGCTCATACTTGATGTACCCCGACACGTCTGTTTCCGAGAAAGACGCTAAGATAACAATGGCGCAACGCTACTAACCATGTATTTAAGTATTGATATATTGGCAAAATGTCTCCTTGCGCACAATTTATCTACGCCATACGGTCAGAGCATCGATGCTTTGACCTAAGCAGGCAGCCACGGGAACCTAAAGCATTCCTACCGGACGGGGTCTGACGCCTCTCGGCCGCACTGTTCAGACGCATTTACATAGTTAACATAGTCAAAACGTGTCCTGGCGAATAATATAATTTTGTCTAACAGGTAAGATATATATGTTTAACAAGGACTGGCAGACCTGGACAAATGAAGCAATAGTGCTATGCAATTACTTATTTTTGACAATACATATATTTCTATAATGAAACCGCAGTGCTCAAGTTGACTGTTCACGAGCGCCTGCACGGCCTGAATATCAAGTTGGCCGTAGCGAGACCGGAAGGCTTCCCATAAGCCGAAAACAAGAATCTCCAAATCCAATGCGTAATTTACTTATTTGTAATTATGTACAGACATAAACATGTTTACAATTATTATTAGTTCGTTACACGTAGTTTTCAATAAACCGTTTTAATCACTAAATGATGACAGTGCTGCTGCTGCTGATGCTGCTGCTGATGCTGCTGCTGATGATGATAATAAAACAGATACTGATACAGAACATAATTATGGTGATCATGATGATGATAATGATGATGATGATGATTATTATTACGATGATGATGATGATGATGATGATGGTGGTGGTGGTGGTGATGATGACGAAGATGACGATGATGATGATGATGATGATAATGATGATGATGATGATAATGATGATGATGATTATGATTATGATTATGATGATGATGATGATGATTATGATGATGATGATGATGATGATGATGATGACGATGATGATGATAACGATGAAACAGATTATGATACAGAACTTCATGATGGCGACGCTAACCATGATGATAATGATGGTGATGATGATGACGATGATGATGGTGGTGGTGATGATCATGATGATGATGATGATGATAATGATGATGATGATAATGATGATGATGATGATGATGATGATGATGATGATGATACAACTGATGATACTACTTGTTCCATGCAACAATCCCGTCATCTACTGACATATTAGTAATGGTATGGTTAATAACGATGATAATTATGACGGTGAGAATCATGATATTGATATTAATGATGAATTGTAAATGCCACTTTACATAAGATAAACAAATATTCTATTGCAAAATTATCTAAGATTCTTTATAAGTTTGGCGCTGTTTTAAGTGTTATTTTATCATAATATTCAATTAAATGTATGAAATGGTGGCCTCCATACGTGTTGAGTAGGAGCAACCTTCTCATACACAATGAAAGTTTTTAATCACCTATTTAATTAGATACTGCCACCAGGCCCGCACCAGGATCATTTGATTGGTCCTGTTGTACGCACCTCGGTGGAAGCCCGGCCCCTACCTAAACACAATTCTTCCATTGGTCAATGGCTAATGCGAGCCTGACTAATTAAAAGTCTAAAACGAATAAGAGCAGACCGCTCGGTTGTTGATTGGCTAACAGTAGTTACAGGTATCGAATTGAGTCCCGCCCATAGGTCCCCTGATGATTGTTGTATTATGTGTTTCAATAATATTAGTTATGTTATATTTTATATTATATGTTCATAACATATTTCTAGAAATATCTACAAATAAGCTTATGCATGCACTGCTAAATCCAATTTCAAAATGTATTGCAATCCTTATTCAAAATAAATATGTTTAAACCAAAATGTATTGCTTAAACTTTATACAATGTTATTGCACATCAATATTATAGCATATCACTAATATTGACGTAGCGATTATATACAGTTTTCAAGCATTGTAATACGAAAGTATTGAGCATCACATACATACAATAATGTAATAACATTTATTAACAAATCAGATAATTATTCCTATAAATGCAAATAACATATCGGAAATTGTACAAGTGTAAACATGTGCATCGATTCTTAACTTCTCGGAGAAATTTTGAGAGATTATACAAAGAAGAACCGAATGTGGATTGTAATAGCGACTCTCTATATTGTACATTCGGCAAACTAGTAAAAAACCGTTATACTGTTTTTATTTGAATCATGTGACATGAGTGACAAATTCGTTTGTTCACGAACATGTGTGTGCATCTACGTGTTTTTTATTACGTTCTAAACATCGCATTAGCAACTTTTCGTGAGTTTTAATTACTATATTGTAGTGGAGTATATTGTAGTGTTACTGTAGGAATTTGTCACCCTTGTTTATTTATATGAATGAAGGTGTAAATAATATGTTAATTATTAAACTTGTTTCTCTGTATTACACAATGAAGAAATACAATGATTTAATGTTTAAGATGTAATGTCTGTTTAAAAATCGGGTATTGTTAAGAACGCTTAACGTAAAGTGAGTACGCAAAAACAGTTTTTCACAATAAATTTGATATACCACTATATTATGATATCATCTTCATCATCTTCATCATCTTCATCATCTCCACTACCATCAGCAGCAGAAGCAGCAGCAATAGCAGCAGCAGCAATACTGTATTAATATGTATTATTCATTCATATATTAATTTAGGAATCCAATTAAGTAACAAAAATAAAAGCTGCAAGAAAAACCTAATGTTAAATGATTAGCGCAGCAAAAAAGTACAAACCTAAACTATCATGTATATATAGATTTTGTGCCAAGTTCATTTTTATTGATATTGCGTCTGTATTCCTTAAATTGTGTAATAAGCACTGCACAAGTCAATACTTAAACATTAATAACTGAGTTCATTTAGAAACGCAAAGTAAGTTTGTGTGCGACAGCATTGCTTTTATAGACAATGCATCTTTTATATGTGTGCATTGCTTTGCGGAATATAAATATTGCTTTTAAATGCAATTTAAACAATTAATTGTGATGATACGGACTTTTTCATATTGTATAATTTCTTATAAACCACAAGTCAGTTATATACAAAGGCCGTATACCAGATGGTGTTGGATACAATAATAACGTTTCTTTAATGATATGGATTCTAACAATACAAATATTGAATATTTTGCTTTTAATATATGCTTTTCAGTGAACTATAGAATTGTATTGGTTAAATAAACTTTGATTTTTTCACTGTTGAAACAGTGAAAATATATGAATTTATTGTTTCACAGCAGTGACAATGTAACATGAAACGCAAAATTTTTCTATAAATCGCATCAATCTACTTTCCTTGACAAATGCACAGTATTTACATACATTTGTTTACAGAAAACACATAATAAAATTCAACAAAAATAGAATTTAAAAACAATTGCATGTTTTCCTACCATAGTTATTATAAACACATTTAGACTGATGTGTGACGTCATTTTTATGACGTCAGAATACACAAAGATTATTTCGCACAGTTCTATTTATTTATTGGCCGAAAGCATAAAATAAAAAAATATTAAGATTGTACTTTATTTAACTCATGATCAAAGAAATTGCATATTTTCATTCATAGCTGCGCTAGAGTCTACTCGTGAAAATATCATTTTCTAAGAGCACTCGTGAAATAAAATACGATCTTATACCGAAATCAACAAATATCCTCTATATGTTCATATGAAAATATTGTGTTACCAAATATAAATAGAAGGACCTAGACATTTTATTTTTTACGATTGTAAAAGTATGACGCTAAGCGGTATCCAACTAAAGAAAAAGTCCCTATTAAAGTAGCGTAATCAGAATCGGCATCGCTACCACGTCCGCAACTATTATCTTCAACAACAACAACAACAACAACAAAAATAACAACAACAACAACTACTACTACTACTACTATTAGTATTACTACTACTACTACTACTACTACTACTACTTCTGCTACTACTACTGCTTCTGCTACCACTACTACAACTACTACTACTACTACTACTACTACCACTACTACTACTACTACTACTACCACTACTACTTCTGCTACTACTACTACAACTACTACTACTACTACTACTAACTAATACTACTACTACTACTACTACTACTACTTGATCTACTACGACTACTTGATGTACTTCTACTACTACTACTACAGCTACAACTACTTCTACTACTACCACTACTACTACTACTACTACTACTACTACTACTACTACTACTACTACCACTACTACTACTACTACTACTACTACTGCTACTACTACTACTACTACTACTACTATTACTACATCTACTGCTACTACTACTACTACAACTACTACTACTACTACTACTACTGCTGCTACTACTACTACTACTACTACTGCTACTACTATATCTACAACTATCACTACCACTACCGTTTCTACTGCTACTGCTACTGCTGCTACTACTACTACTACTACTACTGCTACTACTATATCTACAACTATCACAACCACTACCGTTTCTACTGCTACTGCTACTGCTGCTACTACTACTACTAATATGTGCAGTTAGGAAGGTAAACATTTCCTTATTGTCCATATTTACTGCATAAACAATACAAATATGTAAACAGTACATAGTAAAATCATAACAATAATATAAGACACTATAATTCACAATTAGCAGAAAAGCATTTTACTATTTATGGGAAGATTTATACCGTTGATTGTTATTAACATTTAGTTATTTCTTAGTATATTTGCTTAGGAAATACATTTAGAAACATGAATGAAAGTGTTGTTTGATATGAAAGATAACCAACTTTCCGCCCTCGACTAATTACAACCAATCAACATAAAAATATTAATTTTAATTACCGTTCATTTTAAAACCAAACTAAAAGTACATTCTGTATTGTAGTGGTGAAAAAATATTTGACACTTTCTAACAATCATCATCATCATCATTATCATCAACATAATGATAATTATTATAATAATAATAATTATTATTATTATTATAATTATTATTATTATTGTTATTATTATTAAACAATAATAATAATAATATTTATTATTATAATATTAATAATAATAATAATAATAATAATAATAATAATAATAATCATCATCATCATCAGCAGCAGCAGCAGCAGCAGCAGCAACACTATCATCATCGTCGTCATTATTATCATCATCAGCATCATCAGCATCATCACAATCATCATCATTACAATCATCATGATCATCATCATCATCATCATCGTCGTCGTCGTCGTCGTCGAGGTCGTCTTTATCATGATGATTTATTTCTTTTTCTATTACTTCTTCTTCTTTTTCATCTTCTATTACCTCACCATCATCGCCACCACCACAAATTTCATCGTAAACGTCGTTTTCAGAATCATGAAAAAAATACACTATAGATTTTGTATCCAGTTTTTATAATGGCCGTCTAGATTTTTAAATAAAATATGCATTAAGAACATGACGAAATGATGGAGAAAATATATGAATACAATTATAAAGAAAATGCTGTAATATCAAATACCATATTGCATAACCTGATTGAGTTTCGATCTACAAACCCACTTGTATAAGTAACAATATACCAAGCCATCTCTGTTCGACGTTACTTACTGCGCCAGTTGAACTGATCGAAATACCCTAACTTAATTTAATACCTTAAATAAATTACTACAACATAAGATCAATAGTGGGTCACGTGAACTTTCGTAGATATGTTTACGGAACGGGACAACTCTAATAATAATAATAATAATAAAATAATAATCATATTTGTATTATTAATATTTTTATTATTATTATTAACTAACTAATATGACAATGTATTTAAATAAAGGGAAACAGGATCAGTCAATGTTTTCGCACTATACCTGTTCCTTGTAAGGAATTGTACGTATCAAAATAAAATTGTGTTATATCTAATTCGGTCGGATTGAAAACATACTTAAAGCCTCAGTCACACATTCCCCATGATGGCTGCCAACAACGTCCCGACAGCTTACGATACAAATAATTCGAAAGTCGGGAATATCGGGGCGGTGTCGGGACGCTGCCGTGGGCTGTCTGGACGCTTCCGGAAAGTTGTCCTAACAATTGGAATCATCAGAACACGTTCGGCGTGATCGGCCAAGCACTCCCGACGGTACGTGTTTTCCCTTAACATTTGGAAGACTCAGCCGAATGTGTATAGTCGGGACTCTGTCGGGATAGATTCGGCTGTATCGGATCAAATTCGGGCGGTGTCTGGACGGTGTTGGAACGTTGTCGAGACAATATCCCGTCCAACGGGAATGATATTGCATAAAAGTATACATACATATATCACGTATGGTGTGTATATTGTGAATGTTGTGCGTGTGTGTGTAGCGCCCAGACAGCGCCGCGATACAAATAATAAAAATGTCGGGAATTCCGCGATGCTGTCGGGACGCTTAGAGACACTGTCGTGACGCTGTCATGACGCTGTCGTAACCATATTCGATCTTTGGATAAAAAAACAAATAATTTCGAGCCCCGAATCTCTGAATATTGTCCCAACTCTTGACATATTTGATTCTGGACGCTGTCGACTCAAGAACGGCAGGAAAAGTCGGGAATTTGTGACTGAGGCTTAAAATGCAAATAGTGAAAAAAAGTCGGGAATGCCGGGATGCTGTAGAAAGCTATCGAGACACTGTCGGGACTATGTCGGATTGCATTCAGGAAAATCGAGACTCTGTGGAGACGCCGTCTTGACAGACCATATTCAATCTTTTGATCAAAAATTGAATTTCGAGCCCCGAAATTCAGAATATTACCCCGACTTTTGACGTATTTGATTAGGGACGCTGTCGGCTCAAGAACGGCATAAAAAAACGGAAATATGTGACTGAGGCTTAACAGCATGTACACGATCATGAAAATGCGTGTTCATATATAAATCACGTTTAACCTACCAATTTTAATACAATTTAGCACACAATATACAACACTAAACAAAAGCAACACTTAAATATACAGTGTTAAAATCCGGTTTCTTGTTTGAATTCCTATCAACAGCGGCTATTATGTACGATTAACCATATCTAAAATCATTGTATAATCTGTTATTACCTGTCTATTGGTTATTTTTAAAAGCATTTATGTTCCACTAATCGGTTATTCCTTTGGAAGTACAATTGCAATTCAAGACGACTGTTTATTAAAGATTGATTCTAAAAAGTTTTTGACACAACAGGGAGACAATACAAAAAGTGCGAAATACCGCAATGCAGTTTTTCCACGCACTTTTTATTACTTTGGAATTATACTTTGAAACCGACATCAGCGCCAAAGAACACAACTACATTTATTTTAGTAATAACTCGTCCAGTGCGTGCAAAATATACATATATATTTCCGCGCACACTTTAGTAGTCTTTGGAATTTAACGATCCACTTTGAACAAACACTACCTCTGTTTTAACTGTTTTATACATTTATGTAACATTGCCTCTGTTCAATATTGGTTCAAGTGCAGTAAATGTTTCATATTAACCTTTAATTTTATAAGTTCTGCATTTAAGCACAATTTATATTTTGAATGTTGACTGTGGAAATAATCGTATTTAGTAATTTATCATGTTGCTCACTCCGTAACAGAAGATTCAGATCGCAGTTTTAATGCTCCTATGATGAAAGCTTCCGCGAAGTAAATATAAATCAAGAAAGACAAGCGGGAAGCAATTGTCTTTTCCTATCCCAGCGAGTACGTAACACAGTTTAACGTTTTAATATGTAAACAAGATCACGTGGCTAAGAACTTGCGACTTAACATAGATAACTGTTGATTGTAGAACTGTTTGGCACTTAAAAGCGTACTGTTAACTATTCAAATGGGTTAAGTCGTTTTCTTTTGCAGGCAAGCCGCTCGGTGCCAGCGATTACTTAAATAAGGTTTGCGGTTGAACTGAACACGTGTTCAATGACTATTTGTTTTATTTAATATGCTTTAGGATTGTGCAATGTAAATTTTCAATGAAATCCCCTTAAACAGTAAGGGAGGAAAAGAAAAAATAAGTGCAGTTTCATGAACAGGCTTATCTTATATAATGCTTTGTATACATGTACAATAGATGTCCCGTTCATATTCGTGAGCTTTGCTGTAACAGAACAATCATTAATACATGTGCACAACTCATATTTAATGTTTGATTTTAAATGAACGTTTTATACCCATTATTAATTTACTAATGTAATATTAATATGGGCATTCTGTCATTCGAATAATGTTATCAATGAAAAGTTCATAGTTCTGCTAGCATTGGTAATGTGTGGGAAATGCATATATAGTTATTTGTGTCCTATAATAAGCCTGTTTAAGCAATATAAAGTCACGAAACAATATTATGACAAACACTTCCCGTTCTTCATTGTGTGTGCCTTATAGCATTCCCTATATTCATGCGCTATAGAGACCGCCTTTTTCAAATGAAAAGTTAAATAAATAATATGTGGTTAATTATACAAATATTCGTTGTAAGAAAGAAATTATGTTATAGCGGATAATTATATAATGTGAAATTTCGACGAGGAAATATAGATATTGCAGATAATTATCGCATTCCAACAGAAAACACTTAAGTAAATGCAGTGTGGTTAATAATGCAAACATGTTGCCGGAACATAACGTAACTAGTAGCGGATAAATCTGTATGTTGATTTTTGAAGGCGAGATATAGATATTGACAATGAATAAGCGACTAATGAGTAACTAGGATAATTGTCATGAAGGCATTTACCAAAGTCATGCCTTTAGTACTTATATCGTTGCTCTATTGTAAGTACTGTTTAGCACATATTTATTTTATGCCATGTTATAACATTAGATACGTGTACCAAAAACATCGAACGCCTACAATTCAATGACATTGGTAATACTTCATTATGTTAAAATTGTTTAAATATACACTAAGTACAGTATAGTGTGTGTATTGTTTGTCTAATTGTAAGCTGAACATTTTTTAAACATAATAACGGCCTCTTTATTTGGAATGCAAGTGTATCTACGCCAACTGGTATAACTGTTGTCCATATATAATTCCGGCTTAACATCTGACTGGATTATTTCTCCATCTGAGTGTTATAAGGGCCTATCTGCTTCTTT
The DNA here is from genome assembly GCA_027627225.1 of Congeria kusceri. Lineage (NCBI taxonomy): Eukaryota > Metazoa > Mollusca > Bivalvia > Myida > Dreissenidae > Congeria > Congeria kusceri. The sequence continues at coordinate 35,016,483 of CM051026.1, forward strand.
AACACACATTAGATAGGCCCTTGTAATCCTAAGGTGGCGATTTATAAATGAAATGCATGATGCAAAAGGAGGATTTTTCATTCATTTTGCAGCTTCGTATGGAACCCAAATCCATGTCAAAATATTAAACCCAATGACTGTGGAAGTATCCTGCATCGGTCCTATGTCATTCAGCCAAATTTATAGAATGAAAACGGCCGGTAAATCTTTCGAAAATATCGTGAAAGTAGTAAATGACGACACTGCATGTGCAACTAAGACCATTTTACCAGCGACCACAGTACACTGTGTGTGTACATAAATAACACATGTGTTATGTACGATATCTGATAAAGAAATGCCTTTACACAACGAAGAACAATGGTATTGTGGTACATTTACAAACGGAAGTCTTGTATAAAGCAGAACAGTGACCATGTCGAACCAGATTATATATCTATGTATATATGTTTGATAATTTATCGGTAATTGTCTATCAGAGGTACCTCAATCAGAGTGAAATGGTTTGCTTTCGTTATTTTAGTACATTTGTTTTAAATTTCGATATCTTAAGTTTTCAGATACACACGGTATATTTATTTTAACCTAATCACAATATATACTGAATTATAATTGCATACTCTATATAAGGACCGTAGTTCAATAATAATTATTTATAAAGTATGCATTGTTAGGGTATGATGGGACATGTATCCAAATTTGGTTAAACAATGATATCAATAAATGTTGAAAACTTGTCAAGTTCAGTTACGGATGAGATGGCTACGTTTGAAAATAATGCCACTACTACAACAGGTAACTAATTGGACATTACCCTACACAATCCCAAATAATAAATCATGGTATAACACGAAATGAACGAAAGTTGGTAGAACTGTTTGAAATAGTACTGATGTTTATATAAAGTTGTTTCAATTCAAAATAATGCATACATGTACATAGCGCTGATGTCTCGAAAACAACTGGAATTAACGCAATGCTATAAAGCAAACGTTAACAAAGCTACCATACTTGATAAAGTGTATTGATATCGTGAGTTATTTTTGTGTTACTTTTTAATACATATGTTTACAAATGTTTTACAATTCTGCCCTTCTTCTCAAAATAGCATAACTCAATATCTGCAGTGCAAAATTCATTTGTATAAGCACTTAGTGAGTTATTGAACTTATAGGACAATTTATTTTTGAATAAACATTTGATTCAAAAATAAATTGTATATAATGTGCTACTACGTGATATTGAAATACAGCATTGTTATAGTCTATACTAAAATGAAAGTTCATAATTTCATGCAGTGTTGTAAATTTATTCGTTTACAGTCATTACGTCCGCTAGTACACTGATGGATCATTTCACAGAAGAACGTAATGAAACACTGAATACGACAACAGCGATGAAAGACACGGTCGAAAATAAGACAAACATCAACCATGATAAGACCCTAGAAGCTGGTTCAGATTTACCCTAGAAGCTGGTTCAGATTTATATGTTATTAGCTTTAATGTCAATTGTTGCGTTGCGTGAACATACATTTACATGTACGATACATTTAATATTACGATTATAAATTGATTCAACAAATGTTCAAGTGGAACATCGATTTTACGAGACAAACATTAATGTCTACGTTCATACGTTTATGCATTCACTATTAAAATGAAATTTGATGACCATGCACATATATTTTCTTTTTCCTACTAAACATCAGTTCCCACATTTCAGATTTCTACAACAAACATCTGTTCATGATAGTTGCGGTCAGTGGTGGATTCGCTCTTCCTGTTACTGTTATGTCCGTTTCCTTGTTCCTGTACCGAAAGTACAACACGCAACTGACTGGTATGATATGACGTGCTGTTTTTATGTATTACTTCTTACAGCAGTTTACATGTTTTTTAACAAGAGATATGTTAGCGAGAGATATAATCAACTAAATGATGCTAGTGATTAGGTGGGTTATTTACGAAGTTTTCGTACCAATGTTTCTATAACCCGATACAATCTTGAAACGTCTTAGCTTTTCATGATGTCTTATTGCTAAATTTGATACAAGCAGGTACACATGTAACTGCCTGGTCTTGCGAAAACATATCAGATGAGGCTCAGAATAATACAATGGCGTTTTTGAGATTGAGGACGATCAAAAACAGTAAAAATTCATTTTTTACTGAAATGTCGACTTAAGAGTTGATTCCGAATAATATGACGTACCTCAAAACATTGACTGATATGAACACTAGCGATATATATCAGACACTTTTTTATCAGGCCTATTTAAGCATAGTGATATTACAATGAGCTGTTATTGCTGTGTTTCCAGGTGCAGTCAGAGAACTTATAACATCCCCGACGCCCGGCAACAAATTGGCGACATAACAGATTCCCGAATTGCCGAGCAATGCCAGACGGACCGTTCACTCTAACGAGATAATCCCATCAACACCACCCCTGCAACACAGCAATGCCCTAATGCCCAGCAGCATGTCCTCCGGTTAAGAATCTGAACAGAGTCCCGCGGAGTCAGTTGCCAGTATTCGCCACTACGAAAGTATTCCAATTCCGCCTCTTTCGGCAATGAGTTAAACTGCTGATGACATTGAAATTACATTATGTCACAACTCTGATTACACGGACAACATATGTGAAGTAAAGTTTAAAAGGGAGGGCTTTTTTGAATCAATTCCAGTGGATACTTTGGCAGAGATGGCGGTTGTAAGAGGTATTTGTAGCTCAACGTAGAACTGTTTTCTGTGTGTTTGTATCGACATTATATAATAATTAGCTCATCTACGTGTGACAACATAATGCCGATATTGTAATATTCACTAACATTCGGAATATTTACGAGAAAACGTTAATTTGTAACGATTGTATTAGGCTGTTCAGTGTTATTTTTATATTTATCTAAACACCACTGCAGACCCAGGAACAGTTCGGCCAGGTGTGTAAGTATGTTATAACAAATATGTGATTGAACAGTTTAGGGGCTGCGATCAAAGAGCGCAACAGTGCGAGAATGGAAAACAAACACAACAATAAGAACCTATAGATTATAAATGGATGTAATATACAAACGCAGTTTTCAACCAAATTATCATACCATCACACAATCGCGCTGTTTTTTATAATTGGCGGAAGTGCACCACAACACAGATACATGCAGTGTGTAAATATAATTTATACCAAATTTATTGTTTTAGCGGAGAGATAATAGCACACTGTATGTTTGATTTGCAGTTCGGACGATGACCGATACGAGAGCTTGAACTAAACTAGGAATTACAAACCACAATACAACACATTGGCATGCGATTAAAATACAATGCGAGTATCTCTTCAACACAGTCGATGTTTACAGACTCGAAGTAAACAAACACAGAACCATTGAACGTGCACATTGATTGGTAATCGAATATACATACAATACCGACCACATCAAAGTGTGCTAAAGTATATATTGGACAGTTGTATTCGTTTTTTACATTGGCACACCACCAATGCTTAATTGTGTGCAAAGTCATTCCAATATTGGGTGTTTATATAATGTCTGTATATTTTCGGTAATCCCAATCGTTAACCGGCACATCTTTGTCACTGTTTGAATCGACATTCGTGCTGCGAAATAAATGACAACGTATGATTAAGAAGTGTGTAACTGAAGTAAGACGATGTACGAAACACCCGTGGAGGCTGCGTTATTTTCATTTCAAAATTATGAATTAATATATGAACACAATTCATTTATTCATAATGCACACTTCACGATTGTCATACAAATCGTTAAATAGTAAAAAGTGAATAATGTGCTTTGTACTTCACAGTTCACGCATCGTGATTATAAAATTATGCTTGAACTCGTGCAGTGTGAATAAAATAGTGTGTGTGTGCTTTACCGTTCTTAACTCATAATTAGAAACAAGGAATAAGGAGGTCAGTCACCGCCTGTCTTACGTTATATTGTTGCAAGGTTTTGCGAAAAACTGCGTGATGTATGTCGAATCAACATACGTGTAACGCAAACGTGCATGACTCATATTTGCATGTTGATGAATCACACACGTTTTCAAATAATTAGCGTTCGTTGATTTAAAGCAGTTATATGTACACATATTCATTTGACATTTTGCCTTCATTATATATCACGTTGTAAATGTATATGTTCCTTACTGCTATCCCTCTAAGCTGCTACTGTTCGTTTGCATTTTATGAAAGAATTCAACTGTCTAAGCAAACACGATATTGAGCTGTTTCCCTTGTTCATATTCCGGTTTTCTCTTGCATTGCACCGATCCATTTGACGTATAATGACGTAGCACACACACGTATACTATACTATCAAATTATAAACCAAGATTCACCCTATTAACCAACCAGTTATAAATCCATCTCAATTGTAAACAGCCACGTATGGACACACTAAAACAACAAGTCGAATTGTGCCCTATTCACCAACAAGGAGATAAATCGGCAACACGTGTTCGGCATTATTCTAACCGTTGTAATCCTGTTCCATTTGTTATAAAACAGTGTTCCATCATGGAGAGGTGGTGACGTTCTTGTTGCGTTCACCTTCACTTTCACTGCTTTCTTCTCTGGACTGAGCTAACGACTTGCTGTCTCTAAAGAGAAATAAAATATATTAAATTACTTGGGTTCATGTATAACAACAATCTAAATATGGAACTCCTTGATTTCATTAAAAATCACAACTTACAACCCAATTTGCAGCTTTTGTTTATAGGAATAATGAAACTCCAGAGACATCACCAGGACAGAAACCCTTATTAACACCAGCTGGTCTTTATTTGTGGCAAGTGACCAATTGCCTATACAATACAGGACAATCCGCACAACACTACACATATACACAGTATTTAAACTGTGGTCACCGCCTTTGGGACGGTGAATGCAAAGCATGGGGGGTTTACACCTGTTTAAAGCCATACCGAACCTCACACTTAGCCCAGAATTAATAAAAATTGTGAAGCCGTAATAAAAGGCCAGACTGCATAGCTTAATTGTATACGCTAAACTTTTGTGATTGATACAATTAAAATCAATAGTTTAATATTTAATGACAATAACCAATAATGTCAATGCAGTCAAAACATGAAAACAATTCAATTCTACAAAACGTGAATCAAATACTGGTACTTAAATTTAATGTTCTATGTTTATGTTTCCTATACAATTTAACTACTATAACGCACTTGGCGATATGTTTCAAGCTGTTACCATCCAAACTGAATCGATGTATATTAAACGCGGTTTAAATTACTCAACGAGAATATATAATTGGTTAAGTTTGAACTAAATTTTATATCACAAAGTGATACTAACCAATAATCAATTTAAGAAAACATTAAATTTCGAAATCAAACATTAAAACAAGTGTAAACGTTCTGCATTGTTTATGAAATGGAACGCGATGTTTTAATAATTGATTAAAGGAATGTTACGTTTGTTAAATATAAACAAAGCGAAACTCCAGTTGCGACTGCAGGAAAGAATTCTAATTAGCAGCCCGAGGTCCTTTTTTTAAGTTTTGGTGTCAATCTTTTTGATACAAATTTCAAAGAAAGGGCTATCGACATTTAACATACCGCCAATCGATCTATGAGCTGTTTTAAAGCTTTGCATCAAATTGCCTTTTTTATGTAAACTAAGCACAGCATTGCCTTCATTACAAAATACAAAATAACAATAAATGTGCTACAAGCGGTGCACAATAACTACCCACAGGAAACCCATAGGAACAAAACACAAACATTAACATATATGTATAAAGTACATTTGAAACATGTGTTATCTCTGTTTCCTCTTCTTGATTATTGTCAATAAATAAATGACCAATTTACGGATGTTAAACGTTATTGTTGAGTTGGGCATTTCTATTCATGCTAATATGATGAGTCATGACCATAAATGGGTGGTGAAAACTATCAGCTTTACTATGACTTGTGCCAGTTGCAGTTAGCAATAGTCTAGTCATGAATCATTAAGTGTTTTTTTTTCCTGTTTGATCACGTTTGCTACTTATGCTTTAAATGTTCTAAATGCTCAGTTCATGTCCATTGGAAAAAAATAACTTCTTAATGTTGAGATTTCGGGACAAATATATACAAATGCATGTATTTGTTTACAGATGTAAATTAGTGTAAGATAACACATGTTGGTTACATGAATGCCAGTTGCTTAAATAATAGACGGTCGTGTTTATTTGACATTAACAGATACGTTAGTATAACCTTCTAAACACGGGTGTTAGTGTTGCCGTGATACCTGAAGTTATGTTTAGTAACATGAACTGTAGAAAATAAGCTTAATATTTATTAAAGTGCTACACTATTGACTTACAACTGATGCAATAAACAGTTCCGAATCGTCACTCTCATGAGCATATTGTGCCTATACATTTTTTAACCGAAGCCACGCCACTGGCGTGTTGTTGTTTACAAACATCACACGACCATCCTACCATCCGACAATCTAATTGTTGCAATGAACTACAACTGATTTGACAGTGCATAAAGGGAGTTAACATGTTTAATTACATTTTCTTGAATTTAGTATTTTTTAGTATTTTCTGTTGTTGCCTCCCTTTGCACCGGTAAATATGGAACTGCGATATATGTAACAGCAGGGGCATACTCTTCGCAGCGGTTACGTCCCCGTACTGTTTAAATTAAACTATGTGAGCCCCACTGAAATCTATGAAGATCTAAAGGGATTGGTTATGATAGCAGTTCTATTGTTAGTATTATCTGATAAAACTTCATTTATATTACTGCATTAATGGTATAGACATATATAATTACGGTTAAATTAAACATCAGACATGACTTGAAAGTAAGCATAACGTTGTCCAAGCAATAGTAGCAGTAGTAAGTAGTAGTAGTAGTAGTAGTAGAAGTAGTAGTAGTAGTAGTAGTAGTAGTAGTAGAAGTAGAAGTAGTAGTAGTAGAAGTAGTAGTAGTAGTAGTAGTAGCAGTAGCAGAAATATCAGAAGCAGTAGCAGTGGCATTGGTAATAATAATGGCAGTAGTAGTAGTCGTCGTAGTAGTAGTAGTGGTAGTAGTAGTTGTCGTGGTGATAGTAGTGGCAGTAGTAGTGGTAGTAATACTTCTGCTAGAAGTAGTATTAGTAGCAGTAGCAGTGGTAGTTGTAGCAGTAGCAGTAGCAGTGGCGGTAGCAGTGGCAGTGGCAGTGGTTGAGAATGTAGTAGTGTTAGTGGCAATGGTACTAGTAGTAATAGTAGCAGTAGTCATAGTAGTAGTAGAAGTAACAGTAATAGTTGTAGTAGTAGTAGTAGCTGTAGCAGTCGTAGTAGTAGTAGTAGTAGTAATAGTAGTAGAAGTAGTAATAGTAGTAGAAGTAGTAGCAATAGCAATATCAGTAGCCGTCGCAGTAGCAGTCGCAGTAGTAGTAGTAGCAGTAACAGTGCCAATAGTAGTTGTAGTTGTAGTGGTAGTGGCAGTAATAGTAGTGTTCGCAGTAGTAGTCGTAATAGTAGTAGTCGTGGTGGTAGTAGTAGCAGTAATGGTAGTAGTAATACTACTACTACTAGTACTTGTAGATAGTAGTAGTAGTAGTAGTAGTAGTAGTAGTAGTAGTAGTAGTAGTAGTAGAAGTCATAGTAGTTAGTAGTAGTAGTTGTAGCTGAAGTAGCAGTAAATTATTAGTAGTCTACGATTTAAAGCAACTTTAAAACATATATTTTTTTAATATGCCGTTGTATGCCTAAACTGAAAAAAAATACTAAAGCATTTGAACTGAAGTACTCAAATGAAAAACATCAACGACGAAAAAAGAAATGTGTCGCCACCTGGGCTCGAACATGTGACCTCTTAATCAAATATCTGATGCGCAAACTGCTCGGCCAATTTGATTTGTATATATGTCTATTTTTTACTAAATGTAAGAGATTCACGTGTTTTCACCAATTTCAATAAAAAAATACGCCAAATACAAACGCTTTACATATATATATATATATATATATTTACCTTATGATTGCTTATCAATGAGACGTAATTTTGAATACAATTCTATGTCAGTAGTGCCGTTTGGCTCCTTTATATACAGTTTATTTTCTTTTCAGAGTCGGTGACAACAAGTTTTGGAAATTGTCAATTTGTCAATCTGTGAACAAGTCCCTTTAAACACATACCGTTCTTGTTGAGAAATAATCAATGTTTCAGCTTATGTTCATTATTCTTTATGTGGTACATTTGCATACATATAAGACATTTGCGCAAACGCGCCGTTTAAATGTATGTGTCAGCAACGTATTTTATTATAATCATGCGGTAGCACATACAGACTCCAGGATTTTTGATGTGTAATACAAAGAAATGCTTTATTCTAAGTGATATGACTGTGACATATAACTTGTATGCTTATACATATTCTACAATACATGTTTCAGTGTACATGTACTGCATCGTCAATGACGTTTGGAGAGTATGTCTGGTGATTTCTAATGTGAAATATGCATAATTTAAATTATTAACTAATACAAGCCGTTTTGACAATATCGCTTTATTTACAAACAGTCTGTTTCATGTTGCAATTCAGTATTGCATCAATGTTTTAAAGATTTTAACAATACGTTAAACACAGAGTCACACATAACCGATTTCATTAAAATTAAATATTCACCATGTATAGTATCATCTTTGAATTTGAATTACATGTAGAAAACAACACACACGAACAAAACGTTTGCCCTAAATAGGATGTAAACAATTAGCTGTGCATGATATACAACTTAATTGAACGTGTAAGCATTGTATTGTTTTGGCAGTACTAGTCACTAGCGATGATGTTAATACAGATCAAAATATAAACTTTATAAACTTCAATAGTCAAACAAACATTCAGATATGCAAGCAACACGTTAATTAAAAACACAAAAACATAAATGAAAATCAAACGATAGCTATTAAAGTATGCAACATCCATTTCATGTTGGCCAGTCAGCAGGAAGTGAATAAAATGCCATTTTATTTTTGATATAAATGTTTACATTACATTGGTGTAATGGTACCAATTCGAATGGAGGCTGTCACTCGACAGTGTGCTAGGAGGGGCCCCATATGCTTTTGATTCTGTTGAGACGTTATTTTGATCCCCAAGGGATAAAATGAAGCCTTGCATTGCATAACATAATTGTCAGAAATGAATGCAAGGTGAAGTTAGGCAAGAATGTAAGTGTCATTTGGTAAGGTTATATTCAAATTGTTATACAACCCAATTAATAATTAAATCACAATAAATGTATGCACATTCCATTACCACTGTCAATGCATTGATAGAAACATGTTAACACCACAAGCAAAATTATATTAATGTTCATAAATATTTAAATATGTATAATGAACTACTGTATTTTGTTTTTTTAAGTCGCAGTAAATGCTAATTACCGTTATGCTTGTTGTTGCTGTGTCTGTTGATGATTCAGACGCAAACACACGTGGCAGTTATCACGATCATTTATACATATCGGTAACAGATGTCAAAAATACAGAATAAATACAAAATATGACACTATGACAATGCTAAACTGTGTGACAGATACGTTCAATTGTTGGTCATTGTTTCAAAAACGTATCGTCCGGCTTATCTTTGACATGACAGATAAAAAGAACTCGATGAGTGTTACAAATGTGACTTTAAGTGGTTGGTTGGGTTTGATTTCCTTTTTATCCCACGATTTACAAAGTTAACAATGAGACCACGCGTTTTCATTAGTTATTTCTTAAAGTTTCACAGCTGTTCATGCAGCTGCAGTTTTATCATCTCTAATATGAATTCATAATAAGTAATTTCATCGTATGTTTCTATGGTTTTTTTTCTGCTTTTGTTGACAAGACTGTAAGGTTTGAGATATGGTGTAGCGCCTGGAGATCAAATTGGAAAGCTGATTTAGCAATCAGTGCTTTTTGTCTGTGTCATACCAGATAATCATATCACATATGATAACGATTGGATTATATACGCAATGTAAAATCACGATCCGTTAAAATACGGTACAACATAATATATACAAACTGATATTTATAAAGCATATAAGTATAGCTTTGTGTTACTTCAAAATATGAATAATATGACCTATAAACATATTGTTAAAACATCTAAACATCTGTTTGACATTTTGTATAACATTATTATCATTAACAAGTAATTCTTACATGATCATATATCACTAAACGCTATCATATGTTATTTAGAATCTGACCGCAAGAATCTGTCATCTGTTGAAACTTAAGGAATAACAAAATGTTTTTAAGAAAATAAATAAACCTCAATATATTTCTTACATATAAAAAATAAATAAATTACAATCACAAAACTACATGTGCATTTATTTAGATCACCATATGTGTTACAGCGATTTTTTTAACTCAACTCTCAACTAGCAAAATGTGGTAAAGAAAATACGTTGATGATGTTAACATTGCATGTGGTGTTTATCATACAAACATAATGATTATTAATTTATTAGTCGATGATTTATTATAAACGTCTTTATTCAAACTAATTCATGAGTGAGTAGCATTTGCAGCTGTTATTATGCCAAACTTACATATTTCCTACCGTTAACTAACTCAAAACAAACGGAAATACATACAATATATATGTCAAACAAAATAATGTATTTACAGTATGCATGCGCACACAATCACATTGCTTATAGCAGACTATACATTTAGACAATGTTTTAAAAATAGTTATATGTGCACTCATCATCATGTTTCGAACAAATACCATATTTACATTTGGACTATATTTTACAAATACATGTATGGGAACTTACATCAAAAGTAGCATAATGTTTATTTGGACTATTTTTATACAATACAAATAGATGTATGTGCAGATAAACATTCGACAACATACACATCAAAGTATTAAAATATTATAAATACACGGTATTAGGCAATATGATATGAATAACATAAAGACACAAGTCATCAATTACACAACATATCTAACAGCAGGACACATACAGTCAACATTTCTAAATATACATGTACATGTAACCCAACAATTGTTAATTCAATGGCAATACATTTTAATTGTTTTGCTAAATAAGAGCTTGCCAACTCAATCGGGCGTTGTACACTCAATAATTGTTTTCGGTTGAATCGTCAGCATCTACAAACTTTAATATTTAATTTTATTATACATAAATGCTAGCATACGTTTTATTATATGCTTTTTGTGAAATATAGAGTTTGGGTGAAATACAAGTTTATACTTTCACTGTTGGAACTGTGATAATATAGAATTTCATATTTTTACTGCATAAAACACACTATTTCTTCTATCAATATCATCGATATAGCAGTATTGGTTTACCTCCCTTCGCGAATGTGTATACCTGTAAATTATTTACAAACATTTGTTTACCGAAACACATGATACAATTCAAGAACAAATTAATTTAGCGACAACGACCCACACTTGATGGCACTGTTTTCCCACCATACATTGTTCGACGTCAGAATACACAAACGTGTGACTTTTAAGCTTATCTCGCGCGATGTTTATTTATTAATTGTCCAAATGCATTAAATTAAACGAAAATTTGTTGATTTAGGTGAATGATCGAATATTTATTTCACTCGTGGTCATACTTTTATTTTCCATAACCACTCGTGAAATAAAATTCGATAATTCACCGAAATCAACACATATCCTTTATATCCTTGACGAGTATGCATAAAAAGAAGCTCTTTTGCCTATATCAATTAAATAAAAAGTTGCATTTGAAAAATATCCCGATTATCACGATTGTTTATATAAGCAAGCTCATTAATCTTAATATAATTCGATATTATTTATGTAACTGCTACTTGCCTGACGTCATTTCTCTCTCTGAGATTTGTGGACGACGATGTATGGATATTCGTCAGTTACGGCTTCTGGACCACTTAGTGGATAACTGTTTGATATAGACAGTTGCATCAGATGCGGCTTTAGATCGTTGTTATATTATGAACTATTAGGCACTTCTTTTCCCAATAACACTGTGTTAGTTCTTACCTCAATTGCCCTATCTCCTAACTATAAAAATATTCAAAACCTGAATTCAGAAATTATTGGCACATTTCCAATATTCCATAGCAATAACATCAATTAATAATTGTTTCCCTTGTTCAGTTTTTAACTAGCACACACACACACACGAATTAATACACAAACACACCAACGGTCACACAAACCTATGTGTTATTGAATTTGTTTTAACAGCAAACCTAATACGAGTATTTTATTTGAGAAACAAATATAATCATATACTTACACATCATACTGAGCTCGTGTAAATTCACATAGATACGTAATTTTACATGCTTCTTGCAAACAAACACTTCAACACATTTTGAATTTAGAAAAATATTCAAAATGCAAGATTTGTATGCTTACCTGTCCCGATCAGCCGTATTTAAAACTGAAACAAAACATACAACATATAATTCATGTCAAATGTATTTTTCATTAATGTATATATATATATATATATATTCCAATCGTTTGAAAGAGATAATGGTATGAACCAATAATTTTATAATTCGTTGTGTACACTATTTATAATAATCGCATACGATCAGATTGTACCATACACTGTGTACAATTGTGAGTCCTGCTGACATTTTCATATTTTTGCAGAACAATACACGAATATACTATAATGCAATAAATAAATAAATATATACAGACTAGTCATTCGGTATAAGATCTACCTATCTTTTTCTTCCTATCAACGACCAAATAGAGCGGGTCATCATTGCTTACATCATTGCTTACACTTTTTTCAAGTATTTTTTTTTCAAGTGTACCAATCTGGTTGACAGTTTCGCAAATTTGCCCTTGTTTGTTCTCAGTTTGGTCAAGCGGGTTTTGCTTGAACACAATTAAATCAATCGGATCTTTCTTGTTCACAGCTGTTAAAAATGTGACATCTGTGTGCAAAGGAGAATAGGGCGGGCCGTGGTGGTGTTTCCCAGTTGCATCCTGTGTATTATCACCGTCCACTGTTGGGTAGAGGAGAAAATCCATGTTCACACTGGTGGAAGTATGGTCGTCTTTGTTAAGCGATGAGTACAGTAGATCGCCATTCTTCACAGAAATGTACAAAGGATCATCATTGCTGTGCTTACTATCGGGCGTGCCGTCTGCATTCACCGTTGTGTACATTGGATCACCATCATGCACATAACCGCTGAGTGAATGGCCAGTATTCTGCTCATGTTTAGGTGGTTTATCTTTCTTCACAGTTGAGTAGAGTGGATCATCATTCTGCACAGAAGTGTAAAGTTGATCGTCAGGTGGTTTCCCCCTGATGTCATGTGGTTTCCCATTGTTTACATCTGAGTAAAGGGGATTGTCATCGATAGCATGTGTGTAAAATGAATCGCCCGTTGTGTACTTTTTGACACGTGATTTGCCCTTGTTCACGGTTATGTAAAGGGGATCTCCTTTGGCATCACATGCATGATTTGAATCATGCATTTTCACAGATGAATACAGTGGATCGTCATCAACGATTATATCAGGAACTTGGGTTGTCCTATAAGATAAATATTATGTTGCAAGAAATACAGTTGTACATGCATGTTCGTGTGTGGTAAACGTGGTTGTTTGTAGAAAACACAAGAAACAACGAACCACTGATAAACATAAAAACATATAATCACCGAAACACATGTATATATAAGCATATTGGAATATAAATTAATATCAACATCCAAGGACAACCAATGTTGCACTTCATCGATATTATACGTATTACTCCATAGATTATATTGATGGAATTAATGACAAACAGACAGAAGTATGGTAGTACTTACCCATACGCATTAGAACCCCACGCGCCTTCAACTGCAAAGTATACGTCAATATAGAGTGATTTTCATACGACCTCTTCGTACAATTCACATGCAAAACACCTGGGAAACGGTGAGAATGTCAATTATTACATTTAAATACAAAATAATTAAAACACAATGTTTTTTCTTTTGATATTGCTACGCATATGGTATCCGCGTAATAACATATTAAGGTGTACATTTACTTTGACTAAACAAGCTTATTATCAAACATACACGTTTAATTTATGTATCATAGACGGTTGGATTTCCATAGTTTCGAGATGGCGTAGAAACAACAGTGTTGCTGTTAATATATGATACTTTGTATTACAGCACATATTATAGGCGTACCTGGACGTTTAGTGTCGTTGTTACTTGAGCAGATATATATTGGATCATCATCGCCTGTGTCTAGAGCGTATTGTTCTGGGTCGTACGCACTGTTTAGTAATTGGGAATGTAAATAAACATAATCGTATTGCAATGAACATTTTCAAAAACACTCTATTCGATAACTGATAAACCAGGTTACTTAGTCGAACAGTAAATAGTGTTCAGTTAGTGCGTAAATGACAGAGATAAAAGAACCTATAATGTTATAAAAATTACACAAATCACATTACCGTGGAATCTGCCCTTCAGGTACTGAAATATTCAAATATTTAAATAATAATATTTTTCAATTTAAATCTGATTTATTATAATTGTTGCGCGTTAACAATGTATTTAAGTCTAGTGGAAGTACGTAAACTGTGTGCTTGATTAAACACCGTTGTCTATGCAAAATGTGTTTTCATGTGCAGCACTAATCATTCTATGACATGTATTGTTTCAAAATATTTACATGTAATGTAAACTCTGTTAAATAATAGCTTATACAACAGCAACGTTAAAGTAAAACAATTACGAACCTGTTTTATCGCTATTGGCATTTGAAGCATCCGATGTTGTTGGGAAATCATAATAGATAGCATTGTTGAAACCAGAGGCACCATGCTCGTGCTCATCATTAACCGTGCAACCACTGAAGCTTACAACTGCAACATCCTCTCTATGACCTATTACACATAATTCACAAAGCAATTGAACTATACAGGCTAGTGTTCAATTTAAGCTTACCTATGATATATTGCTATGTTTTAAATCCTAATCTTCTTAGCCGAAAAGCATCAATGCCTACCCAATATTATTCCATTATAAGTTTGATATCACTTTTTGTTCCCAGAAGACAAATACAAAATATGTAGGTAAACGCTATTTAGAAAATTAGTAAATGTTTGCTTGTTATCATCAGTGCCTCAGAAAAAACGGTGTTTTAACGACCTGAAGAACGTAAAACTAGAGCTATGGGAATTAAAGTGTGCTCATTTTGCGGATTAAAGATAAATGCATTAACACAATACAAATACGTGTACACCGACTAGTATCACCTTTATAATAAATCATTTATAATTATTATGACATCATATTAAATAAGTGCAAACTTGCCAGTTTTACGTTTCCTGCAGTCGATCAGTGCCTTTCCGTTCACAAATATGATTAACCCAATGCCTAGCAAGATCAATAGCCCAGCTGCTGCCAGAACTGCCCTGACAACTACATGTGAAGAATGGATCGTAAATACATCGGTACCATAAACACAATTTGAATAATGTGTGTGGCCGTTACAATTATATATGCAATTCATAAGCATGCTATAAGAACAACTATTCTAGTCGAGAGAGACTGCATTTCTCAAACACGCACCGCATGTCCACAGTGAAGTATATATATTTGTGATAAAACTGACGTAAATATTAGTCTTATTAAGTTATTATATCGATCTCGTGTTATATACGTCATTCCATACAATGTACAAATATTGGTTTGGTTTTATCGTTTATTTGTTTAATATCTGAAATTATTTACAGTACATCTAATATACACAAAATAAATGTATCACATAAAAATTACCATCTGTTGAGAACTTTTCATCCTTAACTATATTGACGAATGGGCTGCGTAACTGCGAACGCAATTCTTAAAATATACTTAAATTGCAAAAACAAATAGGCAGAACGATTGTATATTATCTGAGACGGGTAGAGTAGTTGTTTTAACATTATGTACGTTAACAATGTTTACATATTGGTGAAAAGTGTTAAGCGCTCCCGTGCATTGATACATTTATATGTATATTTCACGACATTGTCTTGTGTATTCTTTATTAGCCTCGGAGTAACGCTTATTGGTGATTTCGTGATCGTTATACGCATATACAACAGGCATGTTATTTCAAATCTGAAACAAAACAGACATTTTATTGTATCAAACTGTAATCGTTGTATTTGTATCAAAATCAGAATACAGACTGAACAAATTGTATTAGAATATAAGTTGAAGCCTAGTTAAACTTAATTCAAAGCTTCGAAGCGAATAAAGTACACAACGACACTGGCACCTACCACAAAGTTCATATTTAGTTTTTAATTTAATACACACAATGATAGTTTAAATACTTAACATAGGATCATCAGTTTTATTCCAAAACGGTTAACCTTTCATAGTCATTATAATTTATTGTTACCATCAATTGAAAGTAACATAAAAAATCCACGTAAAATACCTTGTAACATGATGATAAGACAACGCATTTTACTTCAGATTTAGTGAGCATGAAACATGCTAGGGTCTACGGTATTTAAAATAATCTTTAATGCGAATGCGCATGTTGCGTGTTTGGTACCAAAAAAAGTCGCTGCCAACTTGACTTGCAATTAAAGATTACAAAATGAAACCCGCACAAAACAGTTTCGCGTAAAATATTAATTTTTAGGTGTATATTAAGTCATGTTTCAATTAAATATTTAAAACAAGAGGGCCACGATGGCCCTAGGTCGCTCATCTGAGTTTAAGGCATCCTAATGGCTCATAACAAGAGGGTCAAATGACACTTAACCACGTACATGAGTATAAAGATCTGGGTCTTGCAGTTTCAGGAGAAGATTTATATAGTCTATACAAACCTTGTGACCCACAGGGCATTGCAATTTTCTACCCCAAGTGCAAAATTTGAACACTATTTGTAGAGGACCACTATACAATGTTACAAATAAAATATGAAACATCTGGGCCTTGCAGTTTCAGAGAAGATTTGTTAAGTCCACTTTCCATATAAGTCTATAAAAAACATGTGATTCTGCGGCGTGGCTAGGCTTGACCCCAGTGGCATAACTTGAACAATATTTGTTGAAGGCCCATATAAGATGTTACATACCAATTACAAAACATCTGGGCCTTAAGGTTTCAGATAATATTTTTTAAGTCATTTTGTCATTAAGTTTATACAAACCATGTGACCCCCGGGGTGCGGCCTCTTTTTACCTAATGGGCATAATTTGAACATTCTTCATAGAGGACCACTATGCAATGTTACATACTAACACAAAACCTTTGGGCCTTGCAGTTTCAGAGGAGGAAATTTGTAAAGTCCACTTGCCATATATAAGTCTATAGAAACCATGTGACCCCATGGGCGAAACCAGGTTGATCTCAGGAGCATACTTTAAATAAACTTTGAAGAGGATCACTTCAACGTAACATACAAAATATGAGACCTTGTGACATTGCGGTTTCAGAGGAGAAGATGTTTGAAGTTATTTTGTTATTTAAGTCTATATGAACTATTGACACCCTGGGCGTAGCCAGTTTTGACCCCAGGGTCATCATTTGAACAATCTTTGTAAAGGACCACTATACGATGTAACATACCAAATATAAAACCACTTTGACTCAGTGTTTCAGATGTGAATATTTTAAAGTCATTTAGTTATTTAAGTCTATATAGATATTGTGTCGCCCGGGGCGTGGCCAGTTTTGACACCAGGGGCATCATTTGAACAATCTATGTAGAGGACCACAATACAATGTTACATACCAAATATAAAAGCACGGGGCTTCAGTGTTTCAAAAGAGAAAAGTTTTGAAGCAATTTTCCTATTTAAGTCTTTATGAATATTGTGCACTCCGAGGCGTAGCCAGTTTTGACCCCATTGGTATCATTTTTAACAATACTTGTAGAGGACCACTAGAGGATGCGACGTACCAAATATAAAACCACTGAGCCTTACGGTTTCAGAGGAGAAGATTTTTTAAGTAATTTTGCTATTTAAGTACATATAAATAATATGACCCCCGGGGCGTGGCCAGTTTTGACACCAGGACATCATTTAAACATTATTTGTAGAGGACCACTATACAATATTACCAACCAAATAACAAACCTCTGGGCCTTGCGGTTTCATAGACGAACATTTTTTAAGTCATTTAGCTACTTAAGTCTATATAAATCAAGTGTCCCCCGGGCTGTGGCAAGTTTTTACTCCAAGGTCATCATTTGAACAATCTTTGTATAAGACCACTATGCAATGTTACATACAAAATATGAAACCGTTGGGCCTTGCGGTTTCAGAGGAGACGGGTTTTACATTAATTTTGCTATTTAAGTCCATATAATCTATGTGATCCCCCGTGGCATGGCCAGTTTTGATCCCAGGTACATCATTTGAATAATCATTGTAGAGGACTCCTATACAATGTTACCAACCAAATACCAAACCTCTTTGCCTTGGGGTTTCGGAGAAGAAGATTTTCAAAATCATTTAGCTATTTAAGTCTATATAAACCATGTGACCACCGGGACGTGGCCAGTTTTAACCCCAGGGGCATCATTTGAAAAATATGTGTAGAGGACCACTAGAGGATGCCAAATACCAAATATGAAACCACTGGGCTTTGCGGTTTCAGAATAAAAGATTTTTGCAGTATTTTGCAGATAAAACAATCAATCTAATTCACTAAAATCATTTTATTAATCTTATTAAATTCTTGTTATTGACATTTCTTGGCACTGTATCGCATCGAGAACACGTGCGGGGATACCCTTAATCCGTTCGCAGCTACCACAAGGTGCGAACAGTTTGCACCAGCCAGACAGTCACTACATAGAGATGTGATCATACTCCTCGAGCTATCGAGGGCAAATTTCAATTGTACACTTTATTAGGGACCGACATCTGAGCTCGAGTTATCGAGTTTCCGATGATAGATTTAAAGGTGGTAATTCCTTATAAAAGTATTAACAATGTCGCAGGGACATTGAGAGTTGTTCGAGTTATCGTAGTTATTCGAGTTATCAATGCGCGAGCTAAAGAAGTTATACTGTGATTATAAATAATCTAAATTTACAAAGATTCGTGCGTGGATAATATACCGCATCAATGTTGTTATAAATACCCAGTAACACTTCTTACACGCGAACACCTAATTGTGTAATGTTTCTAACACTCGGATAATTATATTATTGTATAAACATGTCCTTCGCGGAGCTGCAAACTTATGAACGTACACTTATTGTTCAAAATAAAGCTTCTTATTCGACTATATTTGTTAATATTGTCAATGGGCTTGACGCGGATTTCAAACCTTAATTTAGTGGCAAATGTCCAAATATGTAATATTTTAAGGTATGCATTACTGATTACTTACTTAGATGTACCTGTTATGAAACACAAAACATACACGACATGTTTTCTGACCAATAAGCATGGCTTAACAATATTTAGTTCATACTCTGTATTGATAAACGTTTTTCAGTTAAGTTTGTATTCTGATTAAGCTGTTTAATCTATTGATCCATGTACAACTGTATCAATTAGTCAAATTGATTTATTATGTTTAATTAATAATATGTTCTGCCCAACTGGTTATGAAGCCTGAACGGGTAATATATTATATGCTTTTCAGTGAAATATTGAATTTTAAATACAATCATGTTGTACTTCCACTGGAGCAATGAAAATGTAAGATTTTATAGTTTCACTGCTGTTAAAGTAAAACAAAAAACGCAATATTTTCTCTCAAAAGCATCGATTTTCCAGTTATGGTTTACCTCCCTTGGCAAATGTATATACCTGTACAGTATTTACATATTTTGTAAACTGAAAACACATGCTAAAATTCAACAATTCAGCGACAACGACGTGCACGTTATAGCACTTTTTCCCCCATACTTATGATACAATATTTTTAGAATCATTAATGACGTCATTTTTATGATGTCAGAATACACACACGTGTGACGTTTAAGCTTATATCGCGCAATTTTATTTATGTTTTGTCCAAAAGCATAACATAGCAATGTGTTGATTTCGGTGACTGATCGAATATTTGTTTCACTCGTGGTCATTGAAAACTACACCATTTGTGAAAATATTTTTTTCTACGCCACTCGTGAACATATGTTTTTCTATAACCACTCGAGAAATAACATTCGAATTCACCGAAATCAACAAATATCCTCTATTTATTTTCACTATCTTAGTGGTGTATGATTTTTTTTATTTCAAATAAATCATGTTATCAACCAAAGTTTTTGTTCACCATGTTCGTTCTTATTCATCAGAAAAATTACGTCTGTTTTCTCAATTTGTTGTACCAACGTCATTATTCCTTAAACCATACTAGTAGAGGTTTTATAGACGACCCTCGAAATCGAAATACTTAACTGAATACAATAAATAGAGGATATTTGTTGATTTCGGTAAATGATCGAATTTTATTTCTCGAGTGGTTATAGAAAACCACTGTTAGTACTTTTGGCAAATACTGTAATCAAACAATAAAATAGTTTTGCAGTTCTAAACTGTTATATTATAAATAAAATAAATTGTAAATTTAATTCATCATACAAACAGGATATTAGTTGATTTCGTTGTGAAATCGTATTTTATTTCGTGAGTGGTAATGGAAACAATATTTGTACGAGTGGCGCAGCCACTCAACATTTTTTCTTTTTTATTGTATGTTTTCGGACAATAAATAGATACATATACGCGAGATACGCGTAAACGTCACAAGTTCGCGTATTTCGCCGCCTATTTTGACGTCATAAAATTGACGTCATAAATGATTACAAAATTGTTTATTATAAGTATGGTGAGAAAAAAGGTGCCATAGTTTATTCGTCGTTGTTGCTAAATTATATTTTTGTTGAATTGTATCATGTGTTTTCTGTAAACAAATGTAGATATTGTACATGCAAACAAATTTGCCGAGGAAGATAAACATCTACTAGTAAAACGATTCGATTGAAAGAAAACTAATGCGTTTCATGTTATATTTTCACTGCAGTGAAAACATAAAATTTTATATTTTCACTGTTCCAACATTGAAATATTAAATTATATTTCACCAATAAAATTATATATTTCACTGAAAAGCATATAATAAAATGCTCTAAAAAATTCCTTGTCATTGTGTTCACTAAAGGATTTTCATGATTTGTTTTTTATTTTGCATTTTAGTATGGATTGATAAATGATTTATTATATTATCATTTATGTAATGAACATTGCACATGTAAATCCATGCATGTGGTTTTAAAATCGTAAAAAAACTGTATTATTCTTGTATTAACAAGTAATAATTTATAAAAAGACTTGTACTTAGTTAAGTTTGGAAAAATTATAAATTACATGTCTTTTAATTGTTTTACACTACATTTTGTATATTGAGTGCCTTTGTAAATGTAATATTATTATGAAAATATTAATAAATGTTTAGTCTTTTTAAGTAAAGCACTTAATATTCCATTTTTGTGTGTGTTTTAATAACAGCAAATCTGCAAATTCAAACGATTTTTGTTTAAACTAAAGGAGCAAGTATAACAATTTAAATTAATGACAAAGTTAAAAAAAAACGATTTATACTAAACAACAACAGTCCACATATTTAGTCATGAGTATTTGATTAATCAGTCACTTTTGGCACTGATTTATCAACGAATATTTTAGGACTGATTCAAAATCACTAGAAAAAGGGCCATGCTTACCGTTTGTATCGTCGGTAGGTGAGTTGTTTAAAGTGTGATCGTTCGGAGTGGACACATGATTTGAGATTGCTGCCTCAGTTGAGCTACCAAGTGTTTCTGTGAATGAACCAATTTGATCGGTTAACAGTCGTGTTAAATACTAGTTAACATGCAAATGAGCATTATGTGTTTGATGATGAATACACATAAAGTAATGTCATAACTGAGCTTGTATCGTGAATATACATGTTTATGTATCTAGTGCATCTTAATGTCATTGGGAATACAACTATTTGAATGTATCATATGTAGCAGCTGAAATTAAATATATTTAGATTAAGAAATAGTACAGACCGCTGATGGCCCCCTCGCATTATAGTGACCGATCAGTCAGCCCCAGCCGAAGGCTGACTGGGTGGTTACTCTAATACGAGGAGGTTCGAAGTGGTCTGTGCTTTTTCTTATATTATACAGCACATTTTTAGTAGAGAAGTTTTGTGCTAAAATGATAATATATCACAGGCATAACACATTTCCTTATAGATCTACCACAAAACATTTCTTTATTTCGTGCTGAAATATGCAACATTTTTTATAAGACAAACAAGATACTGACAGCTTGCAAAACAGTGGCGTTGTGAAATAACAACGATGAATCTTTCTCTTAAATTCTCTTTGAGTTGTAGTAAATGTCATCAATTAAACCCATGTTTTTAACCCATTTTTTCAGCTTGGTTTTTTCGAACATCACGCAATAATGACGTCATTTCAAAACTTTAGGCTGCGTCACGATATGTTCGGTAAACAACCTCTATACTTTATGTTAACGCGTATTTTATTACGAAATTTACGTTGAGTAAACGGAATTTATGCAATTGTTTAATTGTAAAGAACTACCTAATCTCGATACGTAAATTACGATCGCAGAACAATCGGAAATATTCATGAAACGCCTCGCCGAACTGAGGTTACACACAACTAGAGCTGACCGCGCACCCACACGAAATAGTGCCCGCTGGCTCAGGGCACTATACTATTTATTCGGCTCGCGAAAGTGGCATTTTGAAATTAACCTAAATAACGGACCGTTGACTTTAATATACCAAAGAAGAAACATATTTATGTAAAACGGTATAATATTTCTAGATAATAATTTTTGTGTTAATTTTTGCCTCCTTTGTATTGTTGGAGAAACAAAAGTCCCTGTATTTTATAAAAATGTGTAAAGATTGTAAACGTGATTAAACAAATACCCAATGTTAAACCAAAATTCCACTATAATTGTTATAAGAGTAAATGTATTTCGCAATACTGTTATACGTACACAAGTAAATCGTACATACCTTGTGGCGATACGATCGCTATATTGCTGTAAACTGGTGATCTATGTTTGAACGTAGCGCATTTCCACTGGTCACCTTCATTTATAATTCCTCTGTCAGAAATAATGCATACCACAGTGTTATTTGTCAAACACTCACATTGTATTGTTCCATTAGGTAGTGTGGTTTTTGAAGCACACTCGTCTACATTTACAGACACTATTGATTCTAAAGTATCAGGCAGTCTATAAATCTTGATCAACCCAGTTGAATTATCATTAACTGTACACGAAACTGATAGTTGTGTGGCATCAAACAATTTAATGTCAATCTTCGGGTGTTGTAAGCCTGAAATAATTATAGTATCGATAATTGCTCAACAATATCCAAGATTCATGAAAACATCACTATGTTAGAATATTTAAAACTTTGCAAAGTATAGTATACTTACAATGAACATCAGCGAACACCAATAGTAATGCGCCTACTGCCAACATAATTTAAGGAAAAATTAACTCGCAATTTGCAATCTTTAATAAATTAAAATACGTTGTTGTATCAGTAACTGGCTAGTAACTAACGTGCATTAACCGTTTGGCTGATTTATCGATTGCTGTCGCACAAAACAGAAGCAGGACATTTTTGCAGCACTTTGCAACACATTGTATAATTTAGTATAAGGTTTTTCATGCATTGCCCTTCGTACACCATTTTATTTTATGCGTGTACTCATAAGGAATTGAATACCTCTCCTAATGTTAAGGGGCATGCATACATGTAACAGCCCGTGGTTTAACCCTATGTTTTATTTAACATGTAGGCTTTACACACTTTAAAAAAAAAAACAGGTTTTTTATCACGCACTATTACAATCGAGGTAATTTGTGTTTACTCTCGGGTTAAATAAGAATAATGTGCATATTTGGTAACTTTAATGAAACAAGGAAATACAAACGTTTCTAAAAATTATTAGTTGTTGCTATATGTTGCTCAAATTAAATGCATTGGATCAACGTCATACATTATTGAAAGTGCACATTCACAACAAAACAGGGATGGCAAAGAATATTCGAATAATAAATAATATTCGAATATGTTTTAGGTATTCGAATACTTGCCTTTCCGATTAAATTAAAGTTAAATTTGCATACAAAATACAGTATATGTCAATGTTGGCCTCTAAATATCAAGTACTCATGACGCCTTAACTTCACTAGTACGCTGTTTAGATGTTAAAACCGACCTATCACCCTATTGTTAAGTAGATGACAGTTCGTTGTTACTGCATGTTAATCCCATTCTGTGGACCATTGCCTTTTTATCAGTAGAAGGAGATTAAAGCGACTTATGGATGATAACTTGGTGTTACTGCGTACATGTGCTCTGAAATAACGCATCGCGTCCCTAGGTATATCGGATGGTTTGCGGTACTCTGAACACATGCTTGAAAGTCGTGTTAACAGGCAGTATAGTTGTCAACAAAGCATGAGACTAGTCCAGGGCTAAGTCTTTTTCAAATGTAGTTAGTTAATATTTCTGCATCCGACGATCGAATATTCTAATATTCTAATACTTTATCAATCGAATATTCGAATATGAATTTTAGTATTTGTTGCCATCCCTACGACAAAATATTCATTTGTTGTCTAAAGCTACTGCATGAAAACCTGTCAAAGTGTCTGAATATCCAAATCGCAATATCTAAACGTGTTCTAGCTCAGTATCGACTGAGACCGCCAAAGCTCCGGTCTCCATTATGAGGCCTCTGCCCTGCACTAAACTATTGAGTTTATGTCAACAGAAAGTTCTCCCCCTAACCCGTGACTTCAGCTTTCGTAGAAACTTTCGTTGTCACAGTCTAACAACTTTGCCTCTTAACTTTTTGCGCAACATTCAATCTTTAGAACTTAACAATATATCATTAGTCTGTGAAATACGGATTTTGTCGTAAGGTCCGACGAAATGCAAACGAAATGCAGAAAACAATTGCTGTTTAAAATAAACAAATTCGATTATCGTTATTAACAAGTTACCTATTTGACAGTGTACAATATACCTTAAATGTAAACCTGTAGTTCCATGAAATAAACATGTATGTGTTAAGCACGTTTTAGGCAAATGTACGCAACTAACAATATAAGCACCCTTAAAGATATATCATCGTTATTTTAACATTGCATTCATTTTTATTTGATTTAATCGATCAGTTTATATGTGAACAAAATATGAATTAGATAGTAAACATGAGCTGTGAGAGGACAGCGCTCTGGACTATTGAAGTATTTCAATTGGTACATAGTTTGGATATTGGTAGGGACATACATTTGTTAAAATAAAAATCTTTTAAGTGAAGCCTTGTATAATTTATAATTTTTGGAACAAAAACTTTAACCACAAAATATATTTCAACAGTGTGAATAACTCTGTTAAATACAAAACGGAGTTATGGATAATACTGCCCCTGATATTAGAGTTGATCACAAAGATTTGTTCCAAGTTTCAAGTGAATATCATATGTAATTTTGAAGTAAACAGAACAATTGAATATAAATTTGAACCAGAAAATCTGTGTGAAAAGGGGGGGCATAACTCTGTCAAAATACAAAACAGAGTTATGGGTAATGTTGCTCCTGATATTAGAGTTGATGACAAAGGTTGATTCCAAGTTTAAAGTTAAAAGCTTATTTAGTTTTCAAGTTACACATTTTTTTGATATGAACTTTACCATAAAATCTATGTCATAAAGGGGCATAACTCTATTAAAATACAAAAAACACTTATGAAGAATATTGCCCCTGATACTGGACTTGATGACAAAGGTTAGTTCCAAGTTTCAAGTGAATAACTTATGTAGTTTTGAAGTAACACAACTTTTGAATTTAAACTTTAACCAGAAAATCTGAGTGAAAAAGGGGCATAACTCTGCTACTGGATTTGATGACAAAGGTATATTCCAAGTTTCAAGTGAATAACTTTTGTAGTTTTGAAGTTACAAAACTTTTGAATAAAAACTTTAACGAGGGGGTTGTAGGATAGCTCACATTTTCTTCGAATAGTCGAGCTAAAAATAGTTAAGTATTGGATCAGGTTTTGATCCAAGATTTAGCAGTTTTAGAGATCATATAACGTTGACCGGGGATCATTAATATGATTTTTTTTTTTCTTGTGACATGTAGCGTGTCAAGTGTGAACAACGGATGGAGAGCGTCCGTCGATCCAATAAGCTCATCTGGCACTAAATGTGAACTAAGTCATGCCCAATAATTGCTCTGAATTTATTTGATTTAACACATTTTAGACGATATAATGTCTATTATCAGATAATTTAACTATGTCATTTAATACGTGGAGCTGTTTCAGATGTGTTTCAGGTGAAATCAGTTGTATATTATAAATAGAATATTAGGTTCGTGTTGAATAAAGATCAAGTTTATCATGCTAGGCTTAGAAATTGAAAAACATCGATAAAATCTGGACTTTACACATTAATTATAGACTTTGAAGTTTTGGATATTGAATAATGCACCAAAAAATTGAGACGAAAAGTTGTTGGAGCCTGTGAAAGAAAGCTTCTGCGACTGCTGCATTGCCTGATAGGGGTGAGCGTTTTCTGTTGACATGAAGTCAACATTTTGAAGACAAGCCAGAGGCGGCCGAGTGGAGACTAGAGCTGGAATGGAGTCAGTCAATACTGTGCAACAACTAGGCGAGACCTTATGATTTAGAGATTTAGTAGGCTGACAAGCAACAATATGTGAACACGTCTTCTGTTGTTCCTCAAACATTGTTGAGTAATTTGTTTTTGACTGGACATTTGTGTGCCCTGTTATGGCCATAATTTCAGTGGGTTGAATATTTGCATTTCGGAGTTTTTGGACCAATAATTTGCGAGCTGAGTGGTTTGTAATTCTCCTGTGCTCAGGAAACCCTGTGTCACTGGCCATTACCTTCAGCATCTTGCCATGTTTGTTAGCACAAGAACAATTGAAATGCCGTTTCATTTGTGCGCGTTGAAAGATAAAAAGGATGCTGTTCTTAATAAAAATCATTTGGACGCATATCGGCATAGAGCTTGTAAATCGACACAGGATTTCTGGGTCCATCAGTGGCCAATAGTTCTGGTGTCACTTTACTGATTTCGGCGAAGTTCTCTCCCGTCCTGGTTTTTTTTTTGGCGCTCGTTTAACTCGAGATACTCTGAACCATTCGAGTCGATCCTAAGGCGATCGTCTCCCCACCTTACACATAAAAAACAACACAACTGGTGTATTATGATCCAATATTTTAAAAAGATAATAATAATAATAACAATAATTATAATAATAATAATAATAATAATGCTCATAATTGAGAATTTTTTTGACAAACAATCTTTTAACATCAAATTGCACTGTTGTTCCTCGCAATCCGAGATAAATGCAGTTGTTCATCCAGATGGTATTTAATAACGCCTGTTGGGATACTGTGCCAATGACCCCCTTCTACCAGAGCAGATCAATATCAGTGTCAGTGAGTGGCTGGGCTCCATAGGACGGTTCCCCGGACCCTAAATTGATTTAAAAGTGTACCTTTCTTTCGTCATTGTTTATGTTTTTATTTTTTTAATTTATTTAAAATAAACTTTGGTTTCAATAAAAAAAAATTAATAAGTTGTTATGTTGGTTCAACAAGTGAATATAGCATTTTAACATATTTTTTGACTAGAAGATAATTACAATTTAATAACTCTTCATAAAATCCATTTTAACGGCCACCGGAAAAACTTTGCGAAACCGAAATTTCGCAAACTTAAGTACCCTTTGTCATTGAAATATTATTATTTTATATCAAGAATTCGTTAAAACATTTAATTGTGATGAATAATAAATAACTTTAACATAAAAAAACGCTTTTCTTTCATTATGAACTTTATGCTCACAATTGGCGTTCCCGCGGTATTTTTTAAGTTTCCCATGGGATTTTTTGTTTTAAAACCGGATTTTTTTCCACTTTCAGGCTGAAAAAAATTCCTTGGGATTTATATTAATTCTAAAACAGCATTTTCATGTCTTCTGTATGCATAAAATTCAATATAATCATAATACAATCGTTTTGTGTAGACACATATTATATTTGTCAGTAACAAAACAACACATTTTGAAAGTGGGAACACAATTTAATGGGATTTTTTTTCTTATTTTGCTAGATTTTCTCATGTCCTTCTAAGCATTACTGTGTTTTATTTTAAAATAAGAAGAAAACTAATTGTTGATGCGTTTTGACATGTTTGAAAATATGGGATTTTTTTCTCAATTTTAAATTGGAAAGTACACTGGATTTAAACATTGAAACTATTTTTCTAATGAAATTTAATAGCGAATATCAATATAAATTGCAATATTTGATATTGAACAACATATAATTCGGTTTGGGAGAACATCAATGGCGAAAAGGTTTCTTATTTATTGGTAAATCATTTATATATTGCTTTTGATTTCTTTCTTTCTCTCCTCTTGGATTACTTAATTAATTTATTCATTTACCATTTTATTTCTTGAATTCTTGATTTCTTGATTTCTAGATTTCTTGATTTCTTGATTTATTTATTTATCTATTTATTTATCTATATTTATTTATTACTATTTTTTTATATTATATTAATGTAGTTACGTATTTATGTATTTATATATTTATGTATTTATGTATTTATGTATTTATGTATTTATGTATTTATGTATTATGTATTATGTATTTATGTATTTATGTATTTATTATTTTGTTAATTGCTCGTATATGTGTGAACAATTGACATTTCAAAACAATACTGATGATGATGATGATGATGATGATGATGATGACGATGATGATGATGATGATGATGATGATGATGATGATGATGATGGTGATGATGATTATGATGATTGTGATAATTGTGATGATCATAATGGTGATGCTATTTCAATCTATAAATAGACATTTACGAGGGGTGACGAAAATGTTTGTGGACTAACTGAATAACTCTCACACCTTTTGCCAGAACCTAAACAATATTATGTGTGCAATGCTGAGACTTTCCTTGACAATTATATGTGACATTTATGTTTTGCTTACGAATACAAAATATAAGTTAAATAAAGCACTGACACTTTAGCTTCACCGCAGAACGTGACGTACATAATTATGTGACATCATTGATGAACGTCAAAGACGTCCATTTTGTTTTTCCGATTAGCTTTTCTAAAACTGCTGTCACTGAAGACACTCTCTTTATCGATGAAAGAACTGTCTGTAAATCGCATGAATGAACAAGATGGTTGAAATTTGCCTAATATGTGAGTGTGTATGGGTCTGAACAATATACAATAGATCTAGTATGAAGTAACCTTTATTATGGATGCTAAATACTAGATCAATTCATTAAAATCCTCTAATCGATTTGTAATTTAAACTCTTTTTATTACATACAAAAGTAACAGATTATTGACAACGCGAGTGCGAAAACAGAATATTTTTGTACTATAACAGTTAACCAAAGTATCATTGCACAAACGTTTTGCACACCCCTCAATATTACATTCCATGTATCGAAAACAATGTAGTCATACGCGTTTTAATTGTTTGTTATATATAAAATATACTTTTATTATATTGTTAATTCATTTTACTCGTTTTGAAAATTAATGAAGTGTGTTCCAATATTGTAAGCGGATTTGTGTGGGCTATCTTCCATTAATGTGGATGTGATGCGGCTGTGTATTTGGCAGTAGGAAATCATCCGAGACGATTGCTGGAAATAATCTCAAATTCAAGATGATACAAATAATAAACGGGCAATTTCACCAAGGACATACTTTGTCAAGCTCTACAGGTTTGGAATGTACTGCGATAGCTCCGAAGTCCCGAATTGACGTTAAAAATGTTTTTGATTATGGCCACCAGTTTTATGAAAAAAATATTGCGTCATTCACAGATCAAAGAGTTCAATGTTTAGGCCACTGGAAATTACCACATACAGTTGACTTAGGTACAGAAGTAGTTAATTTGGCGTATTACACGGATATATTCTATTGCGTAAATTCCCAGCATTTGAGCGTAAGGCAAACATTAAACGATGGAACAATGACGATTGCTTCTGACAGTAGGATCCAGTACAGTTTCAATGTTCAGAATTGGAAACTCCTATCTCCTTTTCGATTCTCATGGCCAAGATATTAGGGGCATAATGTCGAGTACAGAATATGCATCTATCGTAATAATTGAAACCTTAAGTGAACTTACTAGATTTGTTGGTAGTAATTTTCCTCATATACAGTTCAATTTAACGCCTGTTTTTTTTTATAGACAAGATCGCCAATCACCAGAACGACATACAAATGCTTTGAAAATGGAAAATAATATTCAGCAAGAAAACATACCAGTTCCACACTTTCGATCATCAAATGCACAATAAATTAATAAACCCAATGAAAGTACAACATTGTCATATAAAAACATTCATGACAAAAGTTTCTGACATACAAACATGTTCTAAAGGTGCAAAGTTGTATGAACAAAGCCTACAGCAGGTTTAGTTTTGTTATTGCTTATGTTGTGAAAAGTTACCCTTCCCAGAGCAAGTAAGAAGATGCAGTTTCCACAAAGTTCCTTCCCCAATTGAAAACATACCATTCCTACAATTTCATTTAGATAGTCCTTTTTGTTCGACATGTACTGCAGTATTGAATAAAAATAAAATATCAGCAACATGTAGGTTTAACAATGTAATTGCTGGAGAAGTTCGTGTGTGTTTACAAGTTTAAGATGTTGCAGAAAAGAGAATGATTGCCCAAATTCAAAATTTCATGACTATTTTACTACTTCCTGGAGGTCAGATTGCAGAAAAAGGCATTTCTATTTATTTTCAATAGCTGTTAATAAATACTCTGATCAACTCTTCAGTTTGATAGATGAAAAATTTATAACAATATCATATGGACAAGAATTTCAATTCGAGGTAATACCTTACAGAAAAATTGATGATTTGAAATTAGTAATAAAGGCCTTACGGCTTAGGAAACACAATGACTTGTATTCCAATTTCCCTGACCTTCCATCATGTCCTGCTGAATTCTTGCTTGATGAAAGTAATGAAACTTCGCAGCAAAGTTATATCAACATAAAAGAGGCGTTCAGCAATGTTGGACAGTGCTCTGTTTTACCTACTGATTATGTATTGCCCGAAGTTGATATAGAAGTTGTTCTTCATGACAATAACATGTTTTGCCTGCCTACTCACTTCAATCAGCTTTTTTGGATCACAGATGTTCAACCTGGTGAGGAATTAGCATATCCAGCGTTGTTTCCTTTAGGTAAAGGTGAATTAAATGAAAAACGTACACTGCCACTTACTGTGCTACATTACTTTCAACTGAGATTATATAATAGGCGTGACAGATGGCGGAAAGACATACTACATGTTATGTATGCAGGGAACCATTTTGAACAGACTAAATTGGCTAATGATGTTGAGATTCAAATGAGAATAAAGAAAGGATCACAATTTACAATTGGAAATGTGTCAAGTCCTCAATACACCTCAGACATTGATGCTAATTCTTACATGTTCATGAAACATATTAAGGGAACTGTTGCTTACTGGATCAATGTATTAAATGACTTACTTGCAATTGTAAAATGCATTGGTCCAACAACATTATTCATGACGCTTTCGGCAGATGATTGCAATTGGCCTGAGTTTAACATGTAACTGACTGGAAGGACATATCCAGAATGTGTTGATTTTCCATCAGGTAGTGCAAGCATAATTAAAGACCCATTGTTCAGTTTTATTCATTTTGAAAGAAGGTGGAACAGTTTACTTAAGAATGTTATTAAGGGTTCAGAATCCCCTTTTTGCCATGTAATTGACCACTTTGCAAGAATTGAATACCATAATCGTGGGAGCCCTCACATGCACATCTTCTTGTGGATAGCTAATGGTCCAAATTTGCAGTCTTCAAGTTAAGCGGATATTTTTAAATTCATTGACTCTGTAATTAAAACCACCATACCTCCTAAAGACAAAGATCTTGAACTGCACGAGTTAGTTTCTAGACTGCAGGTTCATCACCACACATACACATGTAACAAAAAACGGTCTTTGTCCTGACTATTTGGTATCCCAAGACCAATTACTACTAAAACACATCTTCTACAAAATGTAAATTTCACAGATCCAAGCTGTAGAGATAGGTTTTATGAGACGGTTCGTACACCAGATGACATTTATGTAAGTGCATACGATGAAGTCATACTCCGGAGATGGCGTGCAAATATGGACATTCAGATGGCAGTGGAAGTCGTGGATTGGCATATTATGTCTGCAGTTACATCACAAAAGCAGAGCCACATGATTTGAAAGACGCACTGGGAAGGGTTATACAGAATATAACATTACATCCACAAGGATACTCTTTAAAAAAGAAAACTGTATTTAATAGGAAATTATGTTTTGAAGCCACGTCGTTTGAGTGCTCCAGAAGCAGCAGCCAGACTAGGACATCTTTAATAAATATGGAAATCTCGAGAAATCTTCTACTTGAATACACGACCGCCAGCACAGCGTTGCAGAATTTTGAAGCCAAAAAAGGACAGAGAAAAACTAAATGAAAACAGCAAAGACATTTTATATCAGATATTTTAAACTACTATGCAGATCGGCCTTCAAACATGGAAAACATTTCTTTGTTAAAAGTTGCTTCGAATTTCAGGCTGTCATCTGCTCAAAGTACTTATGTAACAGGTCGGTGATTACCACGTTTTTAGTTACGCACCTTAGGACAAATAATTCAACAACGAAGGCAACGGGCAATTATCATAACACTATCATTCCGTCCTAACAGTGATGAATAATTATATTCAATTTTCAATTCCTTCATTTGCCACACAGGGATGAAGACACACTTTTAAATGGCTGTGCAACCGCAAATGATGCATTTCTCGTCAGATACCCTATTTTGGATGTCGCAGATACACAATTCAGTTCATATTTACATGACATTGAAGAAATTATGCGATTTATGCGAGCTACACATGCAGACTTGGGATCCATCGGCCAGTCTTGATAATATCTCAACAACCGATCATAATCATGGTCTACAGGTAAACCTTTCTCAAGAGGAAATTACCCAGCACATCGATCGATTAAATAATGATGAACAAAATGTGATTGACAAACATTCCACTTTCAATTGCAATAATCCATTACTAATAGTTGTCAGTGGTGAAGATGGGACTGGTAAAAGTTTCCTTATAACAACCATAGTGGAATGGATGAGGTTTTATACTGCCCCTTTTTCAGGCATAAATCCTGTTATAGTTTGTGGGCCAACAGGAATGAGTGCAACAAACATAAATGGGAGAACAATCTTGTGTTTGATGAAATTACAATGGTTTCTAATTCAATGTTGACTTCTATTCACAGAAAACTGTGTGCTATGAAGGAAAACACTCATTATATCGGAAGAATGAACATTATTGTAATTGGTGATTTCTTCCAGTTAAAACCAATACGTGGTTTTGAATTGTCTTCTTAATGAAGGATTTCAAACATGTCAATGTATCTAAGCAGCACTAAACAAAACTGCATTCCAATTTGTAAACGCAGAAACCTGTTATTCTCAAATGCACTCAAAATTATTTGAGAACCTTCAATTGTAGCTACATCTAGTCAAACTGTGGCATCATTTTCACTTTTTATGTCCAGATCTAGTTAGGTGTTTAAGTGGTTACTGTGATTTAAATAAGAATGAATTCAGATTTATTGTGCTTGTTTTACCTTAAGAATTTGCTTTATTTGATTTTGGTCCAATGGGCTTTAATATCTTTCTTTTTCTCTTTTCATACCAGTCTATACGGGACCTTCCGAATGTGGAGAGTACCTTAAAATCTCCGCTAAGAGTGCAAATTCTACACACGTTAGCAGTGAACACTTATAAAAACAGCAAATGTCTGTTATTGAAGCCGTTGTTGCAGACAACACAGGCCATATAACATTTCAAGTATACAATAAGTCAGCTGTTCCAATGATTAAAGTTGGCAACTCTGTTATGATGCTTAATGTCATCACCAAACAAAGAGAAATCGCGCAACAAGCAACAGTAAATTTCTGCTCATTCCAAAGGTGGACATTAACCCTGAAGCAATCAGCTGAACCACTAATTCAGCAAATAATACATCCGCGAACTTCACAAGCAAGAAAAAGTGTAGACATTTTTTACCTACAACAAGGATCTTTGGTAGACGTGCGTGCCAAAATTGTGCAGGTTCGCACATTGAATTTT
The DNA here is from genome assembly GCA_027627225.1 of Congeria kusceri. NCBI lineage: Eukaryota > Metazoa > Mollusca > Bivalvia > Myida > Dreissenidae > Congeria > Congeria kusceri. The sequence goes on from CM051026.1 coordinate 35,050,834, forward strand.
TGTATCACATTATGTGCTCCCTGTGCTGTTTTTTTGTCATTATCTTCTATATTTGTATTTCACATTCGCTGTCGATCATTTTGCATAAAGAAATACTTACAAGTAATAGTAAACATTTACAATGCCACACTGTTGCATACAGTTTACTTGTTACTATGTGCTTTGCACCAGCAGTCCCAATAATTTCAGGACACTTAACATACAGCCTGTATTAGAAGTAAAAATACAGTACTACTCCTCAAACTTGTATAACTTTGTATAAAATGGTTCCAGTAGAAGAATTAGCTTCCATCAATTCCTAGCAAAATGTTGTATTACCAATGAAGTCCATGTACTATGAAAAAATCACTTACTGGACTGCATTGAACAATCATATATTTCTTTCATTCACTCAGAAAGAACAGTACATTTTCACTTGCTGGGGGTTCAGCATAAACCTATTGTTTCTGATATACAAACGTTAAGAATATGTAAAATGTTCACACTCAACCTTCCTTATGGAACTTCCATTCGTCAAAGAATATTTCTATCATCGGTCATGTAAATTATGTTCCACAACGTCAGAATATATTCAATGTAAATATTGCTTCAGGTTCTCATATATTCTTTGTCGTCTTAATGCTTCAGCTTTATGATGTTCAGAGCGTTGTCACAACATATGGTCCGGAAACGGAAGTCAGCGATGGCGTTTGCAGTGATATGGCATCAATACAATTTGCACTGTGGCGGAAGCTCGCTTCCACTCACCTTTCCGTGAATTACTGTATCAAAATCGCCCACTAGTTGTGTCTAAAACTACAAACGGCGATCCTAAACTCTCTGGCAACCAACGCACAACAATAGAAATAAATACATACATGACCTATAGATATATATACAAAAACAGATTTAGCTGTTATACGTATCAAAATAAATGAAGGAACTGGAAAATTTGATGTTGTATGGTTTCCAAAACTTTACCACGATAAATGAAATCATTGATTAATACACGATTGCAATGTGGCTCTGTGTGTTTCATGTTTCATTTACGAACATTAACACTGTATCATGTTATGCGTTTTGCATATGTTTAGAATGTAGTTGAGGCCCATTTTGTTTACAAAAATGTTGTAATCGTTTCTGCTAGACGTAACATCTACATGTGAAGAGCTTTTGTAAATAAAAGTGCCCGATTTTACAGGCATTTTGCCTGGGAATTTACTCTTTATATGGCTACCAGTACAGTAAACTCCGCTGAAAACTATATTTAGCGGACCATAGAATTTATATCGCTATATCCAAATATTGTTACATCCGTAAATAGGCAACCAAGAACATGGACATACAAGTATGTAACAAAAATGCAACACCGCTCATTTTCATATACACATTACATTTACAACTGTATTAATGGGAAACAAACTCAAGAAATGCAAGCGGATCATCGTATTTTTTATACATAAATATTCTGGATAAATATCAAAAATTACCACAATGATTTCTTTCTTTCACAGCATTAAACGTTCTCATATTTTCAAATAATGTTCATTGCGCGTGACTTCATTATATACTGCCAAAGCAACCAATAATATTGTATAGATATCAAACTCTAATAACATCAATCAATCCCAAAGCCAATTTCCATTGATTAACACGATGCTGACTATGCAATCAAGCTGACCGTATACCTGTTTACTCCATTTGATTATCAAGAGCCTATCTTGATACAGACTCCAAATATTACAATACAAGGGGAAAATGTGTGATTGAGTCGTGAGAACAGGATCGCTATACTCGAAACTAGGTTACATCCGATGTCGTTACAACCGTTGTTACAAGAACTGAAATATATAGGGATTAGGCTAGGACCAGGGACTCGCATCGTTGTATGCGATATATCGATTGCAATAAGTGATATCGTTAAAGTGGAGTTCGCTGTATTTTGGATTATAAAAACACCCTGCGTGTGTATATTTGTATTAACTTTCAAAATGATTTCACTTATTTCATGAAGAAAACAACAGGCCTAAAACATATTACCCATGTTTTTACATAACCGTCGTTTTTACAAGTAAATGACTTATTATTAACGACTTATATAGCATTTCTGTTCACAGTCCATTGCTGCAGATACCATACCGGTTACAAAGGGACGTACATCCCATGAAGATGAAGGTGACATCATTGGTGTCAGTGACGTTTACATTTACACATCCTGCAGTAGGTAGCCATGCATTAAAAAAATTGTTAACAACAAATGTACTAAGTGCTTAACAAACTACGATGACTCGTCCCAAACAAAGAAGCTGTCAATTTCGTGTTCCATCGTCATTTGCCAAAATGATAACATTTCCACTGTCACCCTGTTTAAGCCACAAATCCGTCCGCTGCTTTCAGATGATGTTCAAATTGAAGAACACAACAACAGTGACATTCAGGAAAAACTGCTTGAAGTTCTGCCCATTAAAGAGGCGTTCACAAGGAGTCCTTGCAGAGATTCAAACACCCTTGCACTTTTAAAGAAACTGTAATACACATTCGGTGACGTCTACTTTCATTTCTGGACATTGAACTGTGTAAACTTGCACTGTTTATGCCCTCAGCATCTATTACTGCACGAGGCATGTTGTGTCTGTCCTGTCCGTCCGTCAGTATGAGGTTAACAAGATTTTAACGCGACTAGGACCAACAGTTTCACGCTGCTTAGCACAACACTTTGATACTTACACAGTTGCTGCTTATAACCATGACTTATCCACTCTGATCAACCTCACTGCCATCTGGACCTTCACCTAATGCGGTATTTTTATTATTCACGACTATTTGTGCCAATTAAACACACATCTTTCTCATAATCGTGTCGTGCACATTTTGTTATCTAACTGTATTCCTCCATTTCCAATTAGCTTGCCTGCTTAAGATTCAAAACATAACGTACATTAAAGAGTACTCTTCACATTGAATGTTTCTGTGTTTCTGTGTTACTTAATGACCAAATCATACTCATTTATTGCCATTCACACAAGTTCACTCAATTTAAATTCTCCATTTACAATCCCTTGTTCACGTCATTACATATTTACTATGTAAAGTATGTATTTTGTAACATGGATATTTGTTGTTTTTTTTTCTATCATTGCCCAATGTCATACTAAATACAAAAAGCCATTTTTAAATGACAATTTTCACTACTTTCCTGTCTATGGGGTTCCTATTGTTATGTTTTCCTGTGTATAAATACATCTCATAACTGTTGTTTTGGTGTAAACAATTTGCTTATGTCTTTCATTGAAACATTGTTTTCCATTTCCCTTTATTAACATATTTTGTTCCCGATTTCGATTTGAAAGACATTTGCCATAAGTTACATTGTAAACATGTGTTAGTGAGCTACTTGTATAGGGGGGCCTGCGTCATCTGTCCTATGTTGTTCGTCAATAATTGGCTTGTGTTTGTGACAGACTTCCCATTTCATTTTCCATCACATTTGCTCAGTTTTTGTGCCACCATCAAATTTCGGCAAAGTTCAATAATATCCTAGATCCATCAGGAATACTAGATTATTTGCCCTTTGTCATGAGCAAAACTGCAGAATAAAATATGCAACATACACATTTCACTTCTCATCATGTGTATGACCATTCAAAAGCATTTGAAATTTGAAACGTTTTGTCGCATGTTGTTAAAACATATTTTTTCTTTTCACATTGGTATTCATGTTTGATGTTCTTCTAAGTTTCTGATGACACGTTTGTAATCAGAAACATTGTGAAAATGTACTTTTGTATTCCTTTTACACTATTTGCATGTGTATATGTGTAAGATTTCTAGAATTAGTTATAGTATTACAGTAGAATTGTTGCTTATTATTTCTTCCTGTAGCATTTACTTTATTACTCAGCCTGTCATCTACTTTCTGAAGTGCCATATACACTATTGTGATCACTGGTGACTGCATTTTCTGTTGTTGACCGGACTAGACACTGCACTAGTCAGTTTTCATTGGATTACAATGTAATTTTCCCACAAAGATGTTATAAGTGAAGGCCAAACTAATATACTGATGGGTAATAATGATACTTCGGGTCATTAGCTACATCTTACAAAAAATTATTTCACAGCAGCCACATTTTGTACCCATCAGGTTTAAATATGACAATGTGAATAAGTTTATTAACATCTATGTCATAGCAATAACCACATATCACATAATAATCACTCTTATGGATGTATTTCTTCCCTCATTAAAATTTTGGAATGTTCGTTGCCAAAAGGTAACATTCTTCAGGGAGGAGATCATAAAGTGAACTCTCGCTACCTTTAAGTGAGGCAAAAAAACAGCTGGTGCTCAAAATGGCCGGATAAGAAAAAAATGCTGAATGTTTTTCTATGGTTTGTACATCTTTTTTCCGCTTCTCATCTCAAAAATATGCTCATGCTGTGGCCCAAAATTCCATATAATCACGTGATCTATTTATTGACTATAACTGTTCATACATGTAAGTTATTGAAGGTACAGTGTGTGCAGGTGTGTTGTTGACTTGTAGATCTCAAAACTGAAAAGAGCCTTGACTATACCCCTTTCGGCCTGTAAATAATAGTTATTCATTCTCCGACTGATGATCAAGAATGCTAAATTGTTTAATTAAGTAGACCCAATTGTTGGTTAGTCGTTCAAGCTCTATTGGCATTTAATTTAGCATATTGCTAATCATTGTTCTTGATCGTTCAGTGTATATGATCCCATTAATTATATTCTTATAGCATAATTTAATTTGATCATGCATTCATATTGTACCATGTATACTAACAATATAATACACATATAAATGGATGATACAGTAAACACATATTATTATACTACTTCAATAGTGAAAAGGGAATATTTAACATATTTATTAATTCCATAAACTGATGCTAGGATACATTCCAAACACCAGCAGCACATTGTTTGTTCCATTTTAAATAATATTGTTGGACTGCTACTGCTAGTGAACAGTTTCCTGGGTCAACCGTGAATGTACGGAAAGTGGTCATCTGATCATTAATTGCCATTGGAGACTCGCTCGCTGAAAACGTGAATTAACATTAACATTTAATAATTTATATGCAAATCATTCGAAAGTATTAATCAATATTAAATTACCTCATATTTAACACTACCATATTATTAAAACAGTTGCCCAACGATACTGTCATTTTGATAATTCATTAAACTTAATCTTCAAACATTAAAGTGTAATTTTTTCAACAACGTATTTACAAAACGATTTTTAAATTTAATGTTGATAATGCAGATTTATGGTTGGAAGGACGAACTGATTGAGCTGCATATCTGCAAATCAAATTCTTTGCATTGCAAAAGTACATGCCTGATTACCAGTTTTTATATTGTGCTTAAAGTCGTAACCAGAAATATTTTTGAGCTTGAAGTACGTTTTTGCAGCCCTAAAGTATGAATAATTGCTCTATAAATGTCAAACTTGGCTCTTGTGTAAGGGTAAGGCTAAACTGTATATCTGTAGCCATCAAATTGTATGAAATTGTCTTCACACTACTGCAAATGCGAAAACACGGCAATTTTGAGCACCAGCTGTTTTTTGCCTCACTTAAAGGTAGCCAGAGTTCACTTGATGATCTCCCCCACTGATTCTTTCAATCTAGGGCTTCCATTTTTGTGCTGAACACCTTCACACTTTGTCACACAGATATTTGTTCTTGACTTCCAATAACAATCGTGTGTGTAAAAACTACATTTTCCAAACTACCATGAACACTTTCACATCCAGAACCTTACTTTCCTCCTGATTGGATTTATTCTTTGCAGATTCCCAACTTCATTATGTCAATGTAACTTTTATGAACATTTACTTTACATTTATGTCACACATGGACATTATAATTGATTTATTATGTTGGGTATTTTTGTATGTTTTTAACTCGACTATCAACAAAATAGTTTGAGCTATATTACTCGCCCGTTTGTCGGCTCCGGAAAAGGTTTGCGTGCAACAACTCCATATCTCTGTAATAACTACAGATATTTAATTGCAACTTTACACACGTCTTCCGGTTCATTATAAAAAGTCACGGACCAAGGCCCATAACTTTGGCCTTCAATTTAGCGGAATAATGCCCCTTTTTGTACTTAGTAATTCAGGTTAAAGGTTGCGTGCAACAAATCCATATCTATGTCACTACTACAGATATTCAATTGAAACTTCACACATGTCTTCGACGTCATTATGATAGGTCAATGTGCAAGGCCCATAATTCTGACCTGCAATTTAACAGAATTATGCCATTTTTGTACATAGCAAATCAGGTTAAAGTTTGCGTGCAACAACTCCATATCTCTTTATCGATTACAGATATTCACTTGAAACTTCAAACATGCCTTCAGGGTCATTATTTAAGATCACAGGCCAAAACCAATGACTATGACTAGCATTTTGCAGAATTGTGCCCCTTTCAATACTTAGAAAAGTCAGGTTAAGGGTTGCGTGCAAGAGAAAATTCAGGTTAAGATGTGCGTGCAACACGTACATATCTCTGTAACTACTACAGATATTCAATTGACAATTCACACATACCTATGGGGTCATTATGAAAGGTTACTGACCAAGGCCCATAACTCTGACCTGCAATTTAGTCCAATTATGCCCCTTATTTTACTTAGAAATTTGGGTTTAAGTTTGCGCGCAACAACTTCATATCTCTATGTCTTTTACAGATACTCAATTAAACTTTACACATGTCTTCAAGGTCATTATATAAGGTCAATGGCCAAGGCACATAATTGTGACCAGCAATTAGCAGAATTATACCTCTTTCTTGTACTGATAAAGGCCAATAACTCTGAAAAAGCGGTTAAATAGACGAGCGCGCTGTCCTCACACAGCTCTTCTTCATCTTAATATAAAAAATATTGTTTGTTTATTTTTAATGAATATGTATTCAGTTTCTTTCTTTGGATTTTTTTATTCGACATTTGTAGTGGTACTATGTTTGTTATAGTTGTATCTTTTATTACTTATATTATTTATAGTTTGAAAACATTCACCTTACACTCATGCACTCTACTAGTATAAATTACGTCCTTGCTGTGTTTCTTATATTTGCACTCGATTCTGTTCGTTAATTACAGTATTTTATTGGGATACACTTAAACTTCCTGTACAGACACTAATATATTCAACTGCATGCATACACGTCAGTGTCAGGTTAATGATTTCGAGCTATACTAGTACTGCCTACTTTTTAGCTCGACTTATCAAACTTTGAATACTAGTACTTAAGCGCGCTGTCGTCTCCCAACAATTGTTGTTTGATTTCCATCATACAATCTTCATGATATCTTGTCTGTGTCTTTGTTGTGTATATTGATAACATTACATATGCCATTCGTTATTGACACGGTCATGTACATGTACTCATGTGCTTCACTACTGTGCATTATATGAACATTTGCTATTCACTGATTAGCTCCACTATCTTGAAATGCACAGCATGTTCTTCGCATATATGTGTCATACATTTTATGTCAGCGCTTTACAATTTCCACACACAATACAGTACCTAAAAACTCCATTATTTCTAAATGTGCTTTTCTAGCTATTTCAAAAGCCTTCACGTACTTCATCCATTTTCCATGAAATTCACTACAATTTTAAAGCAGATATTTAAATAACATGCTATATACGTTAATTGTGTGTTTGTCATTCAAACACACTTAATATCGCATGCAAGTTTTTCCCGATTGTTTATAAGTTAGCACAATTAGCTTTGATAATAAAATGCAGAAATGCAGCTTTCCTTTTATCGCTATTCCATCAGTTCTACAGATTTAACACACGCACTGCTTTTGTATTGACCACACGTTTGTACATATACACAGCCGTTTTATCCCTTACCTTTTTAGCCTAAACAACAAAAGCAACATCAACGCCGTATATAATTTTTGAAGATATTTCTTGTTCTTTTTATTTTATGCTTTCAGCCAATAAATAAAAAAAAGTATGCGAGCTTAAACGTCACACATTTGCGTATTCTGACGTTATAAAAATGACGTCACAAATGATTCAAAAAGTGTTTATCATAACAATAGTGGGAAAAAATGCCATAATTTGTGCGTCGTTATTTTATGTTTGTTCAATTGTATCATGTGTTTTCTGTAAATGAATGTATGTTAATACTGTACATGTAGATACATTTGCCATGGAAGGTAAACCACTACTGGTAGATCGATGCGATTGATAGAAAAATAGTGTGTTTTATTTACATGTTCACTGCAGTGAAAATAATTTTACAGTTTCAACAGTGAAAATATCAAATTTTATTTAACCAATAAATAGAGGATATTTGTTGGTTTTTGGTATGATAACGCGTGATATCATCACCGGGAAGGGAGACAATTAATATTTTTACGAGCGTTTCGCGAGTGAAAATATGTTAAATCGTCTCCCTTTCCGGTGATGATATCAAGCGTTATCACACCGAAAACAAACACATTTTCTTTTTATTTTATGATTTATTAACATTTCTTTTACATTTTATTGGAACAAATCGCGTGAATCATAACGTCATGTTTTCAAAATAATGACGTCATTTAACAGTTTTGAGCCCGGCATCGATGACTGAATTAAATCGGGAACCAAAAAATTAGTCACTCACTGTGAGTGATATAGGGATATATCTCACTGATATTTTTCTATATTTCACTACTTAGCTCCCCTGTGAGGGGTTTCTTAGTTTGCGGACGTACATTTTGTGCTCCTGGCAAATAGCTGCATATCTAAAGTTACAAGCATAACTGCCAGTTGAAAATTGTATATGTTGATACGGGATACTGTTTTTATCTAGAAACTATAACATCTCGTGATTTGTGTGCAGAATAAAGGAATTATAAAGGAATTAATAGCAAAGATGGTGGTGCCCATAGCGACAGCAAAGATGGCGGCGCCCATAGCGACAGCGACCTGGACGGTCTGGAAGAAGTTGACTTCCGGGCCGTGAAAGAGTTCAGAGAACTGGTAAGCTTGTTTCGAGACCTACCACGTCACATGGCTGTGGCGCAACTGGTTAACGATTATTCATCATGTGAGAATGACCTAGAGATGCTAAGATTGACATACTTTGAACATTTAAAAGAGGTCCATGTAGGCGACTTTCCCTTTGGCGTGATTGTGGAACTTAAGCGTCAAGTATTTACACGCACCGGCGACCCACTGCCCGTCTGACTTGCCCAGGATATCCATTGCATCATCAATGTAATTGAAGGTGGTGACTACCATCTTCTTAAACCGCTTCTCAGTGTCGGCAAGTCGCGGCGCGCGTCCATTGCATTTACAAAAATGAGATCGCGCAATGATCCATGCTGGAGACATATGTAAGTGCCAGTGAGTTTACGTTGCTTAAAGATACTGTTTCATCAATACAATCGAATCTTTTGTGTCTGAAGCCAAACATGTTTTCCTATGACAAACTTCACCATGAGTATACTACATCCACTAAAGCTGACCTGGATATATGACAGCAATGTGTGCATGAGACAGGTTTAAATACAATAAACTTTTTTTCAGAGTGTGAAAGCTCTGTGCGCAATCTGACAACCTCACTGATGCAACGTATCACGGAATTCGAGGATCGTATCAGACTCTTAGAGTGTATTGTTAACGATCACCTTATCTGTCCGGCAGCGCGAGACCGGAAGTCGCAATTACTGCGCAGCAATTCCCACATGCATCCATCAATAGGAGGCCACGGAGAGAACAGAGCTCCCGTTTCAACCGGAAGTAACATACGCGGAGTACATGCGTCAGTCAACCCCGGAAGTCACGGTAGCCGATCAGACAATACAGCCGTGCCTCCACAGCCATAAGGCCGCTGAGAGAACAGAGACCCCGTTCCAACCGTAAGCAGGGGACCCGAGCACTTGCACCAGTTAATTTTTGACAACCCTTTCATGGCGACTCGCATCGTTATGGATAGTATTAGTAACGTAGAAATTGATGGTGGGGATAAAGTGCCAGACATTCGAGGTAGCCCTATCCCGGTCATTATTACAACACGTGATGGTGCTCACATGGATACCCAAGACGACTTTATTGTGTATAGTAGAAAATGAACGAAATCATTTGCACTCAGGGGACTCGGGTAGCAGAATAAATGTGAACATTCTTACTCAAGTCGTACGTCGAAGAAGCCCTGATTATGTACTGATCCGATTTAATGTACTTACGAATGAGAAGGCAGATTTGATCCTTGACGCTGACTTTTGCTTTGGCCTGATGACGTCCTTTGCGAACTTGGAAGACCCGAACACTAACATCAAACCTGCCACCAAGAATGCGTACAGCTAGCACACAGCAACGTTTGGGACATTCGCGTCCGGATGGTGCGATCCGGAAACACTTGCCGTCGAAAGTGGCAAGCCGGGACCATTTGCGCGCAGACTGGATGGATACAGCCGCCGTGGGATCTCAGCAGCGGAACCGGAAGCAGCGTCAAGAGGCGACAGACAACCGGATGTGTCGAACTGAAGACTCTTACAATCTGATGATATAGAAACGAGGATGACATTGTCGGACTTTAACATCGATATGAACCGTTAATTGAATGTGGTGTTGATTAGGACTTGCAGGACTTTGGTTTGTGTTTTGCTTTTTTGCACTTGTGTTTGATGTAGTTTATTCTAAATAATATTCGCATACGTATGATGTCCAATGTTCTAAATGTGATAACATAGAATGTGACAGGGATTATTTCTAGTGCGTCTTACTTGTGTTACATTTTGACACAAGGAAACATTGATATATGCGGCATAGCAAAACACTGGTTATTTCCCTCTAACCTGCAATGTTTAGGTTGCTTATCATCTAAGTACAACTGCCACGCTGTATGCGATAAAGATTTATCGCTACCAATGACTAGAACAGTTGGAAAGGGCGGAATAGCTTTGATATGGAACCAAATGTATGACGATGTCAGTGTCCCCCTCTGTATAGATGACGATAGAATAGTGGGTATACAAGTGCAGTTGAACCCTTTGCAATACATATATGCTCATATTTCAGGTGTATGTTCCATGTACGAATCATTCAATAGATGTATTTTCCGGTTGTATTGATAGACTGTACGATTTGTATAATTCATATTCTGACCAAGGCTCAAAACTGGTCTTACTTCAACAAGCGACACACTATTCACGAACTTTCTAAATGACTGCTCGTATGCGCAGTGAATGTTACCAACGTGCTTTGGTGCACAGAAAACTTTCTTTGCTTGTGATAACTGTCCATCATAAATGATTGATTACGTATGTATTCCATATGAACAACTTGACTTGATATCTCACTGCGAAATAGCATCTGATCACTGTCTTAATGTGTCAAGGCATAGGCCTATACTTTGTTGCATTGATGTCAACGTTCTTATGGATCATTAGTATTGTGATGGTGTTACAAATGTAGAATGGGTACATTGGGCTAAATGTAAGGCATTGATAATTCATATTTAACCATTTGCAAAAACAACTAGTGAATTATGCTAACTTGACATTACCAAAGAAACGTTATTTGACGTATTTGATACGCTCAAAGTATGTCATAAAGAGATGAGACATTTACGTGCAGCATGGAAGCGCTCCGGGAGGCCGAGAGATAGGGAGTTGGCTGAGTATGTACGGTATAAGACTAGTTAAGCTTTGTTCAGGAGGACTCATAGAAATTAGATAATCTTGATAAGAAAATAGATCTAGATGCTGATCGAGACAGTGTCGCGTTCTGGAAACTGGTAAATGACAGAAAACGCTCAAGTAAGAGTCGCACCGGTGCGGGGATTAGATTTTAGGGAGTCGTGTACAGAAATCGCTGGCAAGCAATGGCGGACATACTTTCAAAGACTCTACACCCCGTCTGCCTCTCCGGTCTTTAACGATGAATGGCAAACGGAGGTGTGCAATACTGTTAACAGAACTTTTAAACATATAAAAACTGACCCAAATGCGTATGTGTCTGCTGTCTCAGTAAAAAGTAAGTATGCACATATTAAAAAGATGCATTGTCTATAAAAGCGAGGCTTTCGCACAGAAACTTACTTTTCTAATCCAAAATACACACAGATATTAATTTAAAAGTATTGACTTGTGCAGTGATTATAACACGATTTCATGGTAATAAAAATAAACTTAGCACAAATTCTATATATACATAGTAGCCAATACGGTCATAAACTTTCGACACTAAACGTTAAAATCGGTCGTTATACAAAGATAGACAAAATTTAATTTAAAAAGCACTATTTCCCACAGTTACGTTATTATTCGTTAAATAATAATAATAATTTAGTATAAAACGATTACATGTTTTGTGTTAATTTTCGTGCATGAATATAAACAAAATATTAAATATTTCTTTCGTTAGTATACATATCATTAGAAAACGTCATCGTATGTATCAAACATTATCGAGTAAATAGCTACTGTAGATAATTGACTTGCCGTTTATATCAAATATTACAACCTTGGAAATTTTATTCTGTCCGAATTGACCTGTAGATACGTGTCAATCAAAGATCGAGTTGACCAATTTAGGACATGGTTGTTTAATATAATCAATTTACTTAAAATCCTTGGAAAAACAACCTTGGTCCAATAAACAGGCGGAGCGATCTATGTTCGTCTACTGGTTGATTGTTCAAATTGCACCACCCAAGCAATATTATTATTCCGCAAAGGAATGAACGTATTAAAATGTCTATGAAAACGATGAACTTATATATGTTAGAAATACTGACATTTTAATATTAAAGCATTGACTGTTACACAGTATTAGTGCTTATACTAATACCTCAAGAATAAAAACATGATGAATATGATTAATATAATTAATAGGACATATAAGATGATGATAATGATGATGATGCTGTTCATGATGATGATGATGATGATGATGATGATGGTGGTGGTGGTAGTGGTGGTGGTGGTGGTGGTGGTGGTGGTGGTGGTGGTGGTGGTGGTGGTGGTGGTGGTGGTGGTGGTGGTGGTGGTGGTGATAATGTTGGTGATGGAGATGGTGATGAAGAAACCGATAACAATTTGGGTCATAAACTTTGGAGTGTGAACAATAAAATATTTGTATATACTGTATATTCAATTTTCAGGAATAAATGTAAACACAATATAATATATTTATTATTACTATTATTATTATTATTATTATTATTATTATTATTATTATTATTATTATTATTGCTATTATTATTAGTATTGGTAATAGTAGTAGTAGTAACAGTAGTAGTAGTAGTAGTAGTAGTAGTAGTAGTAGTAGTAGTAGTAGTAGTAGTAGTAGTAGTAGTAGTAGTAGTAGTAGTAGTAGTAGTAGTAGTAGTAGTAGTAGTAGTAGTAGTAGTAGTAGTAGTAGTAGTAGTAGTAGTAGTAGTAGTAGTAGTAGTAGTAGTAGTAGTAGTAGTAGTAGTAGTAGTAGTAGTAGTAGTAGTAGTACTAGTAGTGGTAGCAGTAGCAGTAGCAGTTTACCTTTCTTCATGCGTTTCTTCAATATCCGATTGTTAAACAGACGTTAAAACTATACATCAATGTATTTCTTCACAGTGTAATGCAGAGAAAAAAGTTTAATAATTAGCATATTATTTAAGCTTTCATAAATATTTATTGACAATGATTACAAATTCCTACAGTAACACTACAATATATTACACTACAATATAGTTAATAAAACTCATGAAATGTTGTTCTTGCAAGGTTGAGAACGTAATCAAAAACACGTAACAACACCAACATTTTATTGAACAAACGTATTTGTCACTCATTTCACATGAATCTAATAGAAACATAATAACAGTTTTTTGCTAGTTTTTTGCTAATGAACAGTATAGGTAGTCGCTATAACAATCCACAATCCACTTTGTATAATCTCTCAAACTTTCGCCAAGAAGTTAAGAGTCGATATTTAATTTACATTTGTACATGTACATGTTTACACTTGTACTATTTCCGAGATGTTATTTGCATTTATTATAATAATTATCTGATTTGTTTATAAATGTTATTACATTATTGTATGTATGTGATGCTCAACACTTTCGTATTACAATCCTTGGTAACTGTGTATAATCGCTACGTCAATATTATTGATATGCTATAATAATAGTGTGCTATAACATCGTATAATGCATAAGCAATAGTTTTTGAAATTGGACTTAGCAGTGCATGGATAAGCTAATTTGTAGATATTTTAAGAAATATGTTATGAAGATATAATATAAAATGTAATATAAATAATATTATTGAAACCATTAATAAAACAGTCATCAGGGGATCTAGTGGCGGGTTTCATTTCAATACGGGAAGCTACCGTTAGCCAATCAACACCCGAGCGGACTGCTCCTATCCGTTTCAGACTTTTCATTGGACAGGCTAGCTTAAGCCATTGACCAATGGAAGAGTTTTGTTGAGGTATGGGCCGGGCTTCCACCGAGGTGCGGACAACAGGACCAAGCAAATGATCCCGGGGCGGGCCCAAGGAGATAAACACGTGAAGGTTCTTAGGCAATTAACGAGGTTTGAAAAAATCCACTAAATGAGGCGTGTGATTTATGGCAGTAGCTAATTAATTAGGTGATTGACACATTTAATTGTGTATCAGAAGGTTGCTCCTACTCAACACGTATGGAAGCCACCACTTCATACTATTTACTTGAATATTTTTATACATAAAATAAGACTATGAACAGGGCCTAATTTATAAAGACTCTAAGATAATTCGCAATAAACTATTTGTTTATCTTATGTAAAGTGGCATTTAAAATGCATAATTAATATCAATATCATGATTCTCATCATCTAATATTATCATCGTCATTATCAGTATCATTACTAGATGACAGGATTGTTGCATGGATTTAGTAGTATCATCACCATCAATATCATTATCATCATCTTCTTCTTCTACTTCTTCTTCATTATCATCATTATCATCGCCATCATGAAGTTCTGTATCAGTATATGTTTCATCATCGTCATCAACATTGTAAGCGTCATCATCCTCATTATCACCATCATGATAATCACCATCATCATGTTCTGTATCAGTATCTGCTTCCTCATCGTCACCATCATCCTCATCCTCATCATACTCATCAACATAATCATCATCATTGTCATCATCATAATCATCATCATCACAAAGTTTCGTATCTGTTTCAGCATCATTATCATCATCATTATCATCATCATTGTCAGCATCATCATCGTCATCGTCGTCGTCGTCATCATCATCATAATCATCAATATCATTATCATCGTCATCACCATCATCAAGCATCTGTTTCATCATCATCATCATCAATATCATCGTCATCGTCGTAGTCATCATCGTTATCATCATCAGTTGCAGCAGCAGCAGCAATGTCATCATTTAGTGATTAACGCATTTTATTGAAAGCGAATGTGGTGAGAATGAGAGGGCTGCTCGTACTCCGTGATGCGAATTTTTAATAGTTATAAGCATGTTCATGCCTGTACACAGTCATAACTGAGTAAAGTGCGCATTGTGTTTGGAGATTCTCGTGTACGGCGTTTGTGTAGCCTTCCGGTTCCAACTTGCTATTGTAAGTTCTACGGAACACGAGGTTTACTACCGGCCAAAAATATTGGTGTTTGCCCGGTTTCAATCTGACTCACACAATCTTTATCGTGCCTAGGACTAACGACATTGATCCCCTGGGCAGAGCATGCCAAGCCTAAGATGCAGCTTTAACTGGTCTAGAACGCCTCCGTCGCTTGACTGCGATGATCGAAGAGGACGTTCCTGGAGCGAGAACGTACCGGGAGCGGAAGTCAGGCTATGCGACCTATTTTTCTAGACGATGATCTAGAGGAATAAGGCCGAAAAGGCCGTGCGGGCGCTCGTGAACAACCAACTCGAGCACTGCGGGTTTTTTATCGCAATATCTTTATGGTCAAAAATAAGTAGTTGCACAGCACTATGGCTGCATTCGCCCAGGTATGCAAGCCCCTTAAATATATACATATCTTACCTGTTATAGTACATTATATTATTCACTAGAATTATATAACATGTGACTTGTGGTTTCCGCTGCTGCCTATCCAGACCAGGATATCAAGGCTTGAACCGTTAGACGTAGAAATTGTGCGCAAGGATGTTTTTGATTGCATATTAAAATGAATGAACATACACGGTAAGTAAGACAGCGTTACACCACTGCTAAAATAGTGCCTTTCTCGGCAACGATGCGGCAAAGAGTCGGACCATTTCCAGTAGGAGCTCTTGAAGTTCCCGCGGCTGATTGCCTAGTTCAGGCATAACGGTCAGTGTCAGGATAATGTTTTCGAGCTATATAATAAATTAATACGAATACATGCAAACCGGAAGTAGCGTTTCGCCGCTCGTGCGCCAGGAGACGTTTTGACTTCTTCAAAATAATTCACTAATTAGCCGACCCCCACAGAGGAAGATCACGCTAATCAATATCTCTCGAATGAGCTTGACAGGTGCCCGATCAATATCTTTAATGCTTGCACTATGTACTTGTAGTTTTAATGTTTGCTTTCTTGATAAAGAATCTATTGTTTGCATTAGAGCCAAACCTGCGCACTAGACATAGTAAACATGTATGATGATTTCTGACATCAAATGAAGTCGGAGATTATAAATTAATATGCTACGTCAATAAAGTTGAATGTTGTTTGATTGTGAAACAAATGAAATTGGTTATTAAACCTTATCAGCGAGAATACATATTAAGTATACTAAAAGCATGATTGAAATAGAGGTTTCTCGATGTTTTATTAGATACATGTATATGTATCACTCCGGATTCTTACCTCTGTGTATGACGCTGGAGTAATTGATTTAAGACAACGAACGATGTATTGTTTGTATTCATTCATGTGTTTTATTTGTGATATAGACCTCCGGCCCCTGACACATATAAAATACAATATATACAAATACAATGATGTGTGCACAAATAGATATATATAAGGACAAACATGGTTACACAATTGACAATCTCAGCCAATAAACCGTATATATAAAATATAACGTTTATAACAAAAATATGCAATTTAACATTTAAAATATTGCGTTTTTGCTCAAAATATTGTTTTTAATGACGGGACTCGAACAAGCAGAAACTAGGTTGGCAAGACAAGCAATACACCACTAAGCTATTCGCTCTCTAATACTTTATAGGTAGTAAGTACTGCTCTATTGAAAACCCTGCTTTAAATATCATACGTCACAGGTAGTATTTTCTACAGACATCTGAAGCACACTGTCGGGGAATATACATTTCAGTTAAAGAAAATGTAAAACTTTCTTTAATCATATAATTCATTTTTACGAAACTTTCCCGATTGTAAGTAAGTACGTAAGTAAATTATTTATTTCAGTGACATGTGTCATATAAAAAGCAACAGAAATGTTATTTCAATAGATACACCCGACCCGATGGGTCTATAAGTCTATAAGTCACCTGATATTATATACATATTGTATACATAATGCAAAGTGTGAAGAAGTTTGAGAGTAACACAAATATAAATAAGCACCAAAAGAAATAAGTTATAGATTGTATCTGCATCACTGATGTCAACCACCACACATGCGCATACAATATCAATCTTAATTGATAAAAGTCTAAAGAGAAACATCATAGTCACCTTTGATACCAGGAAAGTACCAGTTGCAGTATTTTATCCAATAGTTACAAATATATACTTTTGGGTGCTTTATAGTGTGTACACAAGTATACACTAAATATAATATTATTATAATATATTACAAAATAAACATAATATATGTTTCGGAACATTTCAAGATGCCGATACTTCATTGCAGACCTCGACTTCTACCGGTCAAGTAATATTTTCCGAAAACTTTAATGGTAACATCTGTAAAAAATGAAATGTCTGATAGACTATATATAGACTACAGTTATATAATAGTGGTTATATAAAACAAAATATGACCACGAGTGAAATACAATTCGATTATGCACCGAAATCAACACATTTTCTTTTTATTTTATGCTTTTGTACAATTAATAAACAAGATTGCGTGAAATACGCTTAAACGTCACAAGTTCGTGTATTCTGACGTCATTTATCATAAATGATTTCAAACTTGTTACTCATTTATATGGCGGGGAAACAATGCCATATTTTCTGTGTCGTTGTCGCTTAATTAAATTTGTATTACATTTTATAATTGGTCTTATGTTGCTTTCATGTTTAAATACTGAACATGTACAAACAAATGCTAAATGTCTAATCAATATTTCAGCAGATTTGGCCACCGCTGCTTTTAAAATTTCTGAACGAACATACAAGAGCTACATTTGATTGGTTATTCGAAGACAGAAAAATACTCGTGCATGCGAATTTGTGATATCACATTAATATAAAGACAATTAGACGCTTTTTTATTTGGCCTTACGTTACTCTATTAAACATTCACACCTTTGTTTATCTGCTTAAATAACTTGAATAACTTGTAAGATGGTTATGATAATAATGGTGCAATTTCATTCCCAGACTCGAAACATTTGTTAGTTTGGGTAACCTGATTAGTTTCGTCATCCTTTAGATAATTGTGTTTTGTTTGCTCTAGTAAGCGATGAGCAAATTCATTGACTGCTTTATTCTCGTTTACTATTTCACGTACCAAACAATTGTGGAAAAAGTCTTTGATCAACCAAACAAGTTCAGTCATAAAAGAAATAACACTTAACATGAATTTACATGAAACCCTATGCATTTGACATTGTAGACGGAAATTTTGGCACTTCTGACATTTAAAGGGAATTTCGACAACTATGTATCTTATTCTCTGGTCAAGATAATCATTGACGTATAAATCTGACCATAGTATTTAGTTAATTCTAATGATAAAATGTCTCACTTAGTATTTGATCCAAAAAGCCTAGAGGCCAATTTTCTCTGAAATAATTGATTCCATCGAAGCTGATGTGATGCAAATCGTGCCTGTTGAAAGCCAGTGTCATCAATTCCAACATGCTTTTATATATGTTTGATAAGTTAACAACTAATTTGATGCACAAAGATGTATCAATAAAGGTCAATCATGTTATTTCATTCATTAGTTTACTTCACATACAACTGGGTTTTTTTGCATTATTAATATATTCAATCTTAGAATGAATTCAAACAACGTTAAAACCTGTGGCGGTAATTCAAACAACGTTAAACCATGTTCTGTTAAAATAAAAAAATAACTTATAACGTGTATCATATATATATAAAGATAATAATATCTTTATGAAAATTTCACTTTAAGGGTGTAAACAGTACCTTGCGTTCACTTCGCGTAGGGCGATCCAACTCTGTAAAACAACAACAGCGTATTGGAATTTTGTTAAAATATTTGAAATCCAACAAAAGTAAAGTGATAAAGTAATAAATAAGCGATATATTATAATAACTGAGAGTTATTAGATGTGAATCACTGCTGAACTTTTCAACCATATTATCATTATCCTTTACTATAATAAACGACTGTAAAATAGAGCGAGGGGTAAAGATTATGATAAAACAGAAGTTCATCATCTAGCCCATCCAATGTATTATAGTCTATGCGAGAAAGGTTTAATCTTAATAATGCATGATACTATGGGGAACAGCCTTGAAACAAAAGTAGAAATGTGTAATAGCTTGAACACATTAAGTAAAGCCTTATTGGTTAAAAAGGAGTGGAGCGAGCGTAGAATCAGCATAGCTAATCAAAGGCAAGAAAAAGGAAAAGCGACCATTAGCAACTTGCTCTTGATGATTGAGATTGTTCTTGGACATTTAATTGGCTTACAATGTAGGTTATATTTTTATGTTATTTAGTGTTCGCAAGTTCATATAGTTTTTTTATTAACGTATGCAATCATCAAAATAGCAGTGAACATAATATGACATTGTGTGAAGTTATGTTTGAGTATGTTTATGTTGTCACAGGACAAACCTTTACGAAACCGATTCGTTTTTTAATTTTAAGTACCCCTTTTTGAGATATATTGATATTTTACATATAGTACGCGTTAAAGTGTTTAATTGTGATCAGTAAGTGATGATTTTCACTTAAAATGTGTATGTTTCTTGGTCACCCGGTCAAGTTTGTAGGAAGTAAATTTCGAATATATGTATATTACCACTAACAAATATAAACTATATGTATTAGACTTGATATATGCCAAATTTCAGACAAGCAGTAGTTGATTGCCAACTTAAATGTGTGCGTTGGAACACATTCAAATGTCACAAAAACATGATAGGGTCAAGACGTAAAGAATCATTATATAAATAATACTTTACTTTTCTCTTTAAACGCCTGCGTAAAACGATTGCACTTAGCACGATGCCGACATAGGTTGTTGTAGTACTGACGACAACGAGTACAACGATAAGGATCGAATGCTTGTTTGTTACAATGGATTCTTCAACTGGAAAATACCAAACATCAGCATTATGACATATTGGCATTTGAACGACACATTTTTATCCTGTATACTTGTTAATCTATAAATAGAGCATAATCATAGTGTGCATATAGTCATTTTATACATGAGGTTAAACTAGAGTGTCAAAACAAACCTAAACTGATGTTGGTGCCCATTTCTGATGTGACAGTTGTACTGTTTCCCGACATCGGTCAAGTGTGAGTGCTGTAACACGCTTTACTATTGTACGTTTCACAACACCTGTATGTCCCCCGTGTTCTCTCAGATATTCCGTTGATGTAAAATATTGCTCCACGATCAGTGTAAAATATAGCATAGTGTTGTCCGAGAGATTGTTCAACTAAATAGCAACCTTGCAAATCCGTTTCGCATTCTGCTCTTGTTTGTATGATTGTAGCATTTGCAGTGCCGTTTTTGACATACTGAATAGTTATGTCAGATGATGACAGACATTCAAAGGCAACGAACGATTGATTTTCTAACGGACTCAATGCATAATTCCCTGGAATAAATCAAAAGCGTACTTAATCAACAACATGTTAACAAACAACTCTTTTCTTAAATGAACGCAAAAGATGTTTTGAAGCACGCATATCACTACAACATTACTAAATAGTGTAAGATAAGTAATTAGATAAGAGATTATGCAGACACGTGTGACGTTACCTTTAAAAAAGAGAAAAAAAAGTCCTAGCGCGCTGATCATTATCTGAAAATAAACGTATCACAAAAGGTTAGACATATTATGTACACAACTTGTATAATTTTACACTGGTAATTTTACGACTACAGCTACTGCTACATTTAGTATGAAAAGTTCTACTACTAGAATTACTGAAGCTGCTATTTCTACATGAACGACTATTACTATTACCAGTACTACAATTTCTACAACAACTACAACTAACTACAACAATAACTTGTTTTTCTATTTAACTGATTCTACTACTACTACTACTTACTACTACTTACTACTACCACTTACTACTTACTACTACTACTTACTACTACTTACTACTACTGCTTATACTACTACTGCTTATACTACTACTGCTTATACTACTACTGCTTATTATACTACTGCTTATACTACTACTGCTTATACAACTACTACTTATACTAATAGTATTACTACTACTACTACTACTACTACTACTACGGGGACGACGACGACGACGACTGCTGCTACTACTGCTACTGCTACTGCTGCTGCTGCTGCTGCTGCTACGGCTACTGCTACTGCTACTGCTACTACTACTACTACTACTATTATTCTTACTAATACTAATACTTCTACTACTATGACCACGACGACGACAAAAAATGATGCCACTGTTGTTGCTGCAGCTGATATAACTACTACTTATTTCAAGTAACATGTTTCGAGTTAATACGATTGATATATTAAACAAAAGTTGAGAGAAGTAAACAGAGCATTCATTTAGAACGCAATGACTGTGTGAAAATGTTCATAGGTCAGAAGAGTTGAATTATTTTACTTATGAATAAAACAAAAAAACCTGCAGATGCTAAGCAGCACATACACCGTATTGAGATACCACTGAATTTTATTCAAGCCTCAAAATATTTAAGTCACGTATTAACATGTGTAACACGTAGTTATCCATAATTAAGAGGAACGGACATTCTCATTTGACCTACCCCCAAACCCGAGGTATTGTATTCCTGTGTACTGTAACCCTGCTGTGGTCAAAGTGTGGATACAATATGGTGACCCTAATCAGCAGAGATCAATACAATGGTGCAAATAAAGATATAAACTGAACCAGTGCACTCAGGCATTGCTCAGTCGGCTGAGAGAAAATATCGCAGATAATGATTAGAAAGCTTATGGTGGACCAATATACAGAGTGGAATGGAGAGGTCAGATATCCCTTAAACTCCCTTAAACTAGGCGTTTAAGGCTGTGTTACACCACCGGTGTTGCAAATAATTAAAACAATATGTTTCTTTTTGTTGACAGTCTTCTGCCAATCTACGGTTTTAAAGACATAACTATATCAAATGACTAAACAGCCAACATATTAACATCATAATACTGAGGCAAGCTAGAGTTAAACTATGGTATTCATGTACTGTCAAATGTAAGACGTAATTTGTTATGTAACGTAATAATATCAATATAAAGCGTAGTGTTACTTTTCAGGAAAGACAGACAACTAGAACACCAAACATTACGAGAATACAAAATCATGTACCATAACGGCTACGTTCTGTTATCTTTATGAAATTCAGTCCCTTCAATTAATTTAAACTTTTTGTGTAGTTTCTTTTAACATGTACTCATTTTTAGGCATACTTTAGTGTATTCGCCTTTAATAAATGTTACTGTGTACAATCTATTACACTTCCATGATGTTCCTTTCTGCACCATGAATACTTGCATGCCCTTGATGAATAAACTATATCTTTTTACATAGACTGCAAAGCGGCAAATTATATTTTTTAAGTATATTTGTTGGAAATTTAGTTGATGATTTTTTAGGTATATCGTGTAGTTTTTGTTAGAGTTTTTGCCACCAATGAGCAAGTCTAAATGCATGTATTATTCGCTTACATGAAATCGATATATGCAAATGCAATATTAAAGGATGACATTCGA
Organism: Congeria kusceri; assembly: GCA_027627225.1. Lineage (NCBI taxonomy): Eukaryota > Metazoa > Mollusca > Bivalvia > Myida > Dreissenidae > Congeria > Congeria kusceri. The sequence continues at coordinate 35,073,944 of CM051026.1, forward strand.
TTTGGGGCCGTATTTCACATCCCCTCAGTCATACATATCTGTGGTAGGTATTGCATGGCGGGTTTGTATCTGCTTGGTCAGAATGAATTTAGGTGTGAACATTTCAAATATCACGTGTTCCTAAACAAAAGAAATGTAGTAAATTACAGTTCAAAACATGTGTGTGGATTAAACGTATTTCAATAGGAGTGTATAAATAACAACGATTTTGTGTATTGATTTGATGTTGTGTTTCAAAAACATAATCACACAGACAAATTTTCTTTTTTTGTGGCGTATCTGTCTAACATCACTTTTGACCCAGATTTCGTATACATGTGTAACAATGAAAAGCTAGAAATTTGGCGCAATAAATAATTAATGCAGCGGTAAAATTGAATACCATTATTATATTGGGCAAATTTTACTGCGCGGGAGAATTTTAGGGAATCCAAACTTACAACAATGGCTAAATGTCTAACGATAATTGTTTAATAAGTGTGGGGTTTATGATTTACAGAATTGTTTACACACGCTGTTAAAATAAAGTTAGAACCTTATCCTCTACAAATACACTCTAGAACTGAGCATAATTATTCACATACTACTACTACTACTACTACTACGGGGACGACGACGACGACGACTGCTGCTGCTGCTACTACTGCTACTGCTACTGCTGCTGCTGCTGCTGCTGCTACGGCTACTGCTACTGCTACTACTACTACTACTACTATTATTCTTACTAATACTAATACTTCTACTACTACGACCACGACGACGACAAAAAATGATGCCACTGTTGTTGCTGCAGCTGATATAACTACTACTTATTTCAAGTAACATGTTTCGAGTTAATACGATTGATATATTAAACAAAAGTTGAGAGAAGTAAACAGAGCATTCATTTAGAACGCAATGACTGTGTGAAAATGTTCATAGGTCAGAAGAGTTGAATTATTTTACTTATGAATAAAACAAAAAAACCTGCAGATGCTAAGCAGCACATACACCGTATTGAGATACCACTAAATTTTATTCAAGCCTCAAAATATTTAAGTCACGTATTAACATGTGTAACACGTAGTTATCCATAATTAAGAGGAACGGACATTCTCATTTGACCTACCCCCAAACCCGAGGTATTGTATTCCTGTGTACTGTAACCCTGCTGTGGTCAAAGTGTGGATACAATATGGTGACCCTAATCAGCAGAGATCAATACAATGGTGCAAATAAAGATATAAACTGAACCAGTGCACTCAGGCATTGCTCAGTCGGCTGAGAGAAAATATCGCAGATAATGATTAGAAAGCTTATGGTGGACCAATATACAGAGTGGAATGGAGAGGTCAGATATCCCTTAAACTCCCTTAAACTAGGCGTTTAAGGCTGTGTTACACCACCGGTGTTGCAAATAATTAAAACAATATGTTTCTTTTTGTTGACAGTCTTCTGCCAATCTACGGTTTTAAAGACATAACTATATCAAATGACTAAACAGCCAACATATTAACATCATAATACTGAGGCAAGCTAGAGTTAAACTATGGTATTCATGTACTGTCAAAGGTAAGACGTAATTTGTTATGTAACGTAATAATATCAATATAAAGCGTAGTGTAAGTTTTCAGGAAAGACAGACAATTAGAACAACAAACATTACGAGAATACAAAATCATGTAACATAACGGCTACGTTCTGTTATCTTTATGAAATTCAGTCCCTTCAATTAATGTAAACTTTTTGTGTAGTTTCTTTTAACATGTACTCATTTTTAGGCATACTTTAGTGTATTCGCCTTTAATAAATGTTACTGTGTACAATCTATTACACTTCCATGATGTTCCTTTCTGCACCATGAATACTTGCATGCCCTTGATGAATAAACTATATCTTTTTACATAGACTGCAAAGCGGCAAATTATATTTTTTATGTATATTTGTTGGAAATTTAGTTGATGATTTTTTAGGTATATCGTGTAGTTTTTGTTAGAGTTTTTGCCACCAATGAGCAAGTCTAAATGCATGTATTATTCGCTTACATGAAATCGATATATGCAAATGCAATATTAAAGGATGACATTCGTTTTGGGGCCGTATTTCACATCCCCTCAGTCATACATATCTGTGGTAGGTATTGCATGGCGGGTTTGTATCTGCTTGGTCAGAATGAATTTAGGTGTGAACATTTCAAATATCACGTGTTCCTAAACAAAAGAAATGTAGTAAATTACAGTTCAAAACATGTGTGTGGATTAAACGTATTTCAATAGGAGTGTATAAATAACAACGATTTTGTGTATTGATTTGATGTTGTGTTTCAAAAACATAATCACACAGACAAATTTTCTTTTTTTGTGGCGTATCTGTCTAACATCACTTTTGACCCAGATTTCGTATACATGTGTAACATTGAAATGTAGAAATTTGGCGCAATAAATAATTAATGCAGCGGTAAAATTGAATACCATTATTATATTGGGCAAATTTTACTGCGCGGGAGAATTTTAGGGAATCCAAACTTACAACAATGGCTAAATGTCTAACGATAATTGTTTCATAAGTGTGGGGTTTATAATTTACAGAATTGTTTACACACGCTGTTAAAATAAAGTTAGAACCTTATCCTCTACAAATACACTCTAGAACTGAGCATAATTATTCACATAATTTCTAATTGTATGCTATATTCAGAATGATATATTTATTCGCCGAAAGAACAATAGCTATTTTGTTTAGCCTAGCATCACGCTCTATAAATAGCAATTTTACAATGCCCCAATTATTCTAGTCAGTTCAACATACGTCAAAACAATTCTAAAAAAATGTCGCATTGTAACAGCTGTTGTATAGCAGTGTTAGAATCATAAACCCCAATATTTCAATAAATTGGGAGTTCATATTTATAAACTTCCTGCGCATGTTATTTTAAATTTTAATTGAGGTAGTGTTTTAAAGAATTATTTAGAATTGCACCTTTCTATCAACTGCTCTGAAAAAGGGCAATTAATCAAGCAAAACCCTTGATAGAGTTACCTCCTCTTGTATACAGAATAAGTTCATCACTGTGATCAAGTGCTTTGAGTTTCAGGCCAATACCTCAATTAAGTATAGAGAAATTTGACCAAAAAGGAAAATTGTAAGTTGAAAAAAAGGGTTATAACTCCAACAAAATCCTTAAAAGGATTAAATGCTCTTGTCTGCAGAATGATATCAGCACCACAAACAAGTACCTTGAGTTTCAATTTAATGTCTTTGGTAGTTATTGAGAAATTTTATATTTACCAAAAAAAATTGTCAAAATATGCTAAGTAAATCAAACAAGGGCAGATAACTCTGAACTAAACATTACGGTGTTACCTGTCTTGTTGCAATGGCGTAACATTTTGATAGCGAACAAGTATTTACAATTTCAAATTGGTATCTTTGATAGTTTTTGAGAAATGGACTCTGACAAAAAACTTAACCAAAACTATCAACCAAAAATAAATAACAAACAAAACTTAACTAACGCAGATGCAGACGCTAGCACAGACGCAGACGACGCTAACGCAGACACTGACGCAGACGCAGACGCAGACGCAGACGCAGACGACATGGCGACGACAATAGCTCGACTTTATTTTCTTCGAAAAGTCGAGCTCAAAATGCTACATCTTTTTCTATAAATAAAATGTGGTGACCGGTGAAAAAAGTAAAAAAATACGTCGAAATATTATTCATATTAATTTTACTTAATTGACATGAATGCATTATTTGCAATAATAATTATACACAGAAACCCTTGATACATCATATTCCTACCGAATATACTTTGAAATCGCCATAGTCTTCTATGTTTGTGCTATCAAAAATAAAGTCAACATTATTTCAAATGTGTTAAATTTTCACTGAAGATTGCTTTTCACTGCAATACACAGTATTTTACTTCGAACTGTGTGTGTGTATTAGATAACTTCTAAGAGGAATGTGTGGTATATTGCATAACTATAACTACAGTCGTCTGATACTTTTTTTTTCATTTATTCCTGCAATTATTTTCATACATTTTTAATTTGTTAAATTAGCCTGAAACAAATTTATATAACAATTGTATCAACGTAAATTATTTAGATTCATCATGTATCAATGGTAAAACATGGATAGATATGATCGGTTTATTCACTGTAAAGATATTGGGAATAATTGAATTGATCTCAAATTCATTTTGGGGTCCGAAAAGTTTTCTTATGGTGTCCGAAAAATACGTGAGGATCGAAAATTCTGGGGTCCCAGAAGTCACGTAACCGATCATCTTGGCTACATTTTATTATGTTTAGGGTACAAATGGCATTATAATATTAATTTCAACGCCGATTGTCCTTTTCAAGACATTTCTTGTTTGTCATGAAACAACACTATATCCATAGACTCCTTGAGAAAAAGTTTATACATCGTCAAATTATTTATGGAAATACACGGTAAGGGTAGGAATCGAACTCACGCCTAACCACTCGACAACGTCAATGAAAACTTTTAAAACGAAATTTAATGTCACGCGTGCGCGTAACGGTACATACGTTTCATTCATACCGATTATTATACTATTTCAAAATTTCGCTCCCGCGCAAGTGTTTATATAATACAATAATATAACTTTGTCAGCTGTTTATGTGAATAAGGCCATTATATTTTACAATACATAATTGTACACTTTTATGTTTGCAATTGTAGTTTTGGACTTTTCGTCGATTACAATAAAGGTTACATACCTGGGCAGATAAACCATTCCTAATTAATGTTCCATAAATATTTTCATAATGACACTTTCATTGTGGATGCTTGAACAATATAAACCTACACAACTTTATATTTTTAAAGCTGCTACGTCTTAGACTTGGAAATTTACAAAAATGACGGAAACATGTTTCAAATCTAGAAAAACTTGATATTATTAAATAGAACTGACTGAAAAAGCATTGTTGACACATGAACTCAAGTTCCAAACACCCTGGTTTAATCATTACAGCGCATTCTTTCAACCCGATTTCAAAAGCGTCTCTAGACGCTTTTCACCTATGCATAGCTCTTAGGTTGTTGTTGTGAAATTACCACGTGGTCCAAACAGCCAATCAATTTATTTCGCTTCCAGAGTCCCGTTGTGTTTACAAAACATATGTCCGAAATTACAAGTAGCGCTCCGTGCAAATGACTTTAGCGGCGGGGTTAGAGCATCCGCCTCTCACGCCGAGGACCCGGGTTCAATTCCCGGCAATTGCTCTGAATTTTTACTGTCAATGCTGTTAAAAGTAATAAAAGCAAACGCACGATATTTTTTTTCAAATATTTTTCAGGAAATAAAGAAATATATTAATAAACGTAAATTAATAAAATCATATAAAGTGCAATAATATCTCTCGTTTCAATAAGCTATTGGAATCGCATCTGAAACGTTCATAAACGGCCCGAATTTACAATTACTCAGTAGCATTATGAGTATAGTCTTAGTCTATTTTTAGAAGGGCTTTCCCAAAAGAATCGTTTTTCTGCTATTATTTATATTGTTATTATACTATTAAGTGATGCTTCATTGACTGTATTTGGTGAATATCTTATTGTTTACATTACAAACAACTTCTACGGCCTCTTTTACTTCTAATTATCTGTGAAGTTGCAGCTTTAAACAAATCTCGATAACAGCCGCTGTGTACCAGTGTGTTCAATTGTATCGATAAATCTGCTAACTTGCGTCATTTCTGTTGTACAGTTGATTATATTAATAATAAAGTTGAAGGTGTACACAATGCCAAATAATGGCGGTCTGTACATAAATGTAGTAGATAAACACGCAGGTTTAAATCGGAATGTATGCATGTCCTAGGTAAATTTCAGCATATGTTAAACAGTTTAGGTGTTGTTTTTTGTCTATGTAAACATCATCGATGGAGAACTTTATTGTTGCAAATAATGGGAATTAATAAAAATTTTAATTTTCAGGTTTCCGCCACATAAAAGTTTCTTCGGCAATACATCCTATCGTCCAACGAATTTACTGGTGAGCGAGTATTTGTCGGATGAAATATGCATTTATTTAAGGACAATTTTAATTCATGAACAAACTCAATGATGAAAATTAGTATGTTACATCCTGAGCTCATCACCCGTTTGCCTATGTAAACAAAATAAGTGTCACTTGTGCGCATGCGCACCAATAGAGGCCCAGAAAGGGGTACATAAAACACGGTCTTTTTCATGTTGACAGTAGTATTTTTAAAACTGTGAAATATAAGGAGAAATGCTTTATAACTTCGTTAAGCTATATTAGAAAACAAATAAATTATCAGATGCGTAATTTATATCAGAATAATACAACTTTATCAAATTATTAATAATAACTAGAGAATATAAGTAAGGCTTTGAAACAAATACGGAAGCGTGACTTTTTAAAGTTTACTAGACGTTACGTATAGACTATATAGCTAATACGCACGTTCTTAATGTCGTAGCGGGTTAAATAATGTTCTGCCAGAGTTCGTCTGCTACAATAAGCAGACAGCCAAACCTATCACAAACACTGTCTGGGCCTTGCATTGGGATTTTATAGCGCATGTGCACATCATTTTACTTCCCCAGTCGACAGTTGCATGCGTTTCAGACTATCAACGAAAACATTTGGGTTTTTATCATAAAATAAACTCACTTTTTTTCGAAGAAAAACGAAACATACTTGAAAATACAAGCGTTTACTCGTATAATGATGATAAAATATGAAAAGCGGTTAGGAAACGCGAATATTTAAAAACCTCCGGATAATACTACTGTCCGACAAATACTCGCTAACCAGTAGCTCTATATAAACAGTAACACTTAATTCGTTGCTCGTCTTATAAATAAGACTATACGAATTTAAACTTGATTTACATGACTGCATAACAAGATAAAATACAGGCGAGAATTACAATGTCCTGTATTTTCATTCGTAAATAAAACTCTAATAACTCCTAAACGTTTTATGAAATGAAATGTTCTCTTACAGGTTCGTAATCTTCACAATTGTAGTCCGATCAATAAACGCCACAACTTGTGCTACCTGCAAGAAAGTAAATACATCTTATAGTTTATAATTACGATTAAATGAATTGATGTTCAACTGAAAACATACAATCGAAGTGCCAAAGTTTGACATTTAGTTATGCAAATGCAACAATTAACGTAATTCCAAATTTAAAAAAAACGCACACTAGTTAGTAGCTTCCTATTATCAACACAAATTATAATCACCAATTTACTCACGCACTCACGCTGCACAACGGTAATCCAACAAGTTGTGAAGTTCACAGGTAACTGTTTGTAAGTAGACACACAAAAAACAAGCAATAGCGAACCTGAAACGGTAAACTGCCTTGTTCTAAATATAGATATTTAAAACAGTGTATGAAACAGACCAATACATTATTTAATGTATTGAAATATAAACTGAGCATGTCGGTCCCTGTTTTTGTTTTGCAATCAGTAAGTTGAAACAAAATGTAGTACATGCATGTTAATTATGAGAACGTAAATACAAATAGAATAAATGTGCAAATTTATTTAAGGTTTAAATAAAGCACAACGCTGTTGAAAACTTTGTTTCAACTTCTTAAAGAAGTAAATGGTACTATTTTGCTTGAAATATATTATTTATGTATGGGCCTTGATCCCCGTCTAACCTTCAAAGAATCACATTGTGTACGCATTATCAACTTTTTCATCAATCTTAATATTAACTTCCCATGATAATTATAATCAATAATGTTCAATGTACAAGATAACGTTTATTTGCACATTGGTGCATACACATAACCTTTACATCCATACTAAAATTACGAAACTTAAGTGTAAAATTAAGGTTAATCATCTGCTGTCAGTTTAAAATCACAGTGTTTTTTTTTATACGTAAAACCAAACTAAAACTTCATGGCATTCCATTCCATCGAATAAAACCCTTCAAAACAAATATTATATTGTATCGTTTTATTTTGCCAAGTACTCTAATATTTCAGTGAATATACTAGTGTTCAAAGAAAATGATATTTTTACGAATGGCGCCATCACGAGTAAATGTATGTATTTTCTATAAACACGAGTGAGATAAAATAAGATCTTAACCCGATTAGGAAATCAACATTTTTTTCTTTTTATTGTATGCCTTTTTTCCACCGTTTTAACTGTTCGAACGCTTTACATTAACGCATTGCGCCTTATTTTGCGTTATAACAAGCTTCTACTTGGTGAAAATACTCCTTTCTAATGCGTATAAACGCCTTTACTGTGCGTACCTGCGAGTTCTTTTGCGATAAAATACCGTTTGTCGCGTTAAACGCGTTCATTTAAGGATTGAAATTAATTTATCCATGAAGCGCTAGTGCGCATCATGGAATTATCAGTTTGATCAATGCTTTCATTATCGCATGCACGCGACAAAATTTAGTTTCAAGCCTTATATAAACATCATATTTGGAATTATTTCATAACATTACTTTATATTGTTCGTACATTGTTGTGTCTATTTTAGAGAACAGCGAAGTACCGCCCCTTGTAACCGAATTACAAAATATAATGCACTCTACGATTTCAAAAAATTGTTCCCAATAACAATGTCATCTTCGTTTTTTCATTCAATTTGCTGCGACAAATTAGATTTAATTTGAACAAAGTGTGTCACAATTTTGTGTGTATTAAAAAATCGACGAACACCAAATGACTTCGTGCCCCGCGACTACGAACGGGTTTTAAGTCAAATCTTAGACTTACACTTATTGTGTTTGATCAAATTCCGACTTAAGAAGTCTGAAATAATTTGCTGACTGCAAACAAATAAATATTCCAAGTCTCAATTTTAATTTTGAATTTATGTTTGCGACTCAAACTTTTGGGACCGCCTTTATAGCAGTCCCAAACACCTACAGTAGATGTAGATCTCTATGAAGCTTAAAAAATGGAAGACATAGCTTTTTTACTTAATACATCATTTCGCTACAAATCTAAAACAAGTAAGTAAACAGACACATATAAACCTGTGGCATCATGAAGAACGGTCATTTTGGCCGATTTAGCCAACAGGCACCAAACATTATAAATGCTTTAGTATAATAGTTGCTTTGCTAGTAAGTCTCAATCCACATTATCATGAGATACTTCTAGGCTGCTGTACAGCAGAGTTCTACCATTTTTAGTTTTACATCACACATTACTAGGCTAAATGTTTAACAGACCCTGGTTAATCCTGTTCAATTATTAACACAACAGATGAAGACTTAAACGCGTTTAATCCGACTCTCAAAATTTAGCTCATCTGTACATTTGTTTCCACATAAAATCTTATAATAACTCCACACTATGGAAGTGTATCCAAATTTTAACTTGGCAAGAAAAAGCAAAACAAAACATTAATTACATCTCTTCACACGTGATGGCGTGTAATCTATGTCCTTAATAGGACTCACACGTGCGTATCTTAGCTCTTTTGCTTTGCCACGGCATAACTTGTCTTTCTAAAATGTTTTTTTTCTTATGGTAGATCAAAAACAATTGATCATTGTAAACTGTGATATAAATGCACAATACATTAAACGATCTACATGCAGAGCAAATATATAAACTCGGCGAGCAAAACAAACCACAAATTTCATTGCTTAACAAGTGATGGCATGTAATCTATGTCCTTGATAACACCCACATGGTCGTATCTGAGCGGTTTTGCTTTGCCTTGGCATAACTTTTTTTCTTACTGTAAATCTAAAACAATTCATTTTTGTAAAATGTGTTATAAATGCACAAAAAATTAGACGATCTACATGCAGAGCAACTATATACATCAATGTGAAATCAAATCCATTTTAAGCTACGTTCAACGATGTTACGTAATGACTATTTTCTGTAGTCGCGTCTACGCAAAGTAAAGTTTACTTAAACTGCCATAACAAGTATATAACATGCTAGCGAAACGACTATTTTTTTCGGCGTAGCTGTCTAAGATCACGTTTGACTTAGATTTCTTGCGATAATTATGCGACAGGAAAATTGAATGCCAATAGAATTGGACACATTTACCAATTTTAGGGAATGCAAACTTACAACAATGGTTTAATGTATACCAATCACTGTTGCATTCTTTTGAGGATTAAAATTTACATTGTTGTTTACATAAGCGGTTAAAAACAATTTAACTCATTGTATGTCATGATCATAATGTTATATTCATGCACATAATGAAATAACTATTTTGTTAGCCTACTTAATCGGCTTGCTCTGTAAATAGCAATTTCAATAATACAATTCACGGGCTCAACAGTCGGTCACAACGTATGTTACAATGTTGCAATTCACGGGGCACACAGTTGGTCACAACGTACACTGTTGCAACAATCCGGGCTTTTATTAAATGTTTGCCTTTCTTGATACTTTCAGGGATATTTTTATCGAACATGCTCGTGTAATTAATATGCAAATGTTAGATGTTTTAAAATAGGTACAACGAGGTCTTTATCTTTCATCGTTGGGACCAGTGAAATTAAACGTCATCTGAATCAGCAATATACATGTAATAATATTCCATCAGCTCAATGTCCTTCAATAACCTTTGTAAGCTTATCGAGCATGCATTCTGGTAAAAATACAGACTTCCCGAAAACCGTCGGTCCGACGGACATGACCGGCACATTTTGAGTGGGTCCGACATTTATTTACCAAGAATCAGTCCGACAGTACGACAGCATTTTTCAAGACTTATTCCTATATGTAATTGGAGAAAAAAAATAATAGTGGAGCAATTGAATACAGCTCCGCTATATCGTGATCCTCATTTTGTGTATCGGTTTTAGATCTGATCGTGATTTTTTGTCATGCTCTTTAATGATTATCTTATTACCCTAACTGCCGTAAATAAATCCCGTTTGGTCCGGTGTTTCACGCCTTCATCGATACTTTTTTCATTTAAACTCGCGATATGCGACAACCAATAACACGACCCGCGCAACATCAAAGTGTAACAGTTTGACATCATCAGCTTACATAGCGCAACGTCCTTTTACTGCAGTCGCTTTAATTAGTGTAACAGGGTGAACAACTGTGGTTTTACTTTTTATCTGAATTCTATAAAGGTTGTTTCCCTTGATTTGCAAAGCTATAATGGTTTTCCCGCTCCTGAGATATTAGCCAATCAGAATCTTGTTGATGACTGTTTTTAACCAATCGGAATGTTTCATAGTCTTCTTCTATGAGGTGTAGAATGTTGGTTCATTTGTGGAGGGATAGTTGAAAGTTTAACATAGCTTATGTTTCGGAGTTCATTAATGGTGTGTGTTTGCTTTTTTCGTAATTCGTGGATTGCTGTATTGTAGTGAACAAAATGAGCTATGCTTTAGTTGAGGTTTTATCAGATTTCAGATTAGTTACATGTATTGTATGATACATGTTGAATTCAAGATGGTTGTATTGAAATTTATATAAATAAAATTTTATATAACAAATCACTATGTCTTTTGTTCACTCCAACTTTCAGTATCAGTAATTATATCTGCACAACACTTGAGATAAAGATTTGATTTTTAGTCGTGGATTACATTTGGCGCCCAACGTGGGACTTGAACCCACGACCCTCAGATGTAAATGTAATCCACGACTAACCCAGTTAATCGGGGTTATAAGTGACAATAAAATATAAATGTTTAGTGTGGCAGTTATTATGAATAACTTTGCAATGTTTATGTACAAGCTAAAGTCCAGATACAGTTCCAATTTCCAATAATCTAGATGACAAAACCAAACCCGGAATTCTGAAAGATATATCAAAACACATATTTACTACCATTATATATGTATATATATATATATATATATATATACTAAGAGATTCGCCAGATACGGGGTGTTTTCCAATATAAGACCCTTGTTGTGGGGTGTCCAAAAATTGTGGGGTGTTTATAACACCCCACAACATGTAATACCCCACAATTTATGACACGCTATTTTTCGATAATATACCATAAATATATGTTTTTGGTGAAAAGTATGGCAACAACTAGGTTTTTATATTGAAATCATATATACAGTAAAACACAGTTATTTTCCCTTGTGTTAATACGCTAGAATGCTATTAAAATTGCATGCGGAGATTAAACCACCTGATAGCATAATGAGGCACACACCAGGCAGCTGGATACTTTACGCTCTGTTAATCTTTGATTAAAATTCTAGAATATCATTCAACCTGATTTTAAACCTAACCTTTGTTGAGATGTGAAAATATCAAAATTACAGTTGATGAAATGTTTTGAACTAATTAGAAACAAAAATAGAGTAGTGTTTTCATTTTTATCGCTAAGGAACAATATTTAAGACTGCCTTGCGTATTAAGCAATTAGTATTAATATCCGGTAAATAAACTAATAAAATACAGTTAATAATAAATGTTATTGTGTTTTTAAAAAGGTCTGAGGCTTATTTGATTGTAGCAATTATTATGATTGTCTTTGTTTTATTAAGCTTAAATGTTGACTTGCCGTCATTATGGACTATTGTGATGCAGCATTTTGCAAAAGATCAACATTACCTTAGGATGTCATTAGGATAATTAACATATTTATTATAATTTTAATAATCTTTTTTTTCTCAATGTGCTGAACTTTTATTGACTGAACATGTAAATGTCCTGTCCATTATATTCGTATGTGTTTGAAAAGAACACATATTGTTTCCATTTATTAACAAACATTAGTATGTGAGTAACTAACAAACTAATGGCAACACTGTTTTGAAACGTTAATCTCACACATTTTTGCCTTTAACATGTAAGCAAAGTAAAAAAACAAAGTACATTTATTTACTTGTCCCCTACAAATATATATTTTTACTTGTCCCCTACAATATATATTTTTTACTTGTCTCCTACAATATATATTTTTACTTGTCCCCTACAATATATATTTTTACTTGTCTCCTACAATATATATTTTTTACTTGTCCCCTACAATATATATTTTTACTTGTCCCCTACAATATATATTTTTACTTGTCTCCTACAATATATATTTTTACTTGACTCCTACAATATATATTTTTAGTCGAAGAGTGCATGCTAAGTATGCAAGGAAAACACTTT
>CM051026.1:35094545-35097045 GCA_027627225.1 Congeria kusceri
CGTGCATTAAGGTCAGGTTAAATTGTCCGAACTATACTACTGTATGTTTCGTCCGAGATTATTGCGTCCAAAGTTTCTTTTTGGGCAGTAAACAAATCAGATTGCAAATTAAATGCAAACGACTTGAAACATTTTTGAAAAAAAAAGTCTTGTGTATTATGAGTTACATCCTTGTGGTCTGTAATCACATCTACATGCTACAGGTATAGTCTATTTACATTATTTGATAGTGTATACATGTGCTCCATTTACTTGCAGATTGGGGAATCGTGATTTTCTTTTTACAAGCACACTGCAATCGCCTGTATTTAAATAGTCTGATTTACCCGTATTGATCCGTCCATGTTTATAACGATTCTTTCGGACAATGCTATCAGCAAATGTAACCAGAGAAATTGCTAACTTGATAATGCCATTGTTGCAAAATGTGTTATTTTTAAAATGCAGTAACATCATGTATAATCAAAAACAGTAATAGTAATAATTTAATCTGAAATCTACAGATATTTACTATATCAGTACAATACTTATTTGTAATTAGTTTTGTACAGACAGTATTATATTTAACAAAGCCCCTGTAATAAGAGGCGCATCATGGATGTGTATACATGTAGATGCTCCTACAGGTGCACTCTTGAGCGAATATCTTTATTTTATACAAATATATTTACAGATCCATGTAAACAATGTACTTTATATAGAAATGCCAACAGTAGCACCAGTAGAAGTAGTAGTAGTTGTAGTAGAAGTAGTAGTAGTGGTAGTGGTGGTGGTGGTGGTAGTAGTAGTATACAAAATTGTAGTAGAAGTAGTAGTGGTATAAGTAGTAGAAGTAACAGTAGTACTATAACTCACACCACCCCCTATACTACTCCTCTGACTACTACTTACACTTTTCACAAACACAACCTCTATTCCTCTTAGTATTGCTATCACTCCCAACACCATTACTACTACTCATCAGACTACTACTAACACCACCACCACTTCTCCGACTACTATTTATTGCTACTACGAGTAAGACAACGACTACTACTACTACTACTACTTCTACTTTTACACTATGCACCACAACTGCTACTACCCCACTAACACCACTAAAGGTAGAAAAGTGTAATGGTAAAATGAGTTGTAGTGGCGGTGGTGTGTCTTAATTGCAGTCGAAGGAGTAGAAGTGGTGGTGGTAGTGTATGTTTTAGCCAGAGTGTAGTAGCAGAGGCGTTTGTTGGAGGAGTAAAGGTGGTGACGATGTTATTGTTATTAGTAGTCGCAGAAGTAGGTGGTAATGGCGGTAGTTGGGAGTGTTAGTCATTGTCTGAGAAGGTAGAAATGGTGGTGGTGCTAGTGTCAGTAAATGTCGGAGGATTAGCAGAGGTGGTAATGTTAGTTTGTAGTGGTCAGAGGAGAAGTTATGGTGGTGGTTTGAGTAGCAATCAGAGGAGTACTAATAGCAGCGCTGTTAGTGCTAGTAGTAGTGGCAGGAGTAGAAGTAGTGGCAGTGTAAGTGTAAGATGTAGTCAGAGGATACATATTGGTCGTGCTGCTAGTGTTAGTAGTCGGAGGAGGAGTAGTAGTAGTGGTGGCATTAGTATTATTACCAGTCGAGGGAGTAGTAATAGTGGTGGTGTTAGTGTAAGTAGTAGTAGTAGTAGTAGGAGTAGTAGTATGCGTAGGAGTAGTAATAATGGTTGTGATAGTGTTAGTAGAAGTCGAAGGAGTAGCAGTAGTGTGGTTGTGGAGTAAATCTTAGTTGGAGGAATTGCAGAAGTGGTTACGCTTGTGTTAGTAGAAGTAGTGGTGGTGAAAGTGTTAGTATTCGTCGGAGGAGTAGAAGTGATGGTTGTGTTCGTGTTAATAGCAGTCGGAAGAGAAGTGTTGGTGGTGGTGGTAGTGATATAAGTAGTTCTACCGTAGTTGTAGTAGTAGTAGCTGTTGCTATACAATAGTATTAGTGAAAGTTACTGTTGTCCTGGTAAAGGAGTAGCAGTAGAATTAGCAGTTGAATTAGACATAGTACGGTAACATACTGTTATGTACGGTGTCCTGTTACTGCCATCGTAGTTTCGCGACTTCGACCTAGGCTTATGAAATGGCGCCGACACGATACGCCGATGCACCGACACGATACACAGAAGCGCCGACACGATACGCCAAAAAGATATAAACGTCGCAATTTCATGTGTTTTTTTTTTTTTCATATGTGGCTATGAAATTGGGCGAAGATACGAAGATTTTACGTTCATATCGCTTCGGCGCATCGTGTCAGCGTGCCGGCACATCGTGTTGGCGCGTCGGCGCATCATCTCGGCGCTTTGGCGTATCGTATTGGCGCCTCGGCGTATCGTGTCGGCGCATCGTCTCGGCGCGTCGGTGTATCGCCTCAGCGCGTCGGCGTATCGTCTCGGCGCGTCGACGTATCGTGTCGGCCCGTCGGCGACCTCAGAAAAGAAAGTGGGCCGAGGCGCCGAGACATACGCCGACGCGCCGACACGCTGCGCCA
>CM051026.1:35107045-35234545 GCA_027627225.1 Congeria kusceri
CACATAAATTAGTGTCACAGTGTATAAACCAATTGAACGTACTACCAGATGGTTTTATTACGATTGTAGTGATGCACTTGTCCGTACATTCCGACTTCCATAAATGTCCTCTTTTGAGGATAAACTTCAAACGACGGTTCGTACATTTAATATACTTTGCTTATTAAGACATTTTCTGACTTTTACCATTACTTTTTCAAAGAACTATGAAGTGTTCAACCGACAAAGTCGGAAGATCAGCTGCCATTGTGTGAAAATCTAGGTTGAAGACAAACTGAAACTTGATTTGCCTTAACACACGCCTTTTCAACAGTTTATGTAACTAAAAGTATGTTTACTTTACAACGAAACAAACAGCTGAGAAAGTTTTCCTCTAAATATCGATTAAATTGAAGATTTACAGAGATTGTACAATATTGAACAACTTACTGCAAATCATTGAACGATTTATTATGATTGCTGACAAACTTTATGTACGAATTATTGATTCTCTCAATTTTGTACTAACTATTTTGATTGTTAATTATTTTTGAATAGTTGTTATACAGACTATATTAAACAGACAAGTGATAAATTATCATCAAACATTATGTTAATCACTCTAAAGCAAGCAATTTAAAAATACTGAATAATTATATTTACAAAGGATTTTGATACAGTTCCAGAAGACATCCTATAATCAAAAATGAAAATTGTCGACTATCCATCAAAATGTTGTAATGTTTGACTTTAAGTGTTCTACTGAACTAATATATTACCGTATGTTTCCTGTATGCGCAACACGAGCCAATTGTATGATCATATCATTATTTGTACGATGTAAACATCAACATCGCTCTCGTGCAGCACGCAGTTAATGTAATAGTGCGCATTAAGACGTAAACATGTTCTAGATTATTTTTTTCACGAAAATAGGTAAATCATATAAACGGTAGGTAACGCAATATTAAGAAGCAGAAATAAATAATTCCTCTGAATGTGTCCAAATATTTAGAATCTCCATTAATATACGGTGATATCCGTAACTGGTTTTCAGACTTTTACTTGAGTTATTTAAGATTCACGGATAACACTTTGTTGGTAGCAGCTTCTTTGATCTGCCACGCCCTAAAACTATTTATTTTGGCCATAATTTTGGCGTTTTCAGCTGCGACTGATGCTCGTTACTTTGTTGAATATAAATCAATATAAATTGTGTTCGCGTATTAACAACTTTCGTTAAACTCACTAGCTAACCAAGATGTACTTAAAAACATGCGTGTGTACTGTACAACTGTGCTCGCGTTACAGCAATATCCACGGTATGAAATTTTGCCTTTGTATTTAAAGCACCGCTTTGACAAATGTGCGTTATCTTGTTAGGCGTAAAAAAAATGTGTTTGTCTCAGGTTACCCGATCTACCCTATAAAAATGCCCCGGCCCTAGAACATTTTATTGGCTCTGTTAGATATTTTTGTAGCTTTATTTACTTGTTTCCACTAATTATTTTTTTTTTTGATAAGTACGTGTTTTATTTTGATAACATCCACTTATAAAAAATGTTTAAAGATATTACTGATATGTTTGGAATATTTATTCAGTTTTAGAATCTTCAAGTTGACCATTTACCAAATACAAATAATAATAAAAACAAATAAATCCCAATTTACCTACGCTAATTTTTTGGGGCATGTAACAGGAAACAAACATTTGTTGTTTACGCCTTAAAATGCAATCCTATCTGCATCTAATTGACTTGTTTGAAGCGGAAATAAGATTACATCACTTGCCTGTCAGAAGTGGGTCAAAAGAAATAGTTACGAAGCAACTTTCACCTATGTTTTAATAATTGCATTTGACAAGCAATATATAGCTTGAATATATAACATGTTTCCTGGGATGATTTACCCTCGAACTTCACTGTGATTTCATTAAAATGCCTCGGTGATTAATTGGTTTGTTCATTTAGTTATATAAATGTTGTGTGTACCCGTAGATCACCTATACAATAAATGATATAGTGCGTCTATAATTAGCAGAAAACATGTACGACTCTCAAAGGAGTCTATAATAAACGGCCACCAAAATAACTTTGCGAAACCGAAATTTCGCAAACTTAGGTACCTTGTTTCTGTCAGATATTACTATTTTACATAACGTATACGTTTAAGTGTTAAATTATTGATATTCTTTACATTAAAATTGCATTTCTTTCATCCTTAAATGTATGTGCAAATTGACTTTTCCGTTGGATGTTTTAATTTTCCCACTATATTTTCTTTTGGCATTTGGCTTGGCATATTCATTTTTCCCATGGCATTTTTCCCACATTTTGTGTGGAAAAACATAGGACTTTTTTTAAGGTAAGACCTGGGTAATGAGCAATATCAAGACCCTAAAATTGCACACTATGTTGCTGTTTTGTATCATATTGTACATCTAAATCTAAAATATTAAAAGATTTTACCGTGTAGTTTCAGAGTTATACGCGTTTTTTGTAAATACCCCATTTCAACAATTGAGCGGCAAAATAGTCCAAGCCCTATTTTACAAAATACTCTATTTCTTCCCCCAAAAAAGAACAAATCAATATGTTTCAGCAAGTTTTCTATTCATCTGTATATATATTTTACAAAAAAACAACATTCATGAATAGTAAACAAGGGTTCAAGAAAATATAAGCAAAAATATACAGTGATTTTAGTTCAAAATGACACATTTCAGATTTTAAGTATTTACATGGAATTTTTTCAAATGTCAAAATTCATACATTGAAATGACTGTAACCATGTAAATTTGGTACCAAAATTTTATTCAAAGTATAGGTAATAACATATTTAAAAATCAAAAACTTTTACTGTCCATTTTCTTTTAGACAATTGGAAAAACAAGATGACCCCCCCTTAAATTCTCATGAAAAAATGCTTAAAATGTCTTTATCAAATGTTTTCACAACTTTAAACAATATATTTCAAATTAAATTCATGATTTACAAATAAACCACTCTTAAAAGGTTAAAAACTAGTATAAACTCATTACATAACAACAGTTAGAACCGAGATTTTAATAAATATTAGTCCGGTATCGACATATTCAAGTTATTTTTTTCCTTCAAAGTAGGACACTAATTTAGGAATAACGGCTTCCAACACTCTCTTAGAATTAGTCACTCTTGGCAACCCTTCACTATTTCTCATTGTAAACACATTGTACAGTCCATCCTCCCCATTTCGGAGAAAAATTGTTTGTAAATGTTTAAAGTTTAACCCTGAACTTGCAACATTTTCAGCAGTTGACGACTTCATGACACCACTTGCAACCAGAACTGACAGGGATGGCAAGTTTTTCCTTTTCTCCTTGTTGGAATCCAGATTGTACTTCACATTATAAGGAGAGAAACTCTCGACTGTCACACACTTGTCATCCTGTTTAACAGCATAACTGACCAACTCGGATAAACACTCAACATCATCCATGGCGTTATGAGCATTATACACTTTGGAGAGCAATTGCGGGCTAGGTCCTCCTGCTTGTAAGACTCACTTTTAGGAGAGATAGATTTGAATACTGGAAGACTGTCTACCAATCCAAACACACATGAACAAAACTCATCAAACATTCCAGTAGCTTGAGAGGCATTAACTATGATGGGGAAGTCAAAGCGTTTTCCATTATGAGCAATCAGTAACACATTGCGAAACTGTTTCAGCCAGCTGAACAAGTCACCGAGTGCTTTTTGTATAGTGTTTGTTTCCACAGGAACACCATCTACACACATCTTTGTACTGTTTGTTACAACAATTTTAGTCACTCGTTCTGCTGATGCACTCATAGGTAGTTTAGGCAACACATAGCAGTTGAAGCTCTTCCCGGTGCCCACATGTTTGGCTGCTATCTGAGTGATATGAGGGTAAACATCTCCACGAACTGAAAAACAATATATAGTACTGGAGTTAAACAATGTTTAATTGTTGTTTGTTTGTTAGATTATACACCATTTTTCTGGGGTTTCCAATACCAAGTACTCATACATATGCCAGTAATTGACAACGGCCCTACTTGAATCAATGATGGGGGGGTAGATATATAGAGTAGTATTGGATCATATTTTTACAGCTACTGAAGTGCAGTGGTAGACATAAAAAGTAAGTATGTTCACACAAAAAATGGACAGCAGTACTTACTAAGGTCTGTTGTTTCAAGATCCACAGTGATATAAGACGGTTCGCCACTGGCACAAACGGGCTTGAATACACCACGAGGTATGGGATCGGGGATTTTGTTTATGTCAGTGTCATCCGTATGGCCAACTTCTGCAAAAATGTAAATCATCAAGAATAAAACTGGCACAATAACACAGAGAATTGGTTTATAAATATGTACACTCAAAAACACCATGAAGGTTAACAACAGATACACAAATTATAACAGACTGAGAAGTAATAACAGGCAGACCAGAGCAAAATTAATATTAATTAGCATAAACAGAGACTTGAATCAAAAACATGGATTATACAGTCATTTACCATTATGTTTGAATGAAAACAATGTACCCGGTATAGAAACAAGTATATAAAGGTGACTAGAAACCAAACAAACCTGACTGATATGTCGCCCCTTCGAGTGACTCTGTAGCTGACTGGTTGACAGCACGCTCTTTTTTCAGGAACAGGCGCCTTCCCTTTGTTGACGGCTTAGCAAAGGTTTCCTGACATTTCTGGCGTTTGATGGCACACTGCTTCGCATACTTTTGTGTGTAGTAGCCAGGAGACAGATCAGCACTTTTGTTTACCTGTGATGAATATATAAAATGTACCGGTACTCATATTCCTTCCTGCAGAAATTACACTTATTCGGAAAACAACAACATAAAATATGTATATATTAATCTGGAGGAAATTGTCCGAGGACAAAAAATATGAACAATCAATATTACCAAAAGGGGGAAGTGTACATGTATAAATAGATATTCATAGACTGAAAGACAAATTGTGTCTTTGATGTAATTACAGAAACGTGAAGATTGAAATTGTAAGATAATATGACCTTACTAAATATAAAGATTGGTGTGTATGCACTTACTTGTAGATGTAGGAGAAATCAAACAGTGTAACTCAACTGTAAAACATGGAAACTGAAAATCAAAAGAACATTGAAACAGTAAACAGCCGAAAAATTAACAAAGTGTCATACTGCAAACGGCTCAGTTAAAACTCTAAAAGCATGTACTCACAAATATAAACAATAAACAAAGTAACTGTTTAATTACAGCACTTGGAACTTTTATCAAAACTGTGCAAGACAGTCCACAAAGAAATTCGCAATATACTCTTTAAATTGGGAAAAATACTTGTTTGTTCCAACTGCTGTACAACAAGCCCATTAAAAAGGAAAAACAACAACTTTTCAACAGCTCATACCTCTACTATGTAGTTCCTTCCTTCGTTGATAAATGCGGCAGTTGCCTGAACTCGAAAGTCTAATGCCTCACTCCCACCATAGTAAACATTCTTAGGAGCCTTTAGGGGCACTTCTCGGTTGGCGTGTTCACACTGCTGGCTGGACCCTAGGTCCACCAGTTGGCTGGCTTTGGCAATAAAAGGTGTCATAATGTCCTCTAACCGCTGCCGTAACTTCTCGCCAGTCAAACTTGATTTGTATGGTAGCGAACGGTGAATATATGATACAGTGGATATATGGTACATCTTTATTTCTCAGATGACCACAAAACCGTGGCTGACACAACTGATGATCACCAAAGTTATGTGGAATTATTGCCTTTAGGTTTTCTTGTAATCCATTCAAGTCCCCACTGTTCTTAGAAAGGGCATATGACACACTTTTTTGTAAATGACTTATTGTTATCTTGCTGATTTTGATTCCCTTCTCATTTTGTAAACCGTACAAGCTTTTGCCTAAATTTTTTATCACATGGTTTTTATCGTATCTCTTTTTCAAACGGATCCCATGCTTGCTTTGAAGTCTGGCTAATAAAGTGTTGTCGCCATCACCTTCAAGAATTTCATCTGGAGTACCTGCTTTAGCTAAATCCAGTACGGCTTTCTCTCCACTCTCACTCTCCATAGAACGAGCACTTCCAGAGTGATTTCGTACACATCGGTGTTGTCGTACTGGCTGGCCAGGGCGATGACGTCTCCACCAGTTACAGGTAGAACACTGTCGGTGGCAGATGACACTCTTCACAATCTTCTTCCCCATCTTTGAAGAACTCATAAAGAATGTATGAGCTGAAATATACAAACATTAGCACCTGATAAGACACAATATATAGAAGTGAAACTCCAGTTGCTCCAGCAGTATTGCTCTCTCATTACACACACGCACTTGGTCCTTTATTTATGGAAAGTGACCAATTGCCAAAATAGCACTGTACGATACAAAACAACATACAACATACAAACATAATCGAATAAAGCTGGGGTCACCGCCTTGGAACGGTCAATGATAAACATTGGGGGTTTAAACCGGTTTTAGAGCGCTCAACCTCACACTTGGCCCAGCAGTATTCTTGTACACTTAATTGTAAATAAATATTAACCTCATAGCATTGTAACTCAAATTAAACCGTAATAAAAGCGAATAACACGTATTCAATTTAATTACCATTTAATTACTCAATGATAGTAAGGAAACCAGAGCAACAGAATTACAACTTTTTGAGGAACGATGAAATGAACGATCTAACAAGTATCAACTACATCCCTTCTTTTTACAAAAAGATTTCAGGATATAGCATCATGTAGTTAATTTATCAGATCATCGTCGTGCAACACAGGAAGAAGCCGCAATAATAGGTGTAAAAGACCTAACCAAATAAACAATATCTTTAAAAAACCTTATTCATGGATAGGTCCAAGTGACCTAAATAAAATGTAATGATAATGTCTATACCAACAAAATTGCACCTACTCAGTTCACCTTGTGTTACATATTTTGTTAAGTGTCTAATTTCTAGAATTTACTTATTAAAAAGAATCAGATAGGTAAATTCTAATTTAAAGGGACAAACAGGAAGCAAAATATACTCATAAAACAAAACTAACAATAGAAAAGAAGAAATCTTACATGTGAGGCTGTCAAATCCACGCTTTTGCCAAGCCGTATCTGCAGAGCAGGACATGCCGTATCGACTCTTGGCCTTGTACTTGGACAGAAGATTTTTTCTGACGGTTGTCTTTCTACATGTGTTATGGCCAAACAGTCTACACCTTCTTCTAGGTAGTCGTGGTGAGGGAGATGGGTTTTCAGTGCCTTCTGTTTCATTACCGGCCGACAGAAATGCATGTTGTAAGATGGACCTGAAGTATTCCAAAATAAAAGCTTCATAATAATTAACAGATGTAAAATATGCCTTCATTCAGAACACAGTTAAAAAGAACAACTATAAATTATATAATTTGCTTGCTTGAGTACAAAGATCTAAATGGTCACCTGTTCATGTACATATTTTCACTACTGATACAGAATACAGAGGTAAGTGCTTACTATATGTATGTAAACTTCTGATTAACAATTCTGATTTTTATTTGGAACATACCATTCAATTTTATAATTAAAATTGTTCAACAGTTAACTTACTTGGTTGCCGGTGATGCATCTGGTAATGCTGCTACACCCAGATCTTCTATAAGACCATCCATGCTAGCTGCTGCTACCCTCGATTCTTCTTTGGAAACGTCGCTTTAAAAAATAAATATTGATAAACACAATGGCAAACATTAATTTAACACATGTCAACAATAAATAAGTCAGAATCTGCACAGTTGCACAATGTGTCGTACCTACAAATTTGTATATAAATCACTTTTCATTATTTTTTAGCCATTTATTGAGGAAATTACAAAAAAACAATGTCAAGTGATGATGCAATAATCTTAACTTGTCAGATTTTTTTTTCCATTGGATGTTCAAGACACGTTTTGACAATTGCAATTTCACACAGAATGTTCGAATATGGTTTATGGATTAAGATTATACCAATTATTGAATTAATAAACACATAACTTAGTTTACCTCATTTCTTTTTGAAAGGTGTCTTGGGCAGCTGAATCAATAGACTGCTGGGAAACAGACTCAACAAATCTTCCAGCACGCCTTTCCATCTCCTGCAGACTTTTCCTATTTATTGGGGCGATGTTGAGGGTGGAGAGCATGTTGTTCACCTTCCCGGAACCACCAATGTTATCTATCATGGCTAAATTAAAAAAGAATAACTCAAATTAACGTCTTGTTATACCTTATAGTTTTCCTATTTACAACTAACTATTTAGTGACTTGAACAGACAACAAATTAAATATATCATTAAGCTCATTTCTGGAATGATTTTCAGTTTTAAATGTATTACGGATCATACTTGTGCTCAATAGACCCATATATTCAGAATTACTCCCTGGATGTTAATTGTTAATATTGTTATATCGTAACTGTATACTAAAATGCAACGTTTTATAACCTGTCAAAATTATTTTTGTGCTGAATTAACTTAGGATAAGACTTTACTTGTTGGATTGCAAAATTGTTTTGACCAGCATAAACATATTGCACGAAAGAGTATGTATATACACATTTTTATTAAATATTGATAAACTTACCAACACCAAGCTTTGTATTTGCTGTGAAACAAGGCATGCCTCTCCCTTTAACTCTGTGTGTCTTGCCATACGGGACTCTGTTTACATGTTCAGTCTATATTGCTGCATCTGACGTACAGGAACCCCGATAGCCCTTTTCTTAACTCGCCAACAATAGAATGTTTAGTTAATGCTACTGGTCCTAGCTTGCATTTCACACAGTATTCCAACTGATCTAAAGCCCAACTCGATGAGGCCTAAAAAAAAAAATCCTGTGTTTCGGGCAACCCGACCCTACCTAGTGGAACCCGCAGACCCTAGAGTTTTTTTTTTTTACAAAATTACCGATTTTTCTTGTTGATGACTCGCGAAATCCGTATAGTAAACATTTAGGTAAAAGGGAGCTAACTGCGTTATTCAAGCGATCCGTATCGATCAGGCGCTTTACAGGGGTAATTACTCTACACGCTATCGGTATAAAAAGCGTCTTGTCGACTCGAATCGGAGATATTAGATACCGAACGATTTTAAACTCCCAACGATTTTTGCTGAAAACTATAGGGGTGGTCAACTAGCTCGGAAAAAGTTAAAGTAACATTCTACTAGTACTTTTTATACATATTGATGCATTAAATGATAATTATATTAAGTTTTCATTATAGAATTCAATTACAATATTAAATAGCATACTGTTGAAGTGAATATATATTAACTTTTACAATTACTTTTCACCGAAACTAGTACGGAAATCAAATAATAGTAGTCAATCAGTTCAATATTTACATGTATGTAATATGATACAGTATACATGATAAAGGAGTTAAATGGTTCTTCACTTTAATAAATGTTATTTGATATAAATGGTCATTAACATTCAAATTGTACTTAAAATAGAATATATCGGTCAGAACACAAGAGTGCTCTAACGGAACTTGTGATTGTCTTGTGTCCATCTTTGAAAGACATAAACATTGTCACAAGTTTATTATCATTCTAGCAGTCATAGTAGTGGGCTTTTCATATTCGGAACATGGAACTGTAAATATCTGTATACATGTGCAATAGGTCTGGATGCCATGACTCTTCTTGATGGATTTGAAAGGAATCTGAAATTTCAAATTTGGCTCGTTATCATTACATAAAAATATATTTACAAGATGTATCTGACAACGACTATCAGTGATCAAAACAACCTTGACCGGATTATATATCTGGCATACAGGCAGACCAAGTGCTGTAATTGTCACACATTTCCATAAACATATTTTCATTTGCTGTGGGGTTATATAGATTTTGGCATCGTCATTATCAGCTCACGGGATTAAGTGCTTATGGTGGGCAGTTGTAGTCATTGGTTGTCCGTTGTCATTATTGTCATCAACAATTAGCTTTGATCAAATGAGCACTTTTTTGTTTCTATCTTCATGAAACTTGTTCACAGTATTTGGCTGAAAAAAGTTTCAGTTAAAGTAAGAACTAGGTCAAATGTGTTCAAAAACTTGGTCACCTGGTCAAATAATGATATTCACTATTTTGACAAAATTCAGAACTCCTTGAAGTTCTTTGAAGCATAAGAAATCAAACTAAAACAACTTTTGGCTGATAAATGGCCATTAATCGCTGAACTAACACCAGGATTCACATTCACCATTGGTTTCACTAATAGGAGAGGAAAAAAAAAAAAAAAAAAAAAACAGAGCCTACCCTACCTAACTTTTTTCAGACCGTTGCCCTAAACACAGGATTTTTTTTTTTAGGCCTGATCCGCCGTCAAACTCTCTACCCATGTCTGTCAACATTTTCTGGCAAATTTAGGTTTTCATTATTTTGTTTGCCCCTAGTTAAATTTGCAGCTACTGCAGTATGTCCTTTTGTATAATAATCATGATCTAAACAAGTTGCTCGTGGTCTTTTGCTCGTGTTCTTTGCTAATTTCTTGACAGCGAAACGACCTTTGGCATCTCGCGACGCCATTTTGAATACCCCGGATGTAATGACGTTTTTCTCGGCCTTCGCTATAATTTCAATTGTAACGCAGGGAACCATGTTACGTAAAAGTACGTTAATTTACCGGATTAGTCGGAAGGTCACGATATATGACGAATTATCACGAATCAACCGGAAGTATATTACCCAGGTCTTACCTTAAAATATGCTTTTTATGTATAGCTATGCAATCTAAGCGTTGTTAAACTGTTTGCACTAATTCTCGTTTGAAAATTATGATTGGTAAAATATCCCACATTTTACATTGGAAAAATCTAGTGGAAAAAGCGTTTTTTTTTAATTTTAAAGTTTTTTATTATTTCCCACTGGTTTTTTTCCCCAATTTTTGAAACTTTTAAAATGGGATTTTTTTATTTTGTAAGACAATGTGTATTTGCTAATTTGCAATCTTCGTGGTGTATAATTGATTAAATTACGCTATTCAGTGTCTATGTTATCAGAATTCCATTGTTTAAAAGCATGATAAACAGAGTCGATCTCAGATTACTGCGCTTGACCGATACAGTACATTATGGTTCAGCGCGTTATTATATTAAAGTTTTAATACTATTATTGCATATTGTGCCTAGATCGAACGTCGATTCATTGTTGTCATCTGTTATTTAGTAAATAATAAAATAAGGTAGGTTTAACATTTCAAACTCTAAAGATTTTTCATGAAACCTGAGGAATTGTTTAAATTTGGTACACACATTATTCTATTCATTTGATGAAGATACTAAAATATTGGAAATGTGCGAGTAATGAATTAACCATATGTCATGCATTTATTTCTTACTATTATAAATTTAATAATTTATAAATAAAAAATAATCCAAATAACTTGAGATATTTTGTAATATATCCGAGGTTTGAAAGCACATTACAAAATTATGCACATACCGGTTTGTTATTTCGTCAATACCGGCGTTAATATGAAATAAATTATATCACATAATAAAGCGATTAATTAAATGTATCGTTTGCTACTAAAAATGCTACAAGCCATTCGTTTCAATATAGTATGGCTTTAGTAAAGTAGTAACAAACAAGAGATGTTTGTAAAACATGTATGCACCCGACTTGCAGCCAAGTCGTCAATATATGCAATTGTTAAGTGATTGTTTTTATATTGTATGTGCACATCAACACATGGGGTGAAATTTAAGTTGATGCTTTAGAAAGTAAATATAAAGCTGAAAGAAAGATAATTATGGATTTATTTGTACAGTATATTATATAAGGATACCTGTTTTATGTTTGATTTAAACATCAAATACCCCACAACAGCTGTAGATATCCTGCGGAAACAAAATGGTATACGGAGAAAACAGTTTTCATGTTACAAGCCCCTGTGACATTGACATTTGACCTGTTGACCTCAAAATTGAAAGGCGTCTTCCTTTCCCCCCTAGTAACCAGCATACCAACTTGGATGATCATAGGTCAAATCGTATTCTACATAACATGCCATGGTCATCATTGGAGTGGGTTCCCATAGTTGTCCAGCAGAGTGCGTTGTCATTCAAATAAACCCTCGAAATACCGTATTAAACCACTGATTTGGGCACCATTAGCAGTGTCACTAACTGTTGAAATGGCTAATGCAGCTGGGGTTTCATCATGTTGAATATCCACAGTATCGGTAACACGAATTTACTTAAATAACAATAATTTTTGACGACCGTGTCCTTTATTGTACCTGTATGGTTTTAATGAAATAGGTTAAGTATTAGTAAAAGGAAGTACTCGTGTATGTGTCAACTTACACCGGAGAAATTCATTCTTTATGATCACACCATTTATATTGGTATCATCTGTATTTTGCAACAAATGGCAGTGTGAAAACTCTGAATGCACATATCCTTTCAATGACCAGTAATGTTGTATTAGCGTTATAAATAAAAAAACATATGAGGCGCGTATATGTGTAGCCGATGCAGCCGCACAGGCTAATCCGGGACGGCACTTTCCGCCTACAGTGGATTTATGCTTAGAAGAGACTTCCTTAAAACAAAAAATACCATAAAAGCGGAAAGTGTCGTCCCGGATTAGCCTGTGCGGACTGCACAGGTTAATCCTGGACAACACTTTACGCACATGCATTAAGTCTGGTTTTCCAACGACGCGCCTCATATATACGATCAGTTATCAATCCTTTTGCTGTATCATATATGCGTTTGATAAATACATGTATGCAACGTGCTGAATAATCCATGGAATAAAGTATTTCGGATTATATCATTCAATACACAAAGAAAAAAATTAAAGTTGCTAAACCTCTAATAAACATGGCAAAAAGTAGTTCGGCAATGAGGTCGTTCAGTTTATATCAATGAGAGTGACATCATTCTGATAACAGCTTTTGTGCGTGTTTGAACGTCGCACGAACATATAGGCGGAGCATAGTAATACGAAGTTTGCATTGTATCTGCAGAAATGTATTTGTCAGATCATGTTAACATTGAAATAATTTTTGAAATAGGGTTGTTAAACTCCTATTAATCAAAACTCCAAATCTTTGTTTATTAGCCGATAAACAACGCTAAGTCAAAATTAGATCTTAATTTAATCAACACGCAAAACATCGTTTACAGCACCCGGATGCACGTGGTATTTCCTGTAGACGTAAATCAACAACGTTGACGCCAGAAGAATCACCACCACGCCAGACGCACTGACAATTACCAACATCCGGTATAAGCTCTCTGCAAACAATTTCATAACATAGGGTTTATAGTTGTAAACGTACAGCGCTCGTTGTTTGAAATTAATATATATGTAATTGTCACACGTATAATTTGATAACACAAAAATATACTTCCAAAAACTGACAAAAATATATTAACACGTTTATGTGATAGTCTACGTCTATAGTTGTTCCTTACCGTTAATCGAAGATTTAGGTGTTGTTGTGTCCCATTCTTCTTCTGACTTATTTAAGGGTTGGTTGGTTTATTCGAGAAGTCATCGAATACAGACACAGTTGTTTTTATGCTGGTAACTTAGAACACACCATGCATATTAATGGACAGCATTCATCGACATAACATTTAACAAAAGCGAACGATCATTATTCGGAATACATACATTACACGTCTTCATTGCAAAGTGTTCCAAACGAAATATAAGCAAAAGTTCACTTGAGCACAAAGTGCATGTAGTGAGCTATTGTGGACGCCCGTTGTCCGTCGACCGTTTTGCTGTCAGTACATCGACCGTCCATACATCTGCGTGTCCGCAGTAAACTATTCATCCAAACAACATCTTCTCCTAAACCGATCGGCAGATTTTCACCAGACTGCACAGGAATGATCCTTGGCTTACCCTCTTTCAAAATTTTTCAATCGTTCCGGTACGCTATACCAGTGATTAAAACAGATTTCAAAGGTGAAAACTTTAAAAAAAATCTTGTCATATGAAGCCGCAAGGCTCAAAGCTTTCATATTCAGATTCTCTTGTGGTCCTCTAAATAGTCTGCTCAAATTATTCCCCATGGGTCAAAACTGGCCACGTCCCGGAGGTCGGATTTTTTATATAGACTTAAATAGCAAAATGACTTTAAAAATCTTCTCCTCTGAAACCGCAAGGCCCAGATGTTTCTTTTTTAGTATGTAGCATCCTATAGTGGTTCTCTACAAAGATTGTTAAAAAATTGCCCCTGGATTAAAAAGTGGCCATATCCCGGGGGTCATATCGCTTATATAGACTTAAATAGCAAAATGAATTTGAAAATCGACTCATCTGAACCCTCAAGGCTGAGAGCTTTCATATTTGATATGTGACATCCTCTAGTGGTCCTCTACAAGATTTGTTCAAAGTATGCCCCAGGATTCAAAACTGGACCGCCCCGGGGTCACATGTTTTTATAAAGATATAAATAGCGAAATGACTGTACAAATCTTCTTCTCTGAAACCGCAAGACCTAGAGGTTTTATATTTGGTATGCAACATCCTATTGTGGTCCTCTACAAACATTGTTCAAATAATGTCCCTGGGGTAAAATTGACCACGCTCTTGGGGACACATGTTTTCTATAGACTTATGTGGCAAGTGGACTTTTAAAATCTTATCTTCTGAAACCGCAAAGCCTAGTGTTTTCGTTTTTGTTGTTTAACAGTGTATAGTGTTCCTCTACAAAGGTAGTTCAAATTATGCCCCTGGTATAAAAAGTGGCCACAGTCGATATACTGATATGACAAATGTTCTTTAAAATGTTCTCCTCTGAAACCGCCATGGTCAAGAAAATTGGTATTTGGTATGTAACATTGTGTTGTGGTCCTCCACAAAGGTAGTTCATATTATGCTCAAGAATAACTAGATTTGGCAATACAGAGATCAGTTACAAGACTACTTATGCCTTCATGAAAATCGAGTCATAATCTTTAGTGTGTAACTATCCTAGCTTTCGAATGATTTAACCATAATATAATTATTTAGTGAAAACTGATATAAAGTCATATTCTTCAGAGATGATTCGTAGACAGAAATGCATGTATATATAATTTAACTTTAGACGACACATTCAACAACACAGTCATATAGCTAAGAGAGTTTCGACTGTTAATTGCGCTTTAATAAATCATTCGTATTAATGAATTAATTACTAGTAATTACGTTTAAGCAAACATGCATACAACATAATGGCACTTTCTTTTAACTCTACTTCTTAGAGGTCACTCGTCGAACTTTAATTTACAAGCTGATGCAACATTAAATACATGTATATTCCCTATTGTTTAATAATGAAAGTACAGTCACGAATAGCATATATATGCAAATCAATGTTTGCCGAAAGTGCACATACCGTGAAGCGATACGATCGCTATATTGCTGCGTACGGGTAAATTCTGTTTGAACGTAGCGCATGTCCACTGGCCACCTTCGTGTATAATTGTACTGTCAGAGACATTGCAAACCACACCATTTACTTTAAAACACTGACAGTGCACGTTTTCATTGGGTAGTTCGTGTTTTATACAACACTCGTCTACATCTACAGACACTATTGATTCTAAGTCTTCATGAAGTCTATACATTTTTATCAATCCTTTTGCCGTATCATTCACGGTACACGAAATTAATAACGTTGATCCATTGAGCAATCGGATGTCAGTCCTCGGAAGATCCAAACATGCAATAATTATAATATCTGTTTTTGTTCGACAACTATCACTATGCTAAAATCCTTAAAACGTCGCAAAAGTATATGGTACTTACCTTGGCCGTCAGCGAACAACAATAGTAATGCAAATACTGCCAACATAATGTAGTTAAAAATCTAATTGCAATTTTGCAATCCTTAATCAATTAAAATATGTTTATGTATCAGTAACTGACGATTTACTTATGCGCTTTTAACTAAAAGTTTTGCTGATTTATTGATTGTTCAAAACCAGCACATTTTTGCAGTTTGTACTCATATATATTATGCTAATATACTTATATATTTTCATGTTCTGTCTGCATATATAGTAACGATCGTTTTCGTTTAATATTAAACTACCGGTTTTAATTATATTAATGACAAAAGTTTAACACCCAAACTATGTAATTACGCCTTTTACACCACGTATTGCGGCTTCCTCCTGCACGACGATGATCTGTGATATGTACTATATGATGCTAGGTCTTAAAATATTGAAATCTTGTCAACAAGAAGGGATTTAGCTGATACTTGTATATACTTCATTTCATCGTGCGACAGAAAGTTGCAATTCGGTTGCTCTGGTGAACATTAAACCACTGAGTAATGAAATTGTAATTAAATTGAACTAATATTCTCTGTTATTACTATCTAAATTGAATTGCTATGCAATTAGGTTAAACTTAACAAGTGCGTGCATTTTGATTAAGTAAATGTGAGGTTTGGCATGCCTTTAAACCGGTTTAAACCCACAATGCATTGCATTGACTGTTCTAAGTGGGTGACCCCAGTTTTAATCACACAGGCGGATGTTTTGCC
The DNA here is from genome assembly GCA_027627225.1 of Congeria kusceri. Taxonomy (NCBI): domain Eukaryota; kingdom Metazoa; phylum Mollusca; class Bivalvia; order Myida; family Dreissenidae; genus Congeria; species Congeria kusceri. The sequence continues at coordinate 35,123,569 of CM051026.1, forward strand.
CCCAAGGCTTCTCCGCTTCAAAATATGTAACCATACCCTTTCTAATGAAGAAATAATTTATATGCAATGACATGTGTTACAGATGCTTTTCAAATATGTCAACGTAATGAGACTGAATAATGCTAGTATTTAAAGAACATTAATATTACTAGTTTTCAATCGTCTCGTGTTACAAATGCTTGATATTATTAACCACTTCATCGTCATCATCATCACCATCATCATCGTCATTACAATCATTTCCATCTTACTCGTCATGAAGTCGCAATTGTGCAGTGGCCTAGCGACAGGGAGGACCCGGGTTCGATCCCCACTCAAGGAGCGTTCTCAAGATCTTTCCGTAAACACCAAGTACTGGTTCTACCCAGGAAATGGACTCGAGGGTGTCTCTGTTAGCCTAAGGCTTTCGATGCAATCGAGCTAAAGTAAATAGGCTTATAACTAATCATCACAACAGTCATGATCATCATCGCCATCATCACCAACATCGTCATCATTATAACTCGTACCATCACAATCTTCGTCTTTGTCATATTATAAGTCTGTAAAATGACTAAATATATTATATACTAGTGTACAAATCTTACAAAATATCTTCGACTTATGTCACTTAACGCCTTAGTTTACGGATGAAATACAATATCATAATAATCATCATCATCATCATTTTAATCACTTTCATCATCATCATGATCATCATCAGTATCATCAGGATCGTTTTAATTTGTCGAAACTAACAAATATAAATATGTTTAACATAAATCAATTTTTGTAATGGGATAACATGGTTTATAAATGCTTGCCGTTTTGATTGTTTAGACGAACAACGTTTTGAAATACAGTTATTTATAAAACGTAAATTGAAACTATAAGTTAATCGTTTTTATTTGTATTTGGCAAAAAAACAAACACACATTTTGCCTAGTTGCGCAATTTTAAAACAGGTGCATCGTTAGCAAAATGTCCTTGCAGATCCACAATCTGAAACCCGAAAGAGCAGAAAACGCACGGGGGCTTGGTGATAAACTTCCTAAAATCTATAAATAAAACCTATTGAGACGATGTGTTCTTATCGCATTTCGAAACAACCTAAGCTCGTGGCCTTGTCCTTTTTTAACATATGCAAATGTATGTCATTCTGGATGACGACATCAACTGAAAAGCGGGGTGAGCTGTTTAAAGGTAAATACTGTGAGTACAAAGTTTGACCCCATAGTTTCAATAGTAGTAATCGATACGCGCGCATTTCAAACTTTGTATACTGCGAAATGTCGATTAATTACGGTTGTCATGGAATATGTTTGGAAAGTCATAGCAGATACAAATATAACTGGGCATAGTATAATAAGTAAAACAAACATATGCATCCACTAAGCGCTATGTAAACGCATAAATTTGAATCAGGAAAGCACTCATTTCAATAATTCACAACAAATTAACACTGTATTTTTTGTTGAAAATGTTGAACTATAATGAATAATACATTATTGACGGACTTTTTAATTTTCTCTCGTTTGTGTTGCTTATCAATTGGTACGCATGCACTATATCAAAATAAGAGCTGTCTCAGGACAGCGCGCTCGACTATTCAACCGCTTTTTCAGAGTAATGGGCCTTAATCACTACAAAAAAGGGGCATAATTCTGCTAAAATGCCGGTCAAAGCTATGTGCCTTGGCCAGTGATCTTACATAATGACCCCGAAGACATGTGTGAAGTGTCAATTGAATATCTGTTACATAGATATGTACTTGTTGCACGCAAACTTTAACCTGAATTTTCAAAGTACAAAAAAATCAGCTAAATTGCAGGACAGAGTAATGGGCCTTAGTCATTGACCTTATACAATGACCCTGAAGACATGTGAATATCTGTAGTAGTTAGAGATATGGAGTTGTTGCATGCAAAGTTTAGCCTGAATTTCTAAGTAACACAAGGAGCATAATTATGCTAAATTGCAGGTCAGAGTTTTGGGTCTTGGTCAGTGACCTTATATAATAACCATGAAGACAAGTCTTAAGTTTCAATTGAATATCTGTAGTAGTTAAAGAGGTATAGACTTGTTGAACGCAAACTTAAACCTGAATTAATAATTACAAAAAGAGCATAATTCTCCATAATTGCAGGTCAGAGTTATGTGCCTTGGTCATTTACCTTACATAATGACCCCGAAGACATGTGTAAAGATTAAGTTGAATATCTACGATGACGAGTGGGTTTATTTCCCCTCGGAACTTCGGTTAAAAACCATTGCCCGAGCACACTGCTTAACATATAAAACTCTGCTTGTATAAAACTATAAAACATCCCTTCTTTTAAAGGGTGTGACACATAGAATCTGTGCAGTGTGGGTACGGTGCTTTATATAATAATCTAAGCGTAAACATATATCAGAAGTACATACAAATACTGTTTTTAAATGAATCTTTGTAAATAGTAAAAAGAAACTGTAATATCTGCTTTAGAAATATATTTTATTAATTTATACAACACGTGTATAAACTTTAAAATCGAATATACAGCCTTTAATGAGGAATACGGTAGCGTGGGAAAGTAATTTGCATATTGAGCTTGATGCTCCAAACGGATAGTAATTGAACAAATCAAAATTCTCGTTACAAATCCGTCTGACCAATCAGCGTGAAGCATATATAATGACGTTAGGGTTGGTCGAGTATGCACTGTTATGAACAACTGCAAAGAAATATTCAAAATAATATGGTTGTCCGGTTAGCGCAGTGGTTGGTACACTCGCTTCTCACCTAGGCGTCCCGGGTTCGCTTCCCACTCCCGGCGCATGTGAGTTTGGTTGGTGGTCACCGTACCGGACAGGAGGGGTTTCCTCCGGGTACTCCGGTTTCCCCCCACAGCACAAGACCACACCAAAATTAACATCCTTCAGTAAAAAATAAATAGCTGGAAATTGCAGCTATGATTTTAAATTCGTCCCAACTTTCGTGAGTCTCTAGTAAGTTAATTCGAAGGACACACACCGAGTCCTCACATAATGCAGCCTCCGGCGCGGAAGGACCTCATAAACTTCGAAATACACACACACATATTCAAAATAATAAATCTGCTAGATGAAAATATTCAGATTTTAATATGAAAATATATATAAAATTTGAGAGAATTAATTTCTCTATGAATGCTATATATTTATATATGCTTTAATTAAGTATGAATAATCTTTGATCTGTAATTTGTGTTTATGTATTGTTTTCTTTGAGGTTTAATACTTAGGAAAAAAAAGAGAGATGATCGCCCTACAGACTAAGATTTAATGATGGAAACACATAATTTTACATGTATCATCATTTTTCTATACCAACTATTCAGCATATATGCTGTAATGGCATTGTTTGAGTCTGTTTAACTTAAAGATCTGAATGAAATATATGATTTAATAACCATATACTTTTAAAAAGTTTGGAAACAAGGGAACAATTACAGTTCCGGTTGTTTATTTAAAATAAAATTATGAACAATTTAATGTTTTACCAGATCTCTAAGTGGTTCAACATAGTTGTACAGAATAAATATGATATTTGCATGTCTTTGCTACAATATTATGCTGCCGAGATATGAGAAGGCAGAAAATTAACACTAAGTTACCTAGAAATAATGTCACAGTAAATAATACTCTGAATAAAATGAGTATTATAATGTAAAGCAATAAATAGTTGGTATTTAGGGTTCTAACCCTATTTAACTGTATGTTGAAGTAAGAATACTTCATATGATTAATAAAATGGATCAATGATCACTAAATAGTGAAGATTTAATATAATATAAATGAAAATAGACTTGCATAGCAAGTATGTTATATGTGTAGGTAATTTTAATTTTTAACATTTATGAGACATGCTGTTAACTTATGTTGAACGCTTGAAGACAGGGATTATAGCAAGATGCTCCAACGTAAGACCCTGTATGTTTGGTACATTAAGAGAGTTGGGCTATTTTAAAATGATGGTTCCCCCCAGGTGGCATTAAAACAATGTTTAAAGAAGAATGTTTATCTATATACATAAAATGCAGCAATATAGGTAGCTAGTTATAACAGTCACCTAGATAGGGCCACTTTAAACCAATATGTTAAGAATTTAACATATAATACAGTTAAGAATTAAAGAAACAAGAACATACATTATTTATAATATTTACAAAGAAACAAGAACATACATTATTTATAATATTTACAAGTTAAAAATACTTTACATGGGTGAATATGTTACTGTGTACCTTTAAAGTAATAGTCAATATGCTAACATACATGATTGTCGAAGTTAATATATTGTTGGAACACAATAAATGGGATATTCATGTTATTTAACAAGACAATAACATGGTTTAAATATAATTAGATACACTGTAATAAACTAGGTAAATGACATATTGCCACCCTGGAAGGGATAAAATGGTACATTGGAAGTGTAGGATTGGGAGGACTGGGTTGGGTTGGAAAGAAGGGGAGATAATTGAATGGGTAAGGGTATATCTATTTGAGTTGTGTCTCCTGGACCAGAGGGAGTGCACGGCTAGACTAAATTATTTAAATGTTAGCAAAAAAAGCAGAAAAGTCATAAAATCTTTAAAGAGTTGTGTAATTGAGGTAAAAGATGATGCCAACTATGGTAAAAATGGACTATAATACGGGATTTTAACTAATCCCTGATAAAAAAAACGTGCAAAGGGCCATGTCCAGATAGTAAACAAGGATATAATTATATAGACAAAATACAGTAGTAGACACGGTACCTATCACAGTATGCCAAATGTTATAATATTAGAAACTCCAATATCAATTAAATGGTATTGGTCTCGATAAGACCGAATGCAAATAATGGCAAGGTTCTGAGATCCATGCGCCGTGCACTGCATTCCGATGTAGTACTTTGAGGATGAGAGTGAAATCGGGCTGTTAGAGGGGAGGGAGGGGGTGCAATGCAGTCAACTGTACCCAGGAAAATGGACGGCCCCGCCCTTTCTGATTATCAAAACTGCAATAAAAAGGGGGCTTATAAAGATACTAAGAAATGTAAATGGTGTACTAACGTAATTCTCTCGTCTGAAAAGTGGTTTAAAATAAGGAATACCAGGTCAATACCATTGACTTGGTTTAGAAAGGGCAGGGAATTCCATAGTTTCCCAATAAAAGGTAAAACAATAATTAGCATTGAAGACTCATAGAGGGACAATGCAATAAGAAATATACAGAAACTGTAATGTTTCACAAAATTAATAAACACAATTACAGGAACTGTATCGAGGTTGGTTGGGGGTTGACTGCTCCTCACCCCCCAATGACCTAGATCTTGTCAGTTAGCTGACAGTCTAATAGCAATTTTGTCAAGGCAGAAAAGACCGGGCCCCTGGCTGCTCCCGTGGGGTCTAGCACGTTGGTAAGGTTTGAAGCTAGTCCATGGGAGTGCAATGTGGCCTGGAGCTGATCCCTCTGCCCTGTAAAGATGTTGCAATGCAGCAGAATGTGGGCTGCTGTGAAGGGCTGCTGGCACCGCGGACATACTTTCCCGCGCCACCGGGTAGAAGAGTGATTCCCATTCTTAGGCGCATGATTGCTCTGTCAAGCACAACGCTTGCTGAGTATTTGTCAGGCGGCCTGAGGGTTTTCACGAGTCTGAGAAAAGTATGTCGGTAGGCTGACAAATCGGTGGTCTGGAGATTCCACTCACTAAGGACAAATTTCTTTGCCAGTGAGCAGATCACAGTCGGCGCCAGGGATTACCCAGCATCAACAGCCCCCCTCCTGAGCCCCTCCTTAGCCCCCCCTGTCCGCCTGTTTATTCCTACTGATGTCGACGTGTGCTGGACACCATACTAAGGTAACCTTTAAAGATTTATCTAGGCACTGTTGATGAAGTTCCAAAATGTTAAATAAAATATCAGGCCTAGATCTGATATTTCTGTTTTTGATAGACTCAAGAGATGACAATGAGTCTGATAAAAAAAAAGCAGTTTTAGTAGGTTTAAAACATGGTCGGTCAGGTTAGTGGAAACAACTTTTGTGTTACGCCTTAAAACAACCGTGTATTGCAATTCATACACACACGCGCGGCTTGCTTTTCATTTTCAAAGAAGGAAATCATGTATAGGTTATTCTGCAACAAATTATAGACGCAGCCTAATGATTTGAAAAATAGTTCCGGAAATTCACAACAATTGTAAAGTAAAATACACGTGCTTAAACGTGCGATAGCAAAATTTTTGCAAACATGTAACGCAATAAAACCACACATTTTATTATATATTTTATAATTATGTTTAGAAAGGACGTTGACGTTTCGTTAATATTATTTTAGTTTGCGCTGGGTAACATTCTGTTTACACGTATTATCAATGCAAAAGCCATCACATTGTTTTCTTTAAGTTTTATCAATGAAACTAACGTCATGAGCTCAAGTTTTATCATTGAAGCTGACATCATATTTCATTGTTATGAATTGATGACGTCAATAAAACGGGCGTGTGAATTTGCGGAAAAATGGACGGAGAATAATAGTTGAAACATAGTTCTCATTCATGAGCTTTAAAGTTCAGAACAACGTCGTGTTAGAATCGAAATATTAGTTTTCAATGACAGTTTGTTGTCTTTGAACTTTTGATTTAACAGCACATTATTTCCTATTCCATAATATGACAGGAGTGTTCAGAGTGTTCTGCCGCTTTTGTAAATATTTTCGTTTTGAAATATATGACAATCTTTACGGTCTTGGTCCGTTTGCCAATCAGTGCAACAGTATCATTAAGGCTTATATATTTACGTAATTTGTAAACCGATAACATCCGGGTTTACCTTAACTAAATATACCTTTACAGATGAAAACAAATATTGATTTCAAAATGAGACATTGAAACATTGCATTCGAATTCAGATATACACCTAAGATAGACTACCTCGACTTAGACTTAGATAAAAAGCACTTTTATATAAGAACATTATTCTGAAACAAATATGAGACATGGTGTATTTTTTGACAATTACACATATACATTATTTTTAATACATTGTTGTTGTTTTTATATTTTTTCGTGAAAGCAAAAAAACACACTGTATTTCGTTATTTTGACAAGATATGTTTAATTTTTTATATATTTTTGTTGTGTTGTATCCTGATATACATTTTAAAACCATTTAACCGAAAGGACATTTAACAAGATACACACGCGATCGAATGTGTCTTAAATGTTTATTGCACGTGTTTTACAATAATGTTACTCTTTTGAAAACTGAATATACATAATTGTAAATGTATTTGAGTCTCCAAGACAGCAGTAATATATTTAAATAAGGATATAACAACCCGTACATGTTCTTTTCTAGTGTTGACCGGCATTACCAGAAGAAAGAGTATGATTTGATTTGTTTACTATTTGTTTTCCACTATAGCAAATACATTGGGACTAATGCTGTTTGAATGTCGTATTTATGTTTATCTTGTCTTCCATTGTTCTCTATGTTTAAGCTAGATATAGAGAATACAAAAGTGATCAGTTTATTTAGTTGTCTTCATTTCTAACTGTGAAAATATAGCTATGTTTACTCCACGAACTGTTATTTCGTCAATACGGTGGTGTTGATGGGATCAATTATATCACCGAATAAATCGATTTCTTAAATGTACTTGTTAGCTACTAGAACAGTACAAGTCATTCGTTTCAATAAAGTATTGGTATAGTACAGTAGTTACAAATTAATAACAGACAGGAAACATCAAACAGTAGATAATAAAAAGAGCAGATGTCACTGAGCCGCATCTATTAAAATGAACACATGTGTGCCACCGGATAAATAGATGCCATGCGTGTCAGTCCAATACGGAAGTTCAAGGATTCAGGATGCACGCGCTTAATTATTTTGCTCTGTAAAGAATCTAAGCCGGAACATATGTATTTTGTGGTTTCAGTTGTTAATTTACTGTGTTCGCTGTCAACGAATTTTAATTTCCTAGACGCACTTAAAGATTTGCCTTACAAGTTCTTCTATCCCTTACATTATTCATGTATTCTAAATCGCATTGTTTTATATTAACGTCTGTAAGTAAAATAATGTGCATACTATTTAGACAAACCTAGGTTATTGGCAATCACGGTATACGCATAGAGGTCAATGTCGTGTCGTTGAATATAGAAAGATTTATTTAAAAAATGTTGACATATGCACAGCTATAATAAATGCGAATATACGATTTGATGCAATAAGTGACTAACAAGTTAATGGGAGGCCAACAGAGGCAATTAAATCATACATTTGATTATATTAGAAACTGATGTCACACATGGCAAAATACAAAATCATATGTTTAGAGTTTAAAGGGGTAAATATTCACGATAGTTCAATAAGTGTTTTACTATGTCATTGTGAGTATTTAGTATTATTAAGCTAACACTACTCACTTTCAATTTACATGCAAACAACGTTTATAAAAAGTTAAATGATATTAAGTAATGATTGTGTAGACATGTTTTCTGTATGCGTTTTACTTACGGTGCACTAGTTTGTTTTCTGTATGCGTTTTACTTACGGTGCACTAGTTTGTTTTCTGTATGCGTTTTACTTACGGTGCACTAGTTTGTTTTCTGTATGCGTTTTACTTACGGTGCACTAGTTGTACCGTACCGTGTGTGTTTTTATTTACATTGAACCATTGTCTTAAATAGACACAGATGAACTTAGATTAGATTCATTTTATTCCTCCATAGATGAAGAGAATGACATATGTACACGAATGAATTAGCATAATTATTCAACAAACAAGCAAATATATACAAGCTGCAATTTGTATAATCAATAATAAACGAGTGTGATAGAATTCAACGAGAATACATATCTGTTGATAAATATACATATAAAGTATAGCAAGTTGTATAACCATTCAAAAAGAATCGATATAGTTATAATAGAAACCTCCAAATATTACGCTTAAATAAAACAATAACAGCTATAAAATACAGCCGATTATAGTTACCTAATATCTGTGATAATATATAAGGGATTATTTTCGTTAGCTCCAAAATTCAATGCCTTACTTACATACATGGTATGAAGACAAATTTTAAAAGGAATGTACCGTGTGAATATTTAATTAAGAGTCTGGCTCATAATGTTAAGTCTTGAACGAAATCGACATTTAAGACCAATTTAGTGAAGTGCCATCATACTGTTTAAACTAAGTTCAAGCAGTTAAACCCTGCCTAGCATTTTCACTGGAGCACAAGCTAACGGATATTTGCAAAAACAACCATCAGTGTGCTCTGTATAGAAAACGAACATTTCTATGCACTGGTCATTGACTGATATGAAGATAATTGCCTTCAATTTTTCATGACCAGAGTGTCCGATAATTGCATCCCACAAGATCAATCGATTACTGTCTTTCGTGTGACAAAAATAAGCTAATGCAAAATCATATTGTCTTTCAATGATAGACAAAATACACACACGTTTGTCTATAGGGTTTACATATAAATAGTCCAATGGTGGCTAACAACACCGTGCACAGAGATTTTTGTTTTTGTTTTTGCAATCTTACAAAATGGTGAGCAACTACATTCACTTATCACATTTCGGGTTGCAAGTTTCCTTCTCTTCAAGTTTTCATAAGCTCATCGCTAATTTGGAATTACCACATTACAATATATTATTTTCTTCCAAGCATATTTAGAAGGAAATACACCGAAATGAGGTAGAGCAACATATATTCAACAAGAAACATCAAACAAAGTCACGCTTGAACAATGCCAGTATCGTGGTCAACGCATATATAAACGGTCAACTCAAATTAGTTACGATCTTATATCAAGACTGGTTTATGTCTGGTCGCACGGAGAATTCGACCTAAGATTCGTCCTAAGTGGTTGGTACACCCACTTTTCACCGCGGCGATCGGGGTCCATTTCGGGGTCGCGGCGCAAAAGAGTTTGGTTGATGGTCAGCATTCCGGACAGATGGGATTTCCACCGGGTACTCTGGTGTCCCACAACCCCAGGGCCACATCAAAATTACAGAAATTTAACTAAAAACAAATGCCTGGAAATTGCAGTTATGATTAAAAATTACGTCACACCTTTTGATGTGTCTCTGGTAAGTAAATAAGGTAGGCGTGCTGAGAGCCGCCTTGTTCTCAGGTTCGGCGTGAAAGGACCTCATTTAATTTCGAACTACAAACAGGCTAGCTGTAAAATGTGTGTGTTGCCTTGTGTCGTTTTCTCTAGTTGCATGTTAACGCACTATACGGGGATTTTGCGTCGGCTCTCGTCCCAAGGAGACCCTCGTAACGAACTGTATTAGATCTACAAGAAAGACAAAAGGTATCACTATAGCATTTTCAACGTGCATGTTTGTTTTTTGTTTTAGGAGGAGGGGGTAACTATACATATTTAAATATTGAAACTAAACGTTGTGTCTGTATGACACCACAATGTTCAATCATCCATGGCTAGCATGATTATATTATATACCATGTACGTATTCATTAAACAATGAGGTCATACTAAGAATGTGTTTTGTTCGCATATATAATTTACGACAACAGTTTTAATGATATTTTAATGGAAACGAGGAAATACTCCTTTTAATATATGTGTTGCTTAAGACAAATTTGTGAATACATACACAGTTGGGTGGGGTTCCTCGTGTCCGTCTGAAAATATAAGTCAGTATTATACGTTAGAATTCATATGACTCGTAAATAAATTAAAATCCATAGAACTGTGTATCGTGCAATTCGTGAAATATCATACCAGAGTAATAATGAAGTATATATTCTCAATAAACTTACACGGCATATGCAATTAACACAAAGAAACATGTTTCTATACCTCTACAAGCCATTCATGGAACATATAACAATAACCTTTGGGATGTTAACGCATTAACATTTCCGTTTTCCTTACCGTTTAAAATGTGTGAAGCGGCTACATCGTCATCTGGTATATCGGGGATTGTTTCGTAATAGTGCACACTAGCAACTTTCTGTTCACTCTCTTCGTCTAGGTCCGTCCCTTGTTCCATAGCGTCGTGTGATAATGGAAAATTGTCAGCTATAGTTGACATGGTCATCATTGGACTGGGTGTATAGTTGACCAGCAGAGTGCGTTGTCTTTCAAATAAACCCTCAAAATATCGTGTTAAATCACTGATTTGGGAAACAGTAGCAGCGTCACTTCCGGTTGCAATTGCCGATAGAGCCAGGGCTTCATTATGTTGAATATCTGCAGTATATTTAACACATATTTACTAAAAATAACTATACTTGTTAACGAATTGTTGAACTGTTGTACAAGTATGCTTTAAATGTAATAGGTTAAGTTTTATTCTAACCTGACACGCGCAGAGTTTTCTATAGACAAAAAACAAAATTCACCGTTATCAAACAACCAATAACCAACCAATAAACAACCCGAACAAATCGTTCTGAAACTGTTAACTACAGTTTGCATTGTAATTGCAGAAAATGTTGTCGGGTAATGTTAGAATCGAAATAATGTTCTCATTATCGTTGTTTATCAGGTCATAAACACCGATTTATTGGTCTAATGTGGTATATTAAACGACTCGGCTAACACCATCCTGGTTGAATTCATACGAATCAGAACTCAAAATCCATGTTTATTTAAGAATAACTGACGGGTAACTGTTGGTTATTGCAGTAATAACCTACGGTTTGGAATTCCGATGCGTAAGAATTAAACCACGAGGGCGGTAACTGTTACCCGTCAATTATTTCGATTCTAACAAGATCTTATATAAAATTCGTATTTTTAAAGGTTCTGAATGAGAACTATATTTATCTATACTCCGCCCATTTTCAGAGCATTCACACGTGCGTTTCTGTGACGTCTATAAATCAAAACAATTCAAAATGACGTCAGCTTTATTGATAAAAATTGAGCGAATGACGTCATACTTATAGTTATAATACAGTGAAAATATCATGCCAAAAAGCGCAAATTAAACACATATTAACAAAACGTAAATGTTTTTTGTGAACTTAAGTATAAAATATGTAGTACAAATGTGGTTTATTTACGCTACATATTGCAACAACCATGTGTTTGTCGCAATTTGCTATCGCGCGTTTAAGCACGTGCATTTTACGGAACAATTTCTTCGAATTTCCGGAACTATTTTCAAATCATTAAGCTCCGCTCGTGTATATGTCAACTTACAACGGAATCGGCCATTCTTTATGATCACACCATCTGTATTTTGCAACAAATTAAAGTTTGAGAATTCTGATTGCACATATACTTTCAATGACCAGAAATGTTGCAGGAGTAACGTGTAGAATACACCATAAAATAAATAATTTTATATTGTTTCAATATGTACACAAAGAACACCATTGTGGTTGTTAAAACAGCTATAAACAAGTCTAAAGTAGTTCGAGAATGACGTTGTTCAGTTTGTATAAAAAAAGTGACGTCACACTGATTTTGTATGAATGAATGACTTCACTGGTAACAGCTTTGACGCGCTTTTGAACGTTGCAAGAGAATATAGGCGCAACATTGTAAAATGGAGTTTTATCTGCAGAAATGTATTTGTCAGATAATTTTAGCATCGAAATAATATTTGAAATAACATTGTCTACGAATCATAACGCCAAATCGTTATATATTAGCCGATAAACAACGCTACGTCGAAACTATTTATTAATTTAAACAAACACGCAAAACATGGTTTGCAGCACCTGCATGCACGTGGCATTTCCTGTAGACGTATATCAACAACGTACACGCCAGAAGTATTACCACCACACCAGCGGCACTAACAATTACCAACATCCGATAGAAGCTCTCTGAAAAACATGTTGTAATGGTTATAAAAGTACAGTGCTCAATGGTTAAAAGAATACATATGCTATGTCAAATATTATAATTTGATAACACTAAAATTACACCCATTAACCGACATTGCCACTACTATATTTAACCGCCCATATGTTTTTCTATGGCTGATTATCGTTTTTACTTGTTCCTTACCGTTAATGGAAGATTGGCGTGCCGTTGTGTCCCATAATTCTTCTGACTGGTTCAAGGGCGTGATTGGTTTATTCAAGATTTCATCTAACATCGACACAGTTGTCCTGTCGCTAGTCAATGTGCGTACACCTGTTCATACGTAATAATTCGTGCGTTACACTAATATATTATCAATATATTATAAGTAAGAAGTATAATTGGTTTTGACAAAAAAAATGAAACCAAGTTGCAATACCAGTTTTTTCGTCATGAAAATCGAATCGAATGTGTTTATCTTTGTGTAACTGTTACTTCATATTAAGGACTACACATTTCTGTTCAAGTAATATAAAGTAATATGCTTCAGAGGCGATACACGGACATATTAAATATGACTAATCTTAGACATATGACCACACATTAGTTCATGCTATGCGGTGAATGAGTGAAGAATACCAGTGAATGATAACCCGATCATTTCACTCCCGGTCGAGTGAAATTATAACGTTTGATCATTTCATTCTTGGTTATATGGAACTATTTTTAACTTTGTTGTATGTTTATGGTTTGAAAGTATGTGAATAACCTAATCATCAGTGCAAACATCGGCCTTTATGAACAACAGAAAACACATAATAAAATTCAATAAAAATATAATTAAGCGACAACGACGCAGTAAGAGTCGCACTATTTTCCTACCACAGCAGTGATCGACTATTTTGGAATCATAATGACTCGCGTATTTGTTTATTTATCGTTCAAAAGCATAAAATAAAAAGAAAATTTGTTTAATACAGTGTAAAATCGTCGTCATAGAAACTAGATATTTTCACTCGTGGCTGCGCCACTCGTGATTATATTGTTTCTATGACCACTCATGAAATAAAATACGATCTTACACTGCATTAAACAAATATCCTCTATGTCATAATATAGCTAGGCGAGATGCGATTGCTGATTAGTTTTGCGCGTGTATAAATTAGAAGTATTAATCCAATACGTTTAAGCAAACATGCGGCAACTATGTTTAATATTAAATCACTACATCTTACAACTCACTCGTCAAACGTTAATGTACAGGCCGATGCAACATCAAACACGTATAAATAAACAATATTGTTTATTTATTAAATAAAGCTGTGATGATTTTACCTCTAATAAGTGCAAGATTATGCCGAAAGTGCACAAACCGTGTAGCGATACGATCGCTACATTACAGCAAACGGGTAAATTCTGTTTGAACGTAGCACATTTCCACTGGTCACCTTCAGTTATAATTGTACTGCCAGATATATTGCAAACCACACAATTTCCTTTCAAACACTGACAGTACACGTTTTCATTAGGTAGTTCGGTTTGAAAAGAACAATCGTCTACAGTTACAGATACTATTGATTTTAAGTTCTCAGGCAGTCTATAAAGTTTAATCAACCCTGTTGCTATATCATTAAAGGTACACGAAATTGATAACGTTGGTCCATAGAGTAATCTGATGTCAATCCTCGATTGATCCAAACCTGCAATAGTTATAATCTATTTTTGTTCGACAACATGCACGTTTCGTGAAAACATCACTATGCTAAAATTCTTAAAACGTCGCTAAGTATAAGCTACTTACCTTGGACATCAGCGAACAACAGTAGTAAAGCAACTACTGTCAAAATAGTGTAGGAAATCTACTTGCAATTTTCAATCTTTAATCAATTAAAATATGTTTATGTATCAGTAACTGACGATTTACTAACTTAAGGCGCTTTTTAACGTTTTGCTGATTTATTGATTGTTCAAAACCAGGACATTTTTGCAGTTTGTACTTATATACGTATATATCTTCTGCTTATTTACTTATGTATTTTCATTTTCTGTCTGCATAAATAGTAACAATCGTTTTCGTGTAATATTAAACTACTGATTTAAATAATATTAATGACAACAGTTAAACAACCAAGCTATACAATATCGCCTTTTACACCAAATATTACGGCTTCTTCCTAAGATGCACGACGATGATCTGTGATATGCACTATATGATTCTGTGTCTTGAAATCTAGGAATAATGTCAACAAGAAGGGATTTAGCTGATACTTTATTAACTTCATTTCATCGTGCCTCAGAAAGTTGCAATGCTGTGGTGAACATTAAACCGTTGTGTAATGAAATTGTAATTAAATTGAACTAATATTCTCTTGTATTACTATTTAAATTGAATTGCAATGCCATGAGGTTAAACTTTATTTACACGTGCGTGTATTTTTATTAATAAAGTGTGAGGTCCGGCATGCCTTTAAACCGGTTTAAACCCCCAATGATTTGCATTGACCGTTCCAAGACGGTGACCCCAGTTTTAAACATACAGGCGGATGTTTTGCATCCAGGGCTCCTCCGCAGGTGATGTAATAACTTATATGCAATGACGTGTGTTACAGATGCTTTCAAATATGTCAACGTAAAGAGCATGACTACTGCTAGTATTAAAAGAACATTCATATTACTGGTATCCAATCGTCTCGTGTTACAAATGCTTGATATTATTAACCACCTCATCATCATTATCACCATCATCATCATCATTATCATCATAACAATCATTACCATCTTAATCATCATAAAGTCGCAATGGTGTAGTGGCCTTGTGACCGGGAGGATCCGGGTTCGATCTTCACTCAGGGAGCGTTCTCAAGATCTTTCCGTAAACACCAAGTACTGGTTCTTCCCAGGAAATGGAGTCGAAGGTGTCTCTGTAAGCCTAAAGCTTTCGATGCAATCAAGCTAAAATAAATAGGCTTATAACAAATCATCACAACAGTCATGGTCATCATCATGATCATCATCATCACCATCATCAACAACATCATAATCATTATGACTCGTACCATCTCAATCTTCGTCTTTGTCATATTCGACTTATTTCACTTAACGCCTTGGATTACGGACACTATACAATATCATAATCGTCATCATCATTTTAATCATTTTCAGCATCATCATGATCATCATCACTGTCATCATGGTCGTTTTAATTTGTCGAAACTAACAAATATAAATATGTTTAACATAAATATTTTTTTGGAAAGGAATAACATGGTTTATAATTATTGTCGTGTCGATTGTTTAGAGGAACAATTTTTTAAAATACAGTTGTTTATAAAAAAAAAGTAAATTGATAATATAAGTTATTCGTTTTTATTTGTTTTTTTGCAATAAAACGAACACACGTCTTCCCAAATCACGCAATCATAAACAGGTGTATCTTTCGTAAAATGTCCTTGCTCATCCACTATCTGAAAACCGAATGAGCAAAATACGTACGTGGAGCTTTGTGATAAACGTCATAACATCTATAAAGAAAACCTATTGTGACGATGTATTCTTACCGCGCTTCGAAACAACCTTAGCTCGTTACCTTGTCCTTTTTGAACAAACAATAATAAGCAGTTATAAGCCATGACAACATCAGCTGAAACGCGGGGTAAGATAAACACTGTGAATACAAAGTTTGACCCCTTAGTTTCAATAGTAGTAATCGATACGTGCGCATTGCAAAGTTTGTATACTGCAAAATGTCGATTAATTACCGTTGTCATGGAATATGTTTGGAAAGTGACAGCAGATACAGTGGGGTCATCGATTGTGTTCCGCAAATAAGCGATTAATTGCGATTGCGTTTTAAGTCGTTGGAATCCGTTGAAATCCGATTGCTAGCGTTTGTTAGCGTTGCTACTGTAGTGCGCATGCGTAGGGTGAAAAGCGCTAGAAAGGACTGGATTGGTTGTTTGCACACTTTTAAGCCAATCAAAATGCCGATAGTGGGAAGACAACAGCGCCCTCTGGCCAAGTGGTCCTAATTAAATAATTATCAGCGGAACATTAACTCCGCCCTCTGAAAGCTTTATCTCAATATTAAATGTAGCTCAAAATAAAAATAAAGCTAGTATTTAATGTTAATGTCATATATATATTAAATGCATATGGTTATGAGAAAAATGCATATTATTGCAGTCATTAATAAAAATTCAAACTGAGTATTCGCAAGTCAATATTACGAAAAATAACCAATTCGAACAATTACGTCATCATAAACATAATAGTAATAATAAATATTATTATTATTATTATTATTATTATATGGTGGTAATATTTTAGAAATGATAATAATAATAATAATAATAATAATAATAATAATAATAATATACTTATAATAAACCATCATCATTCTCATCATCTTCATCATCATCATTTTAAAACGTTCTATAATAACGTTTTCTGTGGTTAGATTGGTATCATTTAATATGTGTGCTTCTTTTTTCATGAATATCTTTATATATGCAACAGATTATCGTAAGTGTCGGTGCAACATTTTAATCGCTTTGATCAAACATTCTTAGCACAACGCCGGTACTTCGCACGACGTAGACAGTGATAATCTGAATTGCAAATCGATAACATGTTACTCGTAAAAATACTGGTATTTTAAAATATCAGCTAAACCCCGACGGTTTATCCACAACATCGTGCACCGCGTAGTAAAGTGTACACTAATTGAATAACGAATGTAACCAAAGGAACAACATAAGAAGTATTTTTTGTGGAAGCAGCATCAGCAGTTGTGGCAGTAGTAGTTAGTAGTAATAGTACAATTAGTAATGGTAGTAACGACGTCAGAAATGGTACTATCTGATTTATTGTCAAGTTGCCGAAAAACTTTTTAATCAGTTTGCAGTAGCCATGATAATTCAATCAGATATTGTTTATTGATTTGATTTTTATTGCAAATGCTCACTAAGTATAATTGTGTAAACATTGTGACATTTTAATTCGGTAATATTTGGGAACGTTGGTAAACTTCGTTAATTGAACACAACATTGTAGAAAAAATGTGTTCTGGAATTCTCAGATATAAATGTATATTCAATTTAAAACAATTACAAGATCATGAATAATCAGCATGTTATAACGAGTACTATTTTGGTCCATTGTGTTCATATTAAATAATGTTATGTATGTTTAGTTCACAACAAAATAACAGTTACTTAACTGTGCATTAGCATTTAGTTATTATAAAATATAGGACAGTTCGAGTAAATCGAATTTTGCGATTTAAATAGAAATATAGCAAATGGTTGCTGATACTTGTTCGGTTATATTCCCGTATAGACTGCAATAACATTGTGCAAGTTCAATGTAACACAAAACCCTTGCTTTTGTTTGGAACGTTAAAATATAATATGTAATTTTGTAAATTATTACTCACATGGGTGAACACATTTGATTGCATTTCAATTATTTGCCTCTTTATGTTTAATATGAACACAAGTAGAAAAAACACACAATAATTTATGGAAAAAAAGCATGAAGCACACAAACACGCGCTTACACACACCAACATAATTCAATTAAATGTGCCTACTACTATGTTATGATTTCTTATTCATTTGTATTCAGTTAAGTATTCTGACATTGTGTTTTGATAATGCTCTTAAATGATGAGCTGTAATATGCTGTCGTTAATACACATTTTATTCTTGTGTGTGTTTGTTTAATTTTTATTTTTTTGTAGTCATCACATAAAAACATTTTACAACACGATAAGTTGCTATCAATTATTATACCAGAACACATGTCTGGTGACAACACGCCCAGCAGGGTACTGCAATATTAAATACGGATAGCTGTTTGATCAAACCATGTATATAGAGACTACATGTTTGGTGCCTTGATGGAGAAAGTTTATCCGGTGAGGCTTAAAAAATGAAAAAACGGCGAGCTTTAGCGAGCCCTATTTTTGTTTTCGGGCCGAACCGGATAAACTTTCTCCTTCCCGGCACCTACCGTGTATTCTATTTATCCTGAGTTCTATTCAATTAAATTTAAAAACACCAAACACTAAAGTTTTAAATTCAAAAAAATATTCTAGACGGGCCTAGACCTAATAACTCGCTTGCATGAATGCGTACTACCCGGAAAAACTAGTTTTCTATTTCTTAATCACCTTTTGCAAAAAGCAAAAGTAAAATATTAATAAATCTTATTTGCTGATGTCAGTCAAACTCCTCGCAGATGTTACCTCCCCTATCAATTAACAGTAACAACTGCCATCACAAGTAAAATCCTTCCAGATCTGGAAGGATTTCGTGTTTGTAACTTTTACTTATTTAATGCAACTCAGTGCAATATTCTACATAATTGGACTTTTTATATTTGGTTTGCAGTCAATAATGAAAACAGAAAAGGAAAATAACTAATTAAAACCATAAATAATATCTAAAAGATTTTAATCGATCATCATCACATGGTTTGTTAAGACGGCAGGGATTTGATTAGAGCTATGCTCGGAACCATTCAAATCTCTGCGCGGAGGTTGGATGTCAGTACGACACGAAAGCGACGTAGTAAATCTGCTTTTGTTTTAAACCGGATTATATTGGTTTTTAAAGAGTAAATTTACACATTGTAGTCAAACGAAAACGCGAATGTTTTTCAGTTTAAAATAGGCCTACATGAAATGGGAATAAATATTTAGTGTTTCTGTGTTTTGGATGGAGTAGATCTATATCATGCAAGAGCATTCAGATAAAAAGTGTATGGAATATTTGCCTCGAATGGAAACGGTGAGATTGATCCCTTTTCAATTTTCTACGATTTACTCGGATAGTTTTGGGTGGCGGACAGTGTAACTGAACGTGAAATAAATCATAAAATGTTTAGTTCTACGTTAAAATTTTTATCACTTTTTTTCATTTCTTTTCATCGGAAATTTATATAAAAGGTTATTTCTTTGATGAATATGCTCTGTTTGTTGACCAAAGAAAGTCTATCCACAAAGAATAAACCGCTTGCATCAGATTCAAGTGTGTTGAAATGGAATGGAACTGGAAGGAAGATTTTGTTAACCAGTTAAATGGAATGTGAGGACAAACAACTCATTTGTTTTTTAACTCTGTTAAACTAGGCAACACAAAGTTTGTATCGATGAAAAACTCTGGTAAGTAGACTTTATGCTGTATCATTCTCGACAATGTTGTTATCCGGCGCGTACGAATACCTATTGACGGTATATCACAGTCACGTGATCTACTGCCGGATATCAACAAGTGTATACGGTCACCTATTTATTAGGTCACTGTCTGTTTGGGTTAGTAGCAGGATAAATAAATAAATATATATATATATTTAATATGATTTTTATATGTCTGCTAGTTTTATAATGTATTATTATTATCATTATTATTATTATTAATTATTAATATTTTTATTATTATTATTATAATTTTTATTATTATTATTATTATTATTATCAGTAGCATCATCATCAGCAGCAGCAGCAGCAGCAGTAGCAACAGTAGCAGCAGCGGTATTAGTAGTGAAGGTGTAGTTGTAGTAGTAGTAGTATTAGCAGTTGTAGTATTAGTAGTATTAGTAGTAGTAGTTGTAGTAGTAGTAGTAGTAGTAGCAGTAGTAGCAGTAGTAGCAGTAGCAGCAGCGGTATTAGTAGTGAAGGTGTAGTTGTAGTAGTAGTAGTATTAGTAGTAGTATTAGTAGTAGTAGTAGTAGTAGTAGTAGTAGTAGTAGTAGTAGTAGTAGTAGTAGTAGTAGTAGTAGTAGTAGTAGTAATAGCTGTCGCAGTAGCAGTAGCAGCAGCAGCAGCAGCAGCAGTGCAATTATTAATAAGTTACTTAATGAGAATATTGGACCATGTAAGTCATACTGGAGTTGACAATTTAACACTCACACGTATAAGTGAACGCAATTTAGCAAGATAACAATTATACCAGCGTTTCTTAAATTGTTAGAATGCTATGGTTACTGCATTACAAAATTTAATCCAGTTATACAAAGCGTACTAAGCATTTCATAATAGTCTGAAAGATAAATTAAAAAACTTAAATAATTATAGCGCAAAGAAAAGTACAATATTATAAAGATTGTTATACACAACGTATTTAGTGATTGACCGTTGACTGTAAAAAATCCTGATCTGATGTGGCCGTTTGTTTACCAAATTATTAAAAATCTTGCACCTGTTAAGAATTATTGACTTGAAGTTGATTAAACAATGACCAATCTTTAAAAATATCACAGTTTCGACAAATTATCTTCTTCACACTTTAGAATATTAACCTAACAGTCACATCAGTATTAAATTGAAATTGAGTAATAGTGTATGCATGACAAAAGACACAATTACTTGAGCATGTGTGAAAAAGGTGATTAAAGGTAGCCGATAAAGAAGAATTAGTGCAATAAGCTGTCAACAAGCATTTTAACCTTAGTATTCAAAAATCTATGAAATATCTCAATTTATTTATTCCATAAATATCACAGACAGTAAAATGTACAATAAAATAAAATAAAACGAATTGAAGAAATAATCAAACAAACAAACAAACAAACAAACACACCAGTAAATAAATAAATAAATAAATAATAAAATATTTAATTACTGCCTTTTAAGTGGTTTATAATTTATAGTTAGCCACGCCCCATTATCGCTTACAAAGGAAAACTGGTGGTAGTTTAAAAAAAGATTCATAAGCCCCGCCCTTTCACCGCTTTTTATTAGATATTTCCGCCTTTGAGCGGCTGCGCATGCGTAGCAATTAATCGCTAAAGATAGCGTTTGCGCTGAAAAGCGGTGAATTACGTAATTCAGCAGTTAAAAGCGGATGAAAAACGCTGAAAACCGTTTAAACGGGTGAAAAAGGTTTAAAACGTATTTTAATTGCGATTCTTTACCGATTACTGGCGGAACACAATCGCTGACCCTACTGTACATGTATGTTTAACTGACCCCCGATAATCGCGGCGATCCATGGTGATCTTATCGATATAAAATCGAAATGGTCAAACTCTTCGCAGAGGTTGCTTCCCAATTGGTACTCTTCAATTACCACTGACACCACGAGTTCAACACTTACATATTTTGAAGATTTTAGGGGGGACATTCTGAATTTATAATGATAATTTTATAATATTCAGACAGAAATGTTGCAAGATTGGTCCAGGTATAGATATTACGAGTTAACATGAAAAACAAAACAGGATATATGAAAAGTAATCATAACGACGCAATGATTTTATAAAAGAGTGTCCACGTGCTTTTCTTCTGCTTGTTTACTATTTTAATTCGCGCTGTATGATCGGAAATTAATGTCGGTAGGGACTTAAAATTGAGCTATGCGGCGATATACAACGCAAGAAAATTGCGCGCTTCCACGGTGACCAGAGTGGAATTTCACACAACAGTGAATCGCGGTGACACGTAAATTAAGGCTGAAACCACGCGACACGTAGTGTAACGTATACAAAATAACTTTTGTAAATCATGCTGTTAGCAATAATCTCTCTATATAAACTAAATTGACAATTGTGTTTTCGCCATGTGTTCGTTCTGATTTATGAACAAGGTCCATGTTTACCGTTAGAATCGTTGGTAGTTGAGATAATTATTGTTTGATCGTTTGGGATGGACACAGTATTTGAGATTGTTGCCGCAGTTGAGCTACCAAATGTTTCTATAAATGGACCAATTTGATTACTTAACACGGCATATTAAATACGGATTAACGTGTAATTGAGAATTATGTGTTTGATGATGAATACTCATAAAGTAATGACGTAACTGGACGTGAATCTTTATATGTTGTTTAAAGATTGTCAAACTATGAGGCCGAAGCATATCAAACAACACATTTGTCCTTCAGTAAAGCGAAGCTCCTTTCAAAATAGTTCAACACCAAAGGGTAAAGCACACATAGGTTACACTTATAACATGATTAACTTGGCGACTGATTCGTAAAACAGAACTGCATGCTCATTATAATAGTGTTGGATACACATTTTTACGTATAACAAGAAACGCTCCTCTTGTTCCATCGATGGACAAACAACAGCTTTACGACAACGTGCAGTACTCATTTTGAAGTGCAATATTAGTTACTTTTAATGTGTCAGGCACACAAACGATATACGTATATATACTTTAGAGTATATTCATAATACCTTCAAATGCGGTCGTTGATTCCGTTTCATTTCCCAAACTCGTTTCTGTGTTAATTACGTATGTGCTCGATGCTAACGAAATATAGTCGTGTGCTGGACTGGTACCTGGGTTAATGTATACATTGTACCAGTATATAATTATGTTAACCTGCTAAATCAGCTTGTAGTGTGTCATTGGAAATACAACAATTTGAATGTAGCAGCTGAAATTAAATATATTTCAATTAAGAAATAGTACAGACCACTGATGGCCCCCTCGCATTATAGTGACCGATCAGTCAGCCCAAAAACGTTTAACGGACTGAAGCCGATGGCTGACTGGGTGGTCACTCTAATGCGAGGAGGTTCGAAGTCGTCTGTGCATGTTCTTATATTATACAGCACATGTTTAGTAGAGAAGTTTTGTGATAAAATGATAATATATCTCAAGCATAACACGATGCCCTATAGATCTACCACAAAACATTTCTTTATTTCGTGCTGAAATATACAACATCTTTTATAAGACAAACGATATTCTGGCCGTTTGCAAAACAGTGGCGTTGTGAAATAACAACAATGAATCTTTCTCTTAAATTCTCTTTGAGTTGTAGTAAATGTCACCAATTAAACCCTTGTTTTTAACCCATTTCTTCAGCTTGTTTTTTTCGAACAGCACGCAATAATGACGCCATTTCAAACATTTAGACTGCGTCACGTTATTTTGGGTAAACAACCTCTATACTTTATGTAATCGCATATTTTAGTACGAAATTTACGTTGACGAAACGGAATTTATGCAAAGAACTACCTGTATCTCGATACGTTTACGATCGTAGAAAAATCTCAAATATTAATTAAAGAAAACTCAACATTTTGCTATCATGAAAAAAACTCTTCTATATCATTATTAACCTACTTGTACCACAAATGCAAAATTTCAGGACGATCAGCTAAGTAGAAATGCCCCCAAAACGCATTTGAGAATGACACATGATAAGCCATCTGGCTTGCGCTTCAGTACAATGATTGTATATGGAGCGTGAACTAAAATTCGCACCTAAATCACATAAACCAGTTAAAATACCGGTACATTTAGACTTATTTAATGCAATGGACAGTCATAAGGCATAAAACGTGTAATATTCGCGTATAACATGATTCGATGTGCTTTGAGATGCATAAGGCGAGTTTCCGTACTTTTTTTCTTTTTTTTTTTACTCGAAAAAACAGGTTTCGCTTTAAAAAGTGTAGATAAGTTACGATATTATTCACATTTATTTCCTTGAAACTAATAAACGCAATAAAATAACATAGTTACATAGTGATTTTATGTATAAGCGGACCCTAAAGGGACGGTCCCTGGTTTTCTTAAAGGTTAGAAATCAGTAAATCCAATTCCCATAGGGTCCCATTATAAAACGGCAAACTTTCCAAACATTTTTCTAGCATTTCCTTTATTTCAGATTATGCAAGCCTGGTATCAATTTAAAGATCAAACTGTCCTCTTCCAAAATGTGCAATAAAAAGATATGTTATGTTACTTCTAAGAAAATGCATCTCACCTGAATGCAGGCACCGGTAAAAAACAGATTTTCGGCAGTCATATTTCGACAAAAGCCCCATACCACAGTAAACACACTCCAAAAGTTCACCTTTCAAGTTAGCCTCCAATGAAATGCACCAAAATGTTGCAGACACGCAGAGGATAATAGAAAAAACAACAAAAGGCATGTCTGAGATACCTAAATGGCTTTTATGCCAGAAGAGAAGAGCAACTCTTTAGTAATAGGCACTACTTTTGAATGGACCATGGAGGGATACACAATAATTTACTGGTATCTAACCCGAAACGCCTCGCAGAACTGAGGTTACACACAACTAGAGCTGACCGGGCACCACACGAAATAGCGCCTGCTGGCTCCGGGAACTATACTATTTAGTCGGCCCGCTAAAATGGCATTTTGAAATTAACCTAAATTATGGACCGTTGACTTTTATATACCAAAGAAGAAACATATTTATGTAAAAGGTATAATATTTATAGATAATGATTTTTGTGTGCATTTTTGCCTCGTTTGTTATTGTTTGAGAAATAAAAGTCCTTGTATTTTATAAAAATGTTTGTAACCGTGAAGTAAACAAAAACCCAATGTTAACCCAAAAGTCCATTATAATTGTTATAGGAGTAAATGTATTTCGCAATACTGTTATACGAACACAAGTAAATCGTAAATACCTTGTAGCGATACGATCGCTATATTGCTGTAAACTGGTGATCTATGTTTGAACGTAGCGCATTTCCACTGGTCACCTTCATTTATAATTCCTCTGTCAGAAATAATGCATACCACAGTGTTATTTGTCAAACACTCACATTGTATTGTTCCATTAGGTAGTGTGGTTTTTGAAGCACACTCGTCTACATTTACAGACACTACTGATTCTAAAGTATCAGGCAGTCTATAAATCTTGATCAACCCAGAAGAATTATCATTAACTGTGCACGAAACTGATAGTTGTGTGGCATCAAACAATTTAATGTCAATCTTCGGGTGTTGTAAGCCTGAAATAAGTATAGTATCGATAATTGCTCAACAATATCCAAGATTCATGAAAACATCACTTTGCTAGAATATTTAAAACTTCGCAAAAGTATTTTGTACTTACACTGAACATCAGCGAACACCAATAGTAATGCGCCTACTGCCAACATAATTTAAGGAAAAATTAAATTGCAATTTGCAATCTTTAATAAGTTAAAATACGTCGTTGTATCAGTCACAGGCTAGTAACTAACGTGCATTAACCGTTTGGCTGATTTATCGATTGTTCTCGCACAAAACAGAAACAGGACATTTTTGCAGCACTTTGCAACACATTGTATACTTTAGTATAAGGTTTTTCATGCATTGCCCTTCGTACACCACTTTTATTTTATGCATGTACTCATAAGGAATTGTATACCTCTCTTACTGTGAAGGGGCATGCATACATGTAACAGCCCGTGGTTTAACCCTAGGTTTTATTTAACATGTAGGCTTTACACACTTTTTTTTTAGAAACAGGTTTTTTATCACGCACTATAACACTGGAGATAATTTGTGTTTACTCTCGGGTCAAATAAGAATAATGTGCATATTTGGTCACTTTAATGAAACAAGGAAATTCAAACGTTTCTAAAAATTATGAGTTGTTGCTATATATTGCTCAAATTAAATGCATTGTATCAACGTCATACATTATTGAAAATGCACATTTACAACAAAACAGGGATGGCAAAGAATATTCGAATAATAAATAATATTCGAATATGTTTTAGGTATTCGAATACTTACCTTTCCGATTAAATTAAAGTTAAATTAGCATACAAAATACAGTATATGTCAATGTTGGCCTCTAAATATCAAGTACTCATGACGCCTTAACTTCACTAGTACGCAGTTTAGATGTCAAAACCTATTGTTAAGTTGTTGACAGTTCGTTGTTACAGCATGTTAATCCCATTCTGTGGACCATTGCATATTGTATCAGTAGAAGGAAATTAAAGCGACTTATGGATGATAACTTGGTGTTACTGCGTACATGTGCTCTGAAATAACGCATCGCGTCCCTAGGTATACCGGATGGTTTGCGGTACTCTGAACACATGCTTGAAAGTCGTGTTAACAAGCAGTATAGTTGTCAACAAAGCATGAGACTAGTCGAGGGCTAAGTCTTTTTCAAATGTAGTTAGTTAATATTTCTGCATCCAACGATC
Source organism: Congeria kusceri (assembly GCA_027627225.1). Lineage (NCBI taxonomy): Eukaryota > Metazoa > Mollusca > Bivalvia > Myida > Dreissenidae > Congeria > Congeria kusceri. The sequence continues at coordinate 35,150,293 of CM051026.1, forward strand.
GAATATTCTAATATTCTAATACTTTATCAATCAAATATTGGAATATGAATTTTAGTATGTGTTGCCATCCCTACAACAAAATATTCATTTGTTGTCTGGAGCTACTGCATGAAAACCTGTCAAAATGTCTGAATATCCAAATCGCAATATCTAAACGTGTTCTAGCTCAGTATCGAATGAGACCGCCAAAGCTCCGGTCTCCATTCTGAGGCCTCTGCCCTGTACTAAACTATTGATTTTATGTCAACATAAATTTCTCCCCCTAACCAGTGACTTCAGCTTGCGTAGAAACTTTCGTTGTCACAGTCTAACAACTTTGCCTCTTAAATTTTTGCGCAACATTCAATCTTTAGAACTTAACAATATATCATTAGTCTGTGAAATACGGATTTTGTCGTAAGGTCCGACGAAATGCAGAAACCAAATGCTGTTTAAAATAAACAAATTCGATTCCCGTTTTTAACAAGTTACCTATTTGACAGTGTACAATATACCTTAAAGGTAAGCTTGTAGTTCCATGAAATTAACATGTATGTGTTAAGCACGTTTTAGGCAAATGTACGCAACTAACAATATAAGCATCCTTAAAGATATATTATCGTTATTTTAACATTGTATTCATTTTTATTCGATTTAATCGATCAGTTTATATGCGAACGAAATATGAATTAGACAGTAAACAAGAGCTGTGAGAGGACAGCGCTCTGGAATATTGAAGTATTTCAATTGGTACATAGTTTGGACAGTGAAAGGGAAATAAATTTGTTAAAATAACAATCTTTTAAGTGAAGCCTTCTATAATTTATAATTTTTTGAACAAAAACTTTAACCACAAAATCTATTTCAAAAGTGTGAATAACTCTGTCAAAAGACAAAACGGAGTTATGAATAATGCTGCCCCTGATACTAGAGTTGATCACAAAGGTTTGTTCCAAGTTTCAAGTGAATATCTTATGTAGTTTTGAAGTTACAAAACTATTGAATATAAACTTGAACCAGAAAATCTATGTGAAAAGAGGGGAATAACTCTGTCAAAATACAAAGCAGAGTTATGGGTAATGTTGCTCCTGATACTAGAGTTGGTGAAAAAGGTTACTTCCAAGTTTAAAGCTAAAAGCTTATGTAGTTTTAAAGTTACAATTTTTTTTAATATGAACTTTACCAGAATATCTATGTGATAAAATTTCATTACTCTATTAAAATACAAAAAGAATTATGGGGAATATTGCCCCTAATACTGGAGTTGATGACAAAGGTTAGTTCCAAGTTTCAAGTGAATAACTTATGTAGTTTTGAAGTTACACAACTTTTGAATATAAACTTTAACCAGAAAATCTGAGTGAAAACGGGGCATAACCTTGCTACTGGAGTTGATGACAAAGGTATATTCCAAGTTTCAAGTTTCAAGTGAATAACTTTTGTAGTTTTGAAGTTACAAAACTTGGGAATAAAAACTTTAACCAGGGGGTAGTAGGATAGCTCACATTTTCTTCGAATAGTCGAGCTAAAAATAGTTAAGTATTGGATCAGGTTTTGATCCAAGAATTAACAGTTTTAGAGATCATATATCATTGAACTGGGATCATTAATATGAATTTTTTTTTTCTTGTGACATGTAGCGTGTCAAGTGTGAACAACGGATGGAGAGCGTCCGTCGATCCAATAAGCTCATCTGGCACTAAGTCATGCCCAATAATTACTCTGAATTTATTTGATTTAACACATTTTAGACGATTTAATGTCTATTATCAGATATGTAACAATGTCATTTAATACGTGGAGCTGTTTCAGCTGTGTTTAAGGTAAAATCAGTTGTATATTATAAAAAAGAGAATATTGAAAAACATCGACAATATCTGGACTTTACACATTAATGATAGACTTTGAAGTATTGGATATTGAATAATGCACCAAAAAATTGAGACGAAAAGATGTTGGAGCGTGTGAAAGACAGCTTCTGCGACTGCTGCATTGACTGGTAGAGGTGAGCGTTTTCTGTTGACATGAAGTCAACATTTTGAAGACAAGCCAGAGGCGGCCGAGTGGAGACTGGAGCTGGAATGTCAATACTGTGCTACAACTAGGCGAGACCTTATGATTTAGAGATTTAGTAGGCTGACAAGCAAGAATATGTGAACACGTCTTCTGTTGTTCCTCAAACATTGTTGAGTAATTTGTTTTTGACTGGACATTTGTGTGCCCTGTTATGGCCATAATTTCAGTGGGTGGAGTATTTGCATTTCGGAAATTTTGGACCAAGAATTTGCGGGCTGAGTGGTTTGTAATTCTCCTGTGCTCAGGAAATCCTGTGTCACTGGCCATTACCTTCAGCATCTTGCCAAGTTTGTTAGCACAAGAACAATTGACATGCCGTTTCATTTGTGCGCGTTGCTAGATAAAAATGATGCTGTTCTTAATAAAAATCATTTGGACGCATATCGGCATAGAGCTTGTATATCGACACAGGATTTCTGGGTCCATCAGTGGCGAACAGTTCTGGTGACATTTTACTGATATCGGCGAAGTTCTCTCCCGTCCTGTTTTTGTTTTTGGGCGCTCGTTTAACTCGAGATACTCTAAACCATTCGAGTCGATCCTAAGGCGATCGTCTCCCCACCTGACAAATAAAAAACAACACAACTGGTGTATAATGATCCAATATTTTAAAAAGATAATAATAATAATGATAATAATAATAATAATAATAATAATAATAATAATAATAATAATATCAATGCTCATAATGCTCGTAATGCTCATAATGCTCATAATGCTCATTATAGCATTTTACATATTCTTTTACTACAATATAATTACAATTTAATAACTCTTCATAAAATCCATTTTAACGGCCACCGGAAAAACTTTGCGGAACTTCATTATGCAAATTTTTTTAATTTTCCAATGGGATTTTTTGTTTCCAAACGGGATTTTTTTCCACTTTTTCAGGCTGAAAATTTCCATGGGATTTCTGTAAATTCTAAAACCGCGTTTCATGTCTTCTATATGCATAAAATTCAATATAATCATAATACAATCGTTTTGTGTAGACAAATATTATATTTGTCTGTAACAAAACAACACATTTTGAAAGTGGGGACACAATTTAATGGGATTTTTTTCTTATTTTGCTATATTTTCTCATGTCCTTCTAAGATATACTGTGTTTTATTTTAAAATAAGTAGAAAACTAGTTTTTGATGCGTTGTGACATGTTTGAAAAAATGGGATTTCTTTCTCCATTTTAAATTGGAAAGTACACTGAATTTAAACATTGAAATTATTTTTATAATGAAATTAAATAGCGAATATCAATATAAATTGCAATATTTATATTGAACAAAATATTATTCGGTTTGGGAGAATATCGATGGCGAAAATATTTCTTATTTATTGGTAAATCATTTATGTATTGCTTATATATGTATGTATTTATGTATTTATGTATTTATGTATTGATGTATTTATTATTTTGTTAAATACTCGTATATGTGTGAACAATTGACATTTCAAAATAATAATAATAATAATAATATTATTATTATTATTAAAAAAAAAAATAATAATAATAATGAGCTCGTGATTTAATGACAACGTAGGCAGATGAACATACTAAATGTATTCTTAATTAGATGTCCAAAGACATGGTTTAAATTGTATTAACTGATACTATCTTATGCCATATTAGTTTAAATCACAATTGGGGATGTCAACGAATACTCGAATAATTGATTATTTGAATACATAATTAAATTAACCAAAAATACAACTACACGACTATATAAAAACTCGATAAAAAATATATAGTGTGTTTGTATGATGATGATGACAACGACAATGACGACGAAGTTAATAGTGATGGAGATGATGGTGAGGAAATAGAAGAAGAAAAAGAAGAAGAAGAAATGGAAGAAGAATTTAATGATGATGATGAGAACGATACAGACGATGATGATGATGATGATAATGATGATGATGATGATGGTGATGATAGTGATGATGATGATGATTATGATGATTGTGGTAATTGTGATGATCGTAATGGTGATACTATTTCAATCTATAAATATACATTTACGAGGGGTGACCAAAACGTTTGTGGACTAACTGAATTACTCTCACACAGTTTGCCAGAATCAAACAATATTATGTGTGCAATGCTGAGACTTTCCTTGACAATTATATGTGACATTTATGTTTTGCTTACGAATACAAAATATAAGTTAAATAAAGCACTGACACTTTAGCTTCGCCGGAGAACGTGCCGTACATAATTATGTGACATTATTGATGAACGTCAAAGACGTCCATTTTGTTTTTCCGATTAGCTTTTCTAAAACTTCTGTCACTGAAGACACTCTCTTTAACGATTACAGAACTGTCTGTAAATCGCATGAATGAACAAGATGGCTGAAATTTGCCTAACATGTGAGTGTGTATGGGTCTGAACAATATACAATAGATCTAGTATGAAGTAACCTTTATTATGGATGCTAAATACTAGCTCAATTCATTAAAATCCTCTAATCGATTTGTAATTTAAACCCTATTTATTACATACAAAATTAACAGATTATTTACAACGCGAGTGCGAAAACAGAATATTTTTGTACTATAACAGTTAACCAAAGTATCATTACACAAACGTGTTGCACACCCCTTAATATCACATTCCATGTATCCAAAACAATGTAGTCATACCCGTTTTAATTGTTTGTTATATATATCATATACTTTGATTATATTGTTAATTAATTTTACTCGATTTGAAATTAATGAAGTGTGTTCCAATATTGTAGGCGGATTTTTTTGTGCTGTCTTCCATTAATGTGGATGTGATGCGGCTGTGTATTTGGCAGTAGGAAATCATCCGAGACGATTGCTGCAAATAATCTCAAATTCAAGATGATAAGAATAATAAACGGGCAATTTCACCAAGGACATACTTTGTCAAGCTCTGCAGGTTTTCAATGTACCGCGATAGCTCCAAAGTCCCGAGTATTTGTCAGGACATGATGTTAACCTAATTTTTTATTATGGCCACCAGTTTTATGAAAAAAATATTGCGTCATCCACAGATCAAAGAGATCGATATTTAGGCCACTGGGAATTACCACATACAGTTGACTTAGGTACGAAAGTAGTTCATTTGGCGTATTACACGGATATGTTCTATGGCGTAAATTCCCAGCATTTGAGCGTAACACAAACATTAAACGATGGAACAATGACGATTGCAGAAGCAATTGAAAGCGGTCTTGCAATATCCGATTACTTGCTTCTGACAGTAGGAGCCAGTACAGTTTCAATGTTCAAACTCCTATCTCCTTTTCGATTCTCATGGCCAAGATTTTAGGGGCATAACGTCGAGTAAAGAATATGCATCTATCGTAATAATTGAAACCTTATGTGAACTTACTAGATTTGCTGGTAGTAATGTTCCTCATACACAGTTCAATTTAACGCCTGTTTTTTTTTTAAGATCACCTATCACCAGAAAGACATACAAATGCTTTGAAAATGGAAAATAATATTCAGCAAGAAAACATATCAGTTCCACACTTTCGATCATCAAATTCTCAATAAATTAATAAACCCAATGAAAGTACAACCTTGTCATACAAAATCATTCATGACAAAAGTTTCTGACATACAAACATGTTCTAAAGATGCAAAGGTGTATGAACAAAGCATACAGCAGGTTTTGTTTTGTTATTGTTTATGTTGTGAAAAGTTACCCTTCCCAGAGCAAGTAAGAAGATGTAGTTTCCACAAAGTTCCTTCCGTCCCCATTTGAAAACATACCAAAGCTACAATTTGATTTAGATAGTCCTTTTTGTTCGACATGTAGTTCAGTATTGAATAAAAATAAAATGCCAGCAACATGTAGGTTTAACAATTTAATTGCTGGAGAAGTTCTTGTGTGTTTACAAGTTTAAGATGTTGCAGAAAAGAGAATGATTGCCCAAATTTAAAATTTCATGACTATTTTACTACTTCCTGGTGGTCAGTTTGCAGAAAAGGCTTGCCTATTCATTTTCAATAGATGTTAATAAATACTCTGATCAACTCTTCAGTTTGATAGATGAAAAATGTATAACAATATCATATGGATAAGAATTTCAATTCGAGGTAATACCTTACAGAAAAATTGATGATCTACAATTAGTAATAAAGGCCTTACAGTGGCGGCTTAGGAAACACAATGACTTGTATTCCAATTTCTCTGACCTACCTTTATGTCCTGCTCAATTCCTGCTTGATGAAAATAATGAAAATTCTCAGCAATGTTATATTAACATAAAAGAGGCGTTCAGCAATGTTGCACAGAGCTCTGTTTTACCTACTGATTATGTATTGTCCGAAGTTGATATAGAAGGCGTTCTTCATGACAATAAAATGTTTTGACTGCCTACTCACTTCAATCAGCTTTTTTGAATCACAGATGTTCAACATGGTGAGGAATTAGCACATCCAGCGTTGTTTCCTTTAGGTAAAGGTGGATTAAATGAAAAACGTACACTGCCACTTACTGTGCTGCATTACGTTCAACTGAGATTATATAATAAGTGTGACAGATGGCGGAAAGACATACCATATGTTATGTATGCAGGGAACCATTTTGAACAGACTAGATTGGCTAATGATTTTGAGATTTAAATGAGAATAAAGAAAGGATCACAATTTACAGTTGGAAATGTGTGAAGCCCTCAGTACACATCAGACATTATTGCTAATTCTTACATGTTCATGAAACATATTAAGGGAACTGTTGCTTACTGGATCAATGTATTAAATGACTTACTTGCAATTGTAAAATGCATTGGTCCAACAACATTATTCATGACGCTTTCGGCAGATGATTGCAATTGGCCTGAGTTTGACATGTAACTTACTGGAAGGACATATCCAGAATGTGTTGATTTTCCATCAGGTAGTGCAAGCATAATTAAAGACCCAGTTTTATTCATTTTGAAAGAAGGCGGAACAGTTTACTTAAGAATGTTATTAAGGGTTCAGAATCCCCTTTTTGCCATGTAATTGACCACTTTGCAGGAATTGAATACCATAATCGTGGGAGCCCTCACATGCACATCTTCTTGTGGATAGCTAATGGTCCAAATTTACAGTCTTCAAGTTCAGCGGATATTGTTAAATTCATTGACTCTGTAATTAAAACCACCATACCTCCTAAAGACAAAGATCTTGAACTGCACGAGTTAGTTTCTAGACTGCAGGTTCATCACCACACATACACATGTAACAAAAAACTGTCATTGTCCTGACGATTTGGTATCCCAAGACTCATTACTACTAAAACACATCTTCTACAAAATGTAAATTTCACAGATCCAAGCTGTAGAGAAAGGTTTTATGAGACGGTTCGTACACCAGATGACATTTATGTAAGTGCATATGATGAAGTCATACTCCGGAGATGGCGTGCAAATATGGACATTCAGATGGTCAGTAGAAGTCGTGGATTGGTATATTATGTCTGCAGTTACATCACAAAAGCAGAGCCACATGATTTGAAAGACGCACTGGGAAGGGTTATACAGAATATAACATTACATCCACAAGGATACTCTTAAAAAAGCAACAACTGCATTTAATAGAAATTATGTGTTGAAGTCACGTCGTTTGAGTGCTCCAGAAGCAGCAGCCAGACTTGGACATCTTCAATAAATATGGAAATCTCGAGAAATCGTCTACTTGAATACACGACCGCCAGCACAGCGTTACAGAATTTTGAAGCCAAAACAGGACAGAGAAACACTAAATGAAAACAGCAAATACATTTTAAATCAAATATTTTAAACAACTATGCAGATCGGCCTTCAAACATGGAAAACATTTGTTTGTTAAAATTTGCTTCGAATTTCAGGCTGTCATCTGCTCAAATTACTTATGTAACAGGTCGGTGTTTACCACGTTTTAAGTTACGCACCTTAGGAAAAATAATTCAACAACGAAGGCAACGGGCAATTTTCATAACACTATCATTCCGTCCTAACAGTGATGAATGATTATATTCAAGTTTATTCCTGCATTTGCCACACAGGGATGAAGACACAATTTTAAATGGCTTTGCAACCGCAAAAGATGCATTTCTCGACAAATACCCTATTTTGGATGTCGCAGATACACAATTCAGTTCATATTTACATCACATTGAAGAAATTGTGCGATTAATACGAGCTACAAATGCAGACTTGGGATCCATCGGCCAGTCTTGATAATATCTCAACAACCGATCATAATCATGGTCTACAGGTAAACCTTCTTTCTCAAGAGGAAATTACCCAGCACATCGATCGATTAAATAATGATCAACACAATGTTTTCAATGTGATTGACAAACATTCCACTTTCAACTGCAATAATCCATTACAAATATTTGTCAGTGGTGAAGGTGGGACTGGTAAAAGTTTCCTTATTAAAACCATATTGGAATGGATGAGGTTTTATACTGCCCCTTTTGCAGGCATAAACCCTGTTATAGTTTGTGGGCCAACAGGAATGAGTGCAACAAACATAAATGGGAGAACACTCTTGTGTTTGATGAAATTTCAATGGTTTCTAATCTAATGTTGACTTGTATTCACAGAAAACTGTGTGCTATTAACGAAAACACTCATTATGTCGGAAGAATGAACATGATTGTAATTGGTGATTTCTTCCAGTTAAAACCAATACGTGGTCAGTTTGCATTGTTATGGCATTTATTTGACAACTACATTCTCACTATGAACATGAGGCAGTCATCAGATATTGCATACAGTACTCTTTTAAATAGAATCAGACATGGAGAAATAACAAGAAGTGACATTGAACTGTTAATGACACGCATACTATCTGATGACGATGAGGATTTTGTAGGTTCTTTGCGAGTGTTTCCAACTGTCAGATACATTTTTGAATACAATGAATGTATGCAAATTCACTTAAATGAACATTGCATTGAGAATACTGCTTTGCATCAGTTTCAGTCAGCAATCGCGATGATGAGGTAACTGATGAATTTATTCCATCTCATGATAGGGATGCTTGTTATTATCAGTTGGAATAAGAATGATGTTGATCAGAAACATAGCAACTGACAATGGCTTGGTAAATGGAGCGCTGGGTTTTGTCAAAGCATTTACACTTGAAGATAATCAACTAATTCGAGTTGTTGTTCAGTTTGATGATGAATCAATTGGTCGAATATTTTATGATAGCGAACATGATGCTATTTGTATTTAACCAATTACCCAGGATATTTATTATCGTGGAAGAGCTGTTTACATGACGCACATTCCACTCCTTCCCGCATGGGTGTGCACAATACATAAAGTACAGGGAATTTAAACTGACACAATTGCAGTGTGCCTGGGCAAAACTGTTTTTGCTGAAGGACAGTTTATGTAGCACTGTCTAGAGTGCGCACATTGAAAAGCCTGGGAATATTGGCTTTGGATGTCGCCAAAAAGCAAAACAAAGCCAGATATCACTATCTTGCAAGCATTTACTCAATTGATATAATATATTTGTCTGTAAGTATTAATTATCTTTATAATGTACATTTAGTATTTCACAATAACTTTAATGCTCATCGTTGAAACAACCTAAATTTTACATGTGTGTATTTCTGGTTTATAATTACTGCATTTTTCAACAAAATGGCTGCAATGTGTTTACAGTATCATTTCCCAATATTTACCTCAAACAGTTTTGCTCATTTTATTCAGCACATTTGTTCACAATGAGTACAATTGATCCTCACATATTTATTTTGATTCCAGATAAACTTCCTAAATTGTACTATTATATAATGAAGGAATACACATTTAACATTGTTCTTAACATTATAGATCCTGCTTTACAATTTTTGTTTTTCTCAAGCAGTGTTATACGTTTAACAGCACTCACGATTATTTCCATTATGAACAATTTAAAAGTAGGCAACCCTTGTAAATTTAACTTTTTTTTTAACAAACACCCATTTGATATACTCCTGACAATTAAGTATTTATCATCACAGGTAGGTATGTTTGTTACAGTTTTTTTATACGGTTTATATTAGCAGATCTGAAACCACAAGTAAAATTGTTTCTCTCTTGGCTGATATAGTGCACAATTAAGCATGTAAGTTTAATTACCCGTTGCTTTCTTTTAATATCTTCATCAGAGAAGCTATCGCCTACGAAGCAGTTTAAAAAAAATATATATACAAATGGAATAAGAACATCTTCAGAATTGTCTTCTTAATGAAGGATTTCAAACATGTCAATGTATCTAAGCAGCACTAAACAAAACTGCATTCCAATTTTTAAACGCAGAAACCTGTTATTCTCAAATGCACTCAAAAAAAAATATTTGAGAACCTTCAATTGTAGCTACATCTAGTCAAACTGTGGCATCATTTTCACTTTTATGTCCAGATCTAGTTAGGTGTTTAAGTGGTTACTGTGATTTAAATAGGAATGAATTCAGATTTATTGTGCTTGTTTTACTTTAAGAATTTGCTTTATTTGATTTTGGTCCAATGGGCTTTAATATGTTTCTTTTTCTCTTCTCATACCAGTCTATACGGGACCTTCCGAATGTGGAGAGTACCTTAAAATCTCCGCTAAGAGTGTAAATTCTACTCACGTTAGCAGTGAACACTTATAAAAACGCCAAAAAACAGCAAATGTCAGTTATTGAAGCCGTTGTTGCAGACAACACAGGCCATATAACATTTCAAGTATACAATAAGTCAGCTGTTCCAATGATTAAAGTTGGCAACTCAGTTATGATGCTGAATGTCATCACCAAACAAAGAGAAATCGCGCAACAAGCAACAGTAAATTTCTGCTCATTCCAAATGTGGACATTAACCCTGAAGCAATCAGCTTAACCACTAATTCAGCAAATAATACATCCGCCAACTTCACAAGCAAGAAAAAGTGTAGACATTTTTTACCTACAACAAGGATCTTTGGTAGACGTGCGTGCCAAAATTGTGCAGGTTCGCACATTGAATTTGTGTCACATTATGTGCTCCCTGTGCTGATTTTTTGTCATTATCTTCTATATTTGTATTTCACATTCGCTGTCGATCATTTTGCATAAAGACATACTTACAAGTAATAGTAAACATTTACAATGCCACACTGTTGCATACAGTTTACTTGTTACTATGTGCTTTGCACCAGCAGTCACAATAATTTCAGGACACTTAACATACAGCCTGTATTAGAAGTAAAAATACAGTACTACTCCTCAAACTTGTATAAATTTGTATAAAATGGTTCCTGTAGAAGAATTAGCAAAATGTTGTATTACCCATGAAGTCTATGTACTATGAACACTTTCTGGACTGCATTGAACATTCATATATTTCTTTCATTTACGCAGAAAGAACATTACATTTTTACTTGCTGGGGGATCAGCAAAATCCTATTGTATCTGATATACAAACGTTAAGAATATGTAACATTTTCACACTCAACCTTCGTTATGGCATTTCCACTCAAAGAATATTTATATCGTCAGTCATGTAAATTATAATGTTCCACAAAGTCAGAAGATATATTCAATGTAAATATTGCTTCACGTTCTCATATATCCTTCGTCATCTTAATGCTTCAGCTTTGTGATGTTCAGAGCGTTGTCACAACATATGGTCCGGAAACGGAAGTCAGCGATGGCGATTGCAGTGATTTGGCATCAATACAAGTTGCACTGTGGCGGAAGCTCGCTTCCACTCACCTTTCCGTGAATTACTGTATCAAAATCGCCCACGCGGTTGTGTCGAAAACTACAAACGGCGACCCTAAACTCTCTATCAACCAACGCACAACAATAGAAAACAGTACATACATGACCTATAGATACATATACATACATATTTAGTTGTTAAACGTATCAAAATAAATGAAGAAACTGGCAAATGTGATGTTGTATGGTTTCCAAAACTTTACCACGATAAATGAAATCATTGATTAACACACGATTGCGATGTGGCTGTGTGTGTTTCATGTTTCATTCACGAACACAAACATTGCATCGTGTTATGCGTTATGCATATGTTTAGAATGTAGTTCAGGCCCGTTTTGTTCACAAAAATGTTGTAATCGTTTCTGCTAGACGTAACATCTACATGTGAAGAGCTTTTGTAAATAAAAGTGCCTGATTTTACAGGCATTTTGCCTGGGAATTTACTCTTTATACGGATACTAGAACAGTAAACTCCGCCGAAAACTATATTTAGCGGACCATAGAATTTATATCGCTATATCCAAATATTGTTACATCCGTAAATAGGCAACCAAGAACATGAACATACAAGTATGTATGTTCTGTGTAACAGATATAATTTCTATCCAAACTACTTGCATTACATAGGTATTACTAATGTAGTTACTAAATACTTGAAGAAATATGGTTTGTTCGATAAAACATCTGCTCTGAATACGATTGCAGATTTTGACTTTGTTAAGCCTTTTGTTCCCCTTCAAGTGATATCCATTTTAAAATATCAAAAAGGTACCCAACCCATGTATAATATTGTTAAAACAAATGACACTTTACCAGTCTGTATGTCAAAATGGACGAGCATTTTTGAAAATATTGAATTAAAAGACTGGAACCATATCTTTAGTATGCCATTTTGTATAACCAAAGATTCTACGCTACAATGGTTCCAGTATAGAATTATACACCGAATTATTGGTACCAACTATTTTTTGTATAAAATCAATTATAAATCGTCAGCTGAATGCTCTTTCTGTCATGATATGTCGGAAACAATTGAGCACATTTTTTGGGAATGTAAATACGTTAAAAAATGTATTGCTGATTTGTTTGAAGGTTTTGAGGTATTCGCTGACTTCATAAATGCACCCTCTTTCATGTTAGGACATAAAAACACAAGTAGTCCTCTTAATCTAACATTCCTTCTCACTAAAAGGTTTATTTATAATTGTAAAATGAATCAAACATTACCTACCGTTATCGCGGCAAGATCATTCTTTTCTATCCAGTATCATATTTTGAAGGAAATGAACTTCTTCTGCAATTTAGATTCTAACTTAATAACTACATGGGACATTTTGTTAAATCTGTATCGTTAAGAACATTGTGACTTGCATATTTTATCCGTATATTCAAAATTTCAATATGTGTATCAATTTGTATATTGCTGTTTAAGCAATTATGATATTATTGTTAATATGCAATTGTGAGCACTTGTCTTCATTGTAATATTATATATCATGCATGTTGAACTATTATCAATACTCATGATGTACGGTGTGGAGGGGGATGCCCTCGACCCTCACACACCTATTGACGAGGAAAATAAAATATATAGAACGGAAAAAAAAAAAAAAAAAAAAAAAAAAAAAAAACAAGTATGTAACAAAAATGCACCACGGCTCATTTTCATATACACATTACATTTACAACTGTATTAAAGGGTAACAAACTCAAGAAATGCAGCGGATCATGGTATTTTTTATACATAAATATTATGGATAAATATCAAAGATGACCAAAATGATTTCTTTCTTTCACAGCATTAAACGTTCTCATATTTTCAAATAATGTTCATTGCGCGTGACATCATTATATACTGCCAAAGCAACCAATAATCATTGTATAGATATCAAACTTTAATAACATCAATCTATCCCAAAGCCAATTTCCATTGATTAACACGATGTGACTATGCAATCAAGATGACCGTATACCTGATTACTCCATTTGATTATCAAAAGCCTATCTTGATACAGACTCTAAATATCACAATACAAGGGGAAAATGTGTGACTGGGTCGTGAAAACAGGATCGTTATACTCGAAACTTGGTTACATTCGATGTCGTTACAACCGTTGTTACATGAACTGAAATATATAGGGATTAGGCTAGGACCAGGGACTCGACATCGTTAAATGCGATATATCGATTGCAATAAGTGATATCGTTAAAGTGGAGTTCGCTGTATTTTGGATTATTAAAACGCCCTGCGTGTGTATATTTGCATTAACTTTCAAAATGATTTCACTTATTTTATGGAAAAAAAAACAGGCCTAAAACGTATTGCCCATGTTTTTACATATACGTTGATTTTACAAGTAAATGCCTTATTATTAACGACTTATATAGCATTTCTCTTCACAGTCCCTTGCTCCAGATGCCATACCGGTTACAAAGGGAAGTACATCCCATGAAGATAAAGGTGACATCATTGGAGTCAGTTACGTTCACATTTACACATCCTGCAGTAGGTAGCCAATCTAGTGCTTAACAAACTACGATGACTCGTCCCACACAAAGAAGCTGTCAATTTCGTGTTCCATCGTCATTTGCCGTAATGATAACATTTCCACTGTCACCCTGTTTACGCCACAAATCCGTCCGCTGCTTTCAGATGATGTTCAAATTGAAGCAAACAACAACAGTAACATTCAGGAAAAACTGCTTGAAGTTCTGCCCATTAAAGAGGCGTTCAAGAGGATTCCTTGCAGAGATTCAAACACCCTTGCACTTTTAAAGCACTGTAATACACATTCGGTGACATCTACTTTCATTTCTGGACATTGAACTATGTGAACTTGCACTATTTATGCCCTCAGCATCTATTACTGCACGAGGCATGCAGTGTCTGTCCTGTCCGTCCGAATGAGGTTAACAAGATTATAACGGCTTGTCTAGCACCAACACTGCTTACTTCACTGCTTAAAAACTTACGCAGTTCTTGTTTATGACCATTTCTATTCCATAGGTTATTTCTCGCGTAACTACATCATTTCTGCTCCGACTAGGAACAACAGTTGCACAAAGCTTAGCATAACACTTTGATACTTACACAGTTGCTGCTTTTAACCATGAATTATCCACCCTGATCAACCTCACTGTCATCTGGACCGTCACCTAATGCGGTATTTTTATTATTCACGACTATTTGTACCAATTAAACACGCCTTTTTCTCATAATCGTATTGTGCAAATGTTGATATCTGACTGTATTCCTCCATTTCCAATTAGCTTGCCTGCTTACGATTCAAAACATAACTTACATTAAACAGTTCTCTTCACATTAAATGTTTCTGTGTTTAAGTGTTACTTAAGGACCAAATCATACTCAGTTATTGCCATTCACACAAGTTCACTAAATTCAAATACTCAATTTACAATCTCTTGTTCACGTCATTACATATTTACTATGTAAAGTATGTATTTTGTAACATGGATATTTGTTGTATTTTTGCTATCATGGCCAAATGTCATACTATATACAAAAAGCCATTTGTAAATGACAATTTTCGTTGCTTTCCTGTCTATGGGGCTCCTATTTGTTCGTTATGTTTTCTTGTGTGTGAATACATCTCATAACTGTTGTTTTGGTGTAAACAATCTGCTTATGTCTTTCATTTAAACACCGTTTTCCAGTTCCCTTTATTAACATATTTTGTTCTCCGATTTCGATTTGAAAGACATTTGCCATAAGTATTGTAAACATGTGTTAATAAGCTACTTGTATAGGGGGGGGGGGGGGGCCTGCGTAATCTGCCCTCTATTGTTTGTCAATAATAAGCTTGTGTTTGTGACAGACTTCCCATTTCATTTTCCATCAGATTTGCTCAGTTTGTGTTCCACCATCAAATTTCGGCAAAGTTCAATAATATCCTAGATCCATCAGGAATACTAGAGTAGTTGCCCTTTGTCATGAGCAAAACTGCAAAATAACATATGCAACATACACATTTCACTTCTCATCATGTGTATGACCATACCATCTTGATCAACCAATGTTCCCGCATTACGGTGCAAACATAAGAGATCGTCCTGTTACATCATATATGTCCATGTAAATGCATCTGTTTTCAGCCTGTGAATAGCCTGGTGAACAACAAAAGTAAGCAGGCCAGTCATCTGTAAGGTGGCTGTGAAATGCCAGGTTAACATATTGTTCATAGTTAGGTCGAACACGCATCTGTATTTCACCTGCAATTGCTTCAGCAACATCAATAACCTGTCTGATGTGGGTTGTTGTATATGCAATAACATTGAAAATGTCAAATCTGATCTTTGTGTTTACCAGCATTCTTGGGAGCACATTGATGGCCCTCTTGTAGTTGCATGTGTAGATTAGTTTAAGTTGTGTCTGTATTTTAATTAGTCAATACATCTAGTGTGATCACTGGGGACAGCATTGGATTACCATGTAATTTTCTCTCACAGATGTTATCAGTGAAAGTCAAACTAATATACTGATGGGTAATAATGATAAATCGGGTCATTAGCTATATCTTACAAAACATTATTTCACAGCAGCCACATTTTGTACTCATCAGGTTTAAATATGATAATGTGAATAAGTTTATAAACATCTATGTCATAGCAATAACCACATATCACATAACAATCACTTTTATGAATGTATTTTTTCTCTCAATAAAATGTTGGAATGTTCGTTGCCAAAAGGTAACATTCTTCAGAGAGGAGATCACAAAGTGAACTCTGGCTACCTTTCAGTGAGGCAACAAACAGCTGGTGCTCAAAATGGCCGGCTTTGAAACAAATGCTGGATGTTTTTCTATGGTTTGTACATCTTTTTTCCGCTTTGTCCCAAAAATATGCTCATGCTGTGGCCCGATATTCCATATAATCACGTGATTTTTTTATTGACTAACTTTTCATATATGTAAGTTATTGAATGTACGGTGTGTGCAGGTGTGTTGTTGACTTGTAGATCTCAAAACATGTGTTCACATTTTAACAGTTTAAAGACACTTTATCTGTTTTATGACTATCGATATGCAGTTTAGCCAAGTTTGACACTTCAAGAGCAAATATTCATATTTTAAGGCTGCAAAAACCTACTTTAAACTCATCAATATTTCTGGTGACGACTTTAAGTACAAAATAACACCTGGTAATCAGGCATTTCATTAACATGTCCAATGCACACTGTAAAATTGTTTTTTTTATTGGTTAATGATTGGTTAATGATGCGAACACCTCAGATCTTTTGGTATGGGTATACCGACAATATAATACGATGTAGATAAAACCAATTTATTAACTGAATCGTATACATGTATTTAAAATAGGCCTCCGGCCCCTGACACATATAAAATACAATATATACAAAAACACTGATGTGTGCACAAAAATATATTTATAACGACAAACATGGTTACACAATTTTGACAATCTCAAACAATAAACCGTATATAATTAAACACCCAAAAGTATATATTTGTAACTATTGGATAAAATACTGCAACTGGTACTTTCCTTGTATCAAAGGAGACTATGATGTTTCTCTTTAGACTTTCATCAATTAAGATTGATATTGTATGGGCATGTGTGGTGGTTGACATCTGTGATCATATACAATCTATAACTTAATTCTTTTGGTGCTTATTTATATTTGTGTTACTCTCAAACTTCTTCACACTTTGCATTATGAATATAATATGAATATAATATCAGGTGACATTTAGACTTATAGACCCATCGGATCGGGTGTATCTATTAAAATAACATTTCTGTTGCATTTTATATTACACATGTCACTGAAATAATTTACTTACTTACTAACTTACAACTTACAAACGGGAACGTTTCGTAAAAATGAATTATATGATAAAAGAAAGTTTTACATTTTCTTTAACTGAATATATTCCCCGATAGTGTGCTTCGGATGTCGGTAGAAAATACTACCTGTGACGTATGATATTTAAAGCAGGGTTTTCAATAGAGCAGTACTTACTACCTATAAAGTATTAGAGAGCGAATAGCTTAGTGGTATATTGCTTGTCTTGCCAACCTAGTTTTTGCTTGTTCGAGTCCCGTCCTAAAAAACAGTATTTTGAGCAAAATGCAATATTTTAAATGTTACATTGCATATTTTTGTTTTAAACGTTATATTTTATATATATAGTGTGTACACAGGTATACACTAATATAATAATATTATAATATATTACAAAATAAACTGAATATATGTTTCGGAACATTTCAAGATGCCGATACTTCATTGCAGACCTCGACTTCTACCGGTCAAGTAATATTTTACAAAACCTCGAATGGTAACATCTGTAAAAAATGAAATGTCTGATAGACTACACTATAGACTTCAGATGTCTAATAGTGGTTATATAAAACAAAATATGACCACGAGTGAAATACAATTCGATTATGCACCGAAATCAACACATTTTATTTTTATTTTATGCTTTTGGACAATTATTAAACAAGATTGCGTGAAATACGCTTAATCGACAGAAGTTCGTGTATTCTGACGTCATTTATCATAAATGATTTCAAACTTGTTACTAATTTATATGGCGGGGAAATAATGCCATATTTTCTGCGTCGTTGTCGCTTAATTAAATTTGTATTACATTTTATAATCGGTTTTCTGTTGTTTTCATTTTTAAATATTGAAAATGTTCAAACAAATGTCTAATCAATATTTTATCAAATTTGGCCATCGCTGCTTTTAACATTTCTGAACGAACATATAAGAGCTACATTTGATTGGTTATTCGAAGATAGAAAAATACTCGTACATGCGAATTTGTGATATCACATTAATACAAAGACAATTAGACGCTTTTTTATTTGGCCTTACGTTACTCTATTAAACATTCACACCTTTGTTTATAGGCTTAAATAACTTGAATAACTTGTAAGATGCTTATGAAAATAATGGTGCACTTTCATTCCCAGACTCGAAACATTTGTTAATTTGGGTAACCTGATTAGTTTCGTCATCCTTTAGATACTTGTGCTTTGTGTGCTCAAGTAAGCGATGAGCAAATTCACTGACTGCTTTATTTTCGTTTACTATTTCACGTACCAAACAATTGTGGAAAAAGTCAGCAACAACACGTCAATCAGTCAATTCAATTTATCTTTCAACATTTCGGCTGATGTCACGATAAAATGACAATTAAACAATAAGGATACAATGACAATTAAACATTTTTTTATGTACCAAATAAGAAATTCGATTGTATACATCCATGCGTAATGACATGTCATGATATGCTAATTTGTCTTAATACGTTTAACCTTACTTCGATTTTTTTATCATTATTAATATTTCTTCTATATTTAGCGGAAGCGATGTAGTTACATGGATAATCTATGTTGATCTTCTATAATGAGTTGTTTATCCGCACATGACGTTAAACTAACAACACTTACTGCCGTCCATTCCATTTCAACACACTTGATGCAAGCGGGTAATTCTTTGTAAACACACTTTCTTTGATCAACCAAAACAGTTCAGTCATAAAAGAAATAACACTTAACATGAATTTACACGAAACCCTGTGCATTTGATATTGTAGAGGGAGATCTGGCACTTCTGACATTTAAAGGGAGTATCGACAACTATGTATGTTATTCTCTGGTCAAGATCATCATTGACGTATAAATCGGACCATAGTATTTAGTTAATTCTTATGATAAAATGTCTCACTTAGTATTTGATCCAAAAAGCCTAGAGGCCAATTTTCTCTGAAATAATTTATTCTATCGAAGCTGATGTGATGCAAATTGTGCCTCTTGAAAGCCTCTGTCATCAATTCCAACATGCTTTTATAGATGTTTGATAAGTTTACAACTAATTTGATGCACAAAGATGTATCAATAAAGGTCAATCATGTTATTTCCTCCATTAGTTTACTTCACATACAATCGGGGTTTTTTCATTATTAATATATATAATCTAAGAAAGAATTCAAACAACGTTAAAACCTGTGGCGGTAATTCAAACAACGTTTAAACATGTTCTGTTAAAATAAAAAAAAAGAACTTATAACGTGTTTCATATATGTATAAGGATAATTATATCTTTATGAAAATTGACTTTAAGGGTGTGCAAACAGTACGTTGCGTTCACTACGATAGGGCGATCCACCTGTGTAAAACAACAACAGCGTATTGGAATTTTGTTACAATATTTGAAATCCAACAAAAGTAAAGTGATAAAGTAATAAATAAGCGATATATTATAATAACTGAGAATTATTAGATGTGAATCACTGCTGAAATTTTCAACCCAATTATCATCATCCATTACTAAGATAAACGACTGTAAAATAGAGCGAGGGGTAAAGATTATGATAAAACAGAAGTTCATCATCTAGCCCATCCAATGTATTATAGTCTATGCGAGAAAGGTTTAATCTTAATAGTGCATGATACTATGGGGAACAGCCTTGAAACAAAAGTAGAAATGTGTAATAGCTTGAACACATTAAGTAAAGCCTTATTGGTTAAAAAGGAGTGGAGCGAGCGTAGAATCGCCATAGCTAATCAAAGGCAAGAAAAAGAAAAAGCGACCATTAGGAACATGCTCTTGATGATTGAGAATGTTCTTGGACATTTCATTGGCTTACAATGTAGGTTATATTTTTATGTTATTTAGTGTTCGCAAGTTCATATAGTTTTTTAGTAAAGTATGCAATCATCAAAATAGCAGTGAACATAATATGACATTGTGTGAAGTTATGTTTGAGTATGTTTATGTTGTCACAGGACAAACCTTTACGAAACCGATTCGTTTTTTAATTTTAAGTACCCCTTTTTGAGATATATTGATATTTTACATATAGTACGCGTTAAAGTGTTTAATTGTGATAAGTAAGTGATGATTTTCACTTAAAATGTGTATGTTTGTTGGTCACCCGGTAAAGTTTGTAGGCAGTAAATTTCGAATATATGTATATTACCACTAACAAATATAAACTATATGTATTAGACTTGATATATGCCAAATTTCAGACAAGCAGTAGTTGGCAATGTACAAACTTAAATGTGTGCGTTGGAACACATTCACATGTCACAAAAACATGAAAGGGTCAAGACGTAAGGAATCATTATATAAATAATACTTTACTTTTCTCTTTAAATGCCTGCGTAAAACTACTACACTTAGCACGATGCCGACACAGGTTGTTATAGTACTGACGACAACGAGTACAACGATAACGATCGAATGCTTGTTTGTTACAATGGATTCTTCAACTGAAAAATACCAAACATCAGCATTATGACATATTGGCATTTGAACGACACATTTTTATCCTGTATACTTGTTAATCTATAAATAGAGCATAATCATAGTGTGCATATAGTCATTTTATACATGAGGTTAAACTAGAGTGTCGAAACAAACCTAAACTTATGTTGGTGCCCATTTCTGGTTTGACAGTTGTACTGGTTTCCGACATCGGCCAGTGAAAAGTGATGTAACACGCTTCACTATTGTACGTTTCACAACACCTGTATGTCCCCCCTGTTTTCTCAGATATTCCGTTGATGTAAAATATTGCTCCACGATCAGTGTAAAATATAGCATAGTGTTGTCCGAGAGATTGTTCAACTAAATTACGACCTTGCAAATCCGTTTCGCATTCTGCAATTGTTTGTATGATTGCAGCATTTGCAGTGCCGTTTTTGACATACTGAATAGTTATGTCAGATGATGACACACATTCAAAGGCAATGAACGATTGATTTTCTAACGGACTCAATGCATAATTCCCTGGAATAAATCAAAAGCGTACTTAATAAACAACATGTTGACAAACAACTCTTTTCATAAATGAACGCAAAAGATGTTTTAAAGCACGCATATCAATACAACATTACTAAATAGTGTAAGATAAGTAATTAGATAAGAGAATATGCAGACACTTGTGACGTTACCTTTAAAAAAGAGAAAAAAAAAGTCCAAGCGCAATGATCATTATCTGAAAATAAACGTATTACAAAAGGTTAAAAATATTATGTACACAACTTGTATAATTTTACACTGGTAATTTTACGACTACAGCTACTACTACATTTAGTATGGAAAGTTATACTACTAGAATTACTGAAGCTGCTATTTCTACATGAACGACTATTACTATTACCAGTACTACAATTTCTACAACAACTACAACTAACTACAACAATAACTAGTTTTTCTCTTTAACTGATTCTACTACTACTGCTACGTACAACTACTTACTACTACCACTTACTACTTACAACTACTACTTACTACTACTGCTTATACTACTACTTTTTATACTACTACAGCTTATGCTACTACTGCTTATACTACTACTGCTTATATTACTGCTACATATACTAATAGTATTACTACTACTACTACTACTACTACCACTACTACGACGACGTCGACGACGACGACTGCTGCTGCTACTGCTACTGCTGCTGCTGCTGCTGCTACTGCTACTGCTACTACTACTACTATTATTCTTACTAATACTAATACTTCTACTACTACGACCACGACGACGACAAAAAATGATGCCACTGTTGTTGCTGCTGCTGATATAACTACTACCTATTTCAAGTAACATGTTTCGAGTTAATACGATTGATATATTATACAAAAGTTGAGAGAAGTAAACAGAGCATTCATTTAGAACGCAATGACTGTGTGAAAATGTTCATAGGTCAGAAGAGTTGAATTATTTTACTTCATGAATAAAACAAAAAAACCTGCAGATGCTAAGCAGCACATACACCGTATTGAGTTACCACTAAATTTTATTCAAGCCTCAAAATATTTAAGTCACGTATTAACATGTGTGACACGTAGTTATCCATAATTAAGAGGAACGGACATTAAATTCCTACTTTAATCCATTTTCATTTGACCTACCCCCAAACCCGAGGTATTGTATTCCTGTGTACTGTAACCCTGCTGTGGTCAAAGTGTGGATACAATATGGTGACCCTTATCAGCAGAGATCAATACAATGCTGCAAATGAAGATATAAACTGAACCAGTGCACTCAGGCATTGCTCAGTCGGCTGATAGAAAATATCGCAGATAATGATTACAAAGCTTATGGTGGACCAATATACAGAGTGGATTGGAGAGGTCAGATATCCCTTAAACCCCCTTAAACAAGGCGTTTAAGGCTGTGTTACACCACCGGTGTAGCAAATAATTAAAACACACATGTTTCTTTTTGTTGACAGGCTTCTGCCAATCTACGGTTTTAAAGACATAACTATATCAAATTTATCCCATCTCATGATAGGGATGCTTGTTATTATCAGTTGGAATAAGATTGATGTTGATCAGAAACATAGCAACTGACAATGGCTTGGTGAATGGAGCGCTGGGTTTTGTCAAAGAATTTACACTTGAAGATAATCAACTAATTCGAATTGTTGTTCAGTTTGATGATGAATCAATTGGTCGAATATTTTATGATAGCGAACATGATGCTTTTTCCATTTAACCAATTACCCAGCAATTCTACTAGCGTGGAATAACTGTTTACATGACGCAATTTCCACTCCTTCCCGTATGGGTGCGAACAATACATAAAGTACAGGGAATTTAAACTGACAAAATTGTAGTGTGTCTGGGCAAAACTGTTTTTGCTGAAGGACAGTTTATGAAGCACTGTCTGGAGTGCGCACATTGAAAAGCCTGGTCATATTGGCTTTGGATGTCGCCAAAAAGCAACACAAAGCCAGATATCACTATCTTGCAAGCATTTACACAATTGTAATAATATATTTGTCTGTAAGTATTAATTATCTTTATCATATACATTTAGTATCTCACAATTACTTTAATACTCATTATTGAAACAACCCAAATTTTACACATGTGTATTTCTGGTTTATAATTACTGCATTTTTCAACAAAATTTCTGCAATGTGTTTATATTATCATTTCCCAATATTTACCTCAAACAGTTGTGCTCATTTTATTCAGCACATTTTTTCACAATGAGTACAATTGATTCTCACATACTTATTTTGATTCCAGACAAACTTCCTAAATTGTACTATTATATAATGAAGCAATACACATTTAACATTGATATTAACATTATAGATCCTGCTTTACAATTTTGTTTTTCTCAAGCAGTGTTATACTTTTAACAGAACTCACGATTATTTCAATTATGAACAATTTAAAAGCAGGCAACCCTTGTAAATTAAACTTTTTTTTAACAAACACCAATTTTATATATATTGATATACTCCTGACAATTAAGTATTTATCATCACAAGTAGGAATGTTTGTTACAGTTTTTTGTATACGTTTTATATTAGCAGATCTGAAACCACAAGTAAAATTGTTTCTCTCTTGGCTGATATAGTGCATAATTAAGCCTGTACGTTTAATTACCGGTTGCTTTCTTTTAATATCTTCATAAGAGAAGCTATCGCCTATGAAGCAGTTTAAAAAAAATATATATACAAATGGAATAAGAACATCTTCAGAATTTTTTTCTTAATGAGGATTTTAAAAATGTCAATGTATCTAAGCAGCACTTAACAAACCTGCATTCCATTTTTTAAACGCAGAAACCTGGCATTCTCAAATGCACTCAAAATTATTTGAGAACCTTCAATTGTAGCTACATCTTGTGAAACTTTGGCATCATTTTCACTTTTTATGTCCAGAGCTAGTTTTGTGTTTAAGTGGTTACTGTGATTTAAATAGGTAATTAATTCAGATTTATTGTGCTTGTTTTACCTTAAGAATTTGCTTTATTTGACTTTGGTCCAATGGGCTTTAATATGTTCATTTTCTCTGTTCATACCAGTCTATACGGGACATTCCGAATGTGGAGAGTACCTTAAAATCTCCGCTAAGAGTGCAAATTCTACAAACGTTAGCAGTGAACACTTATAAAAACGCAAAAAAGCAGCAAATGTCAGTCATTGAAGCCGTTGTTGCTGACAACACAGGCCACATAACATTTATAGTATACAATAAGTCAGCTGTTCCAATGATTAAAGTTGGCACCTCAGTTATGATGCTGAATGTCATCCCCAAACAAAGAGAAATCGAGCAAATAATACATCCGCCAACTTCACAAGCAAGAAAAAGTGTAGACATTTTTGACCTACAACAATGAACTTTGGTAGACGTGCGTGCCAAAAATGTGCAGGTTTGCACATTTAATCACATTCTGTGCTCCCTGTGGAGTTTTTTTGTCATTATCTTCTATATTTGTATTTAACATCCGCTGTCGATCAATTTGCATAAAGAACTACTTACAAGTAATAGTAAACGTTTACAATGCCACACTGTTGCATACAGTTTACTTGTTACTATGTGCTTTGCACCAGCAGTCACAATAATTTCAGGACACTTAACATACAGCCTGTATTAGAAGTAAAAATACAGTACTACTCCTCAAACTTGTATAAATTTGTATAAAATGGTTCCTGTAGACGAATTAGCAAAATGTTGTATTACCCATGAAGTCTATGTACTATGAACACTTTCTGGACTGCATTGAACATTCATATATTTCTTTCATTTACGCAGAAAGAACATTACATTTTTACTTGCTGGGGGATCAGCAAAATCCTATTGTATCTGATATACAAACGTTAAGAATATGTAACATTTTCACACTCAACCTTCGTTATGGCACTTCCACTCAAAGAATATTTATACCGTCAGTCATGTAAATTATAATGTTCCACAAAGTCAGAAGATATATTCAATGTAAATATTGCTTCACGTTCTCATATATCCTTCGTCATCTTAATGCTTCAGCTTTGTGATGTTCAGAGCGTTGTCACAACATATGGTCCGGAAACGGAAGTCAGCGATGGCGATTGCAGTGATTTGGCATCAATACAAGTTGCACTGTGGCGGAAGCTCGCTTCCACTCACCTTTCCGTGAATTACTGTATCAAAATCGCCCACGCGGTTGTGTCGAAAACTACAAACGGCGACCCTAAACTCTCTATCAACCAACGCACAACAATAGAAAACAGTACATACATGACCTATAGATACATATACATACATATTTAGTTGTTAAACGTATCAAAATAAATGAAGAAACTGGCAAATGTGATGTTGTATGGTTTCCAAAACTTTACCACGATAAATGAAATCATTGATTAACACACGATTGCGATGTGGCTGTGTGTGTTTCATGTTTCATTCACGAACACAAACATTGCATCGTGTTATGCGTTATGCATATGTTTAGAATGTAGTTCAGGCCCGTTTTGTTCACAAAAATGTTGTAATCGTTTCTGCTAGACGTAACATCTACATGTGAAGAGCTTTTGTAAATAAAAGTGCCTGATTTTACAGGCATTTTGCCTGGGAATTTACTCTTTATACGGATACTAGAACAGTAAACTCCGCCGAAAACTATATTTAGCGGACCATAGAATTTATATCGCTATATCCAAATATTGTTACATCCGTAAATAGGCAACCAAGAACATGAACATACAAGTATGTATGTTCTGTGTAACAGATATAATTTCTATCCAAACTACTTGCATTACATAGGTATTACTAATGTAGTTACTAAATACTTGAAGAAATATGGTTTGTTCGATAAAACATCTGCTCTGAATACGATTGCAGATTTTGACTTTGTTAAGCCTTTTGTTCCCCTTCAAGTGATATCCATTTTAAAATATCAAAAAGGTACCCAACCCATGTATAATATTGTTAAAACAAATGACACTTTACCAGTCTGTATGTCAAAATGGACGAGCATTTTTGAAAATATTGAATTAAAAGACTGGAACCATATCTTTAGTATGCCATTTTGTATAACCAAAGATTCTACGCTACAATGGTTCCAGTATAGAATTATACACCGAATTATTGGTACCAACTATTTTTTGTATAAAATCAATTATAAATCGTCAGCTGAATGCTCTTTCTGTCATGATATGTCGGAAACAATTGAGCACATTTTTTGGGAATGTAAATACGTTAAAAAATGTATTGCTGATTTGTTTGAAGGTTTTGAGGTATTCGCTGACTTCATAAATGCACCCTCTTTCATGTTAGGACATAAAAACACAAGTAGTCCTCTTAATCTAACATTCCTTCTCACTAAAAGGTTTATTTATAATTGTAAAATGAATCAAACATTACCTACCGTTATCGCGGCAAGATCATTCTTTTCTATCCAGTATCATATTTTGAAGGAAATGAACTTCTTCTGCAATTTAGATTCTAACTTAATAACTACATGGGACATTTTGTTAAATCTGTATCGTTAAGAACATTGTGACTTGCATATTTTATCCGTATATTCAAAATTTCAATATGTGTATCAATTTGTATATTGCTGTTTAAGCAATTATGATATTATTGTTAATATGCAATTGTGAGCACTTGTCTTCATTGTAATATTATATATCATGCATGTTGAACTATTATCAATACTCATGATGTACGGTGTGGAGGGGGATGCCCTCGACCCTCACACACCTATTGACGAGGAAAATAAAATATATAGAACGGAAAAAAAAAAAAAAAAAAAAAAAAAAAAAAACAAGTATGTAACAAAAATGCACCACGGCTCATTTTCATATACACATTACATTTACAACTGTATTAAAGGGTAACAAACTCAAGAAATGCAGCGGATCATGGTATTTTTTATACATAAATATTATGGATAAATATCAAAGATGACCAAAATGATTTCTTTCTTTCACAGCATTAAACGTTCTCATATTTTCAAATAATGTTCATTGCGCGTGACATCATTATATACTGCCAAAGCAACCAATAATCATTGTATAGATATCAAACTTTAATAACATCAATCTATCCCAAAGCCAATTTCCATTGATTAACACGATGTGACTATGCAATCAAGATGACCGTATACCTGATTACTCCATTTGATTATCAAAAGCCTATCTTGATACAGACTCTAAATATCACAATACAAGGGGAAAATGTGTGACTGGGTCGTGAAAACAGGATCGTTATACTCGAAACTTGGTTACATTCGATGTCGTTACAACCGTTGTTACATGAACTGAAATATATAGGGATTAGGCTAGGACCAGGGACTCGACATCGTTAAATGCGATATATCGATTGCAATAAGTGATATCGTTAAAGTGGAGTTCGCTGTATTTTGGATTATTAAAACGCCCTGCGTGTGTATATTTGCATTAACTTTCAAAATGATTTCACTTATTTTATGGAAAAAAAAACAGGCCTAAAACGTATTGCCCATGTTTTTACATATACGTTGATTTTACAAGTAAATGCCTTATTATTAACGACTTATATAGCATTTCTCTTCACAGTCCCTTGCTCCAGATGCCATACCGGTTACAAAGGGAAGTACATCCCATGAAGATAAAGGTGACATCATTGGAGTCAGTTACGTTCACATTTACACATCCTGCAGTAGGTAGCCAATCTAGTGCTTAACAAACTACGATGACTCGTCCCACACAAAGAAGCTGTCAATTTCGTGTTCCATCGTCATTTGCCTTAATGATAACATTTCCACTGTCACCCTGTTTACGCCACAAATCCGTCCGCTGCTTTCAGATGATGTTCAAATTGAAGCAAACAACAACAGTAACATTCAGGAAAAACTGCTTGAAGTTCTGCCCATTAAAGAGGCGTTCAAGAGGATTCCTTGCAGAGATTCAAACACCCTTGCACTTTTAAAGCACTGTAATACACATTCGGTGACATCTACTTTCATTTCTGGACATTGAACTATGTGAACTTGCACTATTTATGCCCTCAGCATCTATTACTGCACGAGGCATGCAGTGTCTGTCCTGTCCGTCCGAATGAGGTTAACAAGATTATAACGGCTTGTCTAGCACCAACACTGCTTACTTCACTGCTTAAAAACTTACGCAGTTCTTGTTTATGACCATTTCTATTCCATAGGTTATTTCTCGCGTAACTACATCATTTCTGCTCCGACTAGGAACAACAGTTGCACAAAGCTTAGCATAACACTTTGATACTTACACAGTTGCTGCTTTTAACCATGAATTATCCACCCTGATCAACCTCACTGTCATCTGGACCGTCACCTAATGCGGTATTTTTATTATTCACGACTATTTGTACCAATTAAACACGCCTTTTTCTCATAATCGTATTGTGCAAATGTTGATATCTGACTGTATTCCTCCATTTCCAATTAGCTTGCCTGCTTACGATTCAAAACATAACTTACATTAAACAGTTCTCTTCACATTAAATGTTTCTGTGTTTAAGTGTTACTTAAGGACCAAATCATACTCAGTTATTGCCATTCACACAAGTTCACTAAATTCAAATACTCAATTTACAATCTCTTGTTCACGTCATTACATATTTACTATGTAAAGTATGTATTTTGTAACATGGATATTTGTTGTATTTTTGCTATCATGGCCAAATGTCATACTATATACAAAAAGCCATTTGTAAATGACAATTTTCGTTGCTTTCCTGTCTATGGGGCTCCTATTTGTTCGTTATGTTTTCTTGTGTGTGAATACATCTCATAACTGTTGTTTTGGTGTAAACAATCTGCTTATGTCTTTCATTTAAACACCGTTTTCCAGTTCCCTTTATTAACATATTTTGTTCTCCGATTTCGATTTGAAAGACATTTGCCATAAGTATTGTAAACATGTGTTAATAAGCTACTTGTATAGGGGGGGGGGGGGGGCCTGCGTAATCTGCCCTCTATTGTTTGTCAATAATAAGCTTGTGTTTGTGACAGACTTCCCATTTCATTTTCCATCAGATTTGCTCA
Organism: Congeria kusceri; assembly: GCA_027627225.1. Taxonomy (NCBI): domain Eukaryota; kingdom Metazoa; phylum Mollusca; class Bivalvia; order Myida; family Dreissenidae; genus Congeria; species Congeria kusceri. Next base: position 35,179,845 of record CM051026.1, read on the forward strand.
GTTTGTGTTCCACCATCAAATTTCGGCAAAGTTCAATAATATCCTAGATCCATCAGGAATACTAGAGTAGTTGCCCTTTGTCATGAGCAAAACTGCAAAATAACATATGCAACATACACATTTCACTTCTCATCATGTGTATGACCATACCATCTTGATCAACCAATGTTCCCGCATTACGGTGCAAACATAAGAGATCGTCCTGTTACATCATATATGTCCATGTAAATGCATCTGTTTTCAGCCTGTGAATAGCCTGGTGAACAACAAAAGTAAGCAGGCCAGTCATCTGTAAGGTGGCTGTGAAATGCCAGGTTAACATATTGTTCATAGTTAGGTCGAACACGCATCTGTATTTCACCTGCAATTGCTTCAGCAACATCAATAACCTGTCTGATGTGGGTTGTTGTATATGCAATAACATTGAAAATGTCAAATCTGATCTTTGTGTTTACCAGCATTCTTGGGAGCACATTGATGGGCCCTCTTGTAGTTGCATGTGTAGATTAGTTTAAGTTGTGTCTGTATTTTAATTAGTCAATACATCTAGTGTGATCACTGGGGACAGCATTGGATTACCATGTAATTTTCTCTCACAGATGTTATCAGTGAAAGTCAAACTAATATACTGATGGGTAATAATGATAAATCGGGGTCATTAGCTATATCTTACAAAACATTATTTCACAGCAGCCACATTTTGTACTCATCAGGTTTAAATATGATAATGTGAATAAGTTTATAAACATCTATGTCATAGCAATAACCACATATCACATAACAATCACTTTTATGAATGTATTTTTTCTCTCAATAAAATGTTGGAATGTTCGTTGCCAAAAGGTAACATTCTTCAGGAGAGGAGATCACAAAGTGAACTCTGGCTACCTTTCAGTGAGGCAACAAACAGCTGGTGCTCAAAATGGCCGGCTTTGAAACAAATGCTGGATGTTTTTCTATGGTTTGTACATCTTTTTTCCGCTTTGTCCCAAAAATATGCTCATGCTGTGGCCCGATATTCCATATAATCACGTGATTTTTTTTATTGACTACTTTTCATATATGTAAGTTATTGAATGTACGGGTGTGTGCAGGTGTGTTGTTGACTTGTAGATCTCAAAACATGTGTTCACATTTTAACAGTTTAAAGGACACTTTATCTGTTTTATGACTATCGATATGCAGTTTAGCCAAGTTTGACCACTTCAAGAGCAAATATTCATATTTTAAGGCTGCAAAAACCTACTTTAAACTCATCAATATTTTCTGGTGACGACTTTAAGTACAAAATAACACCTGGTAATCAGGCATTTCATTAACATGTCCAATGCACACTGTAAAATTGTTTTTTTTTATTGGTTAATGATTGGTTAATGATGCGAACACCTCAGATCTTTTGGTATGGGTATACCGACAATATAATACGATGTAGATAAAACCAATTTATTAACTGAATCGTTATACATGTATTTAAAATAGGCCTCCGGCCCCTGACACATATAAAATACAATATATACAAAAACACTGATGTGTGCACAAAAATATATTTATAACGACAAACATGGTTACACAATTTTGACAATCTCAAACAATAAACCGTATATAAATTAAACACCCAAAAGTATATATTTGTAACTATTGGATAAAATACTGCAACTGGTACTTTCCTTGTATCAAAGGAGACTATGATGTTTCTCTTTAGACTTTCATTGATATTGTATGGGCATGTGTGGTGGTTGACATCTGTGATCATATACAATCTATAACTTAATTCTTTTGGTGCTTATTTATATTTGTGTTACTCTCAAACTTCTTCACACTTTGCATTATGAATATAATATGAATATAATATCAGGTGACATTTAGACTTATAGACCCATCGGATCGGGTGTATCTATTAAAATAACATTTCTGTTGCATTTTATATTACACATGTCACTGAAATAATTTACTTACTTACTAACTTACAACTTACAAACGGGAACGTTTCGTAAAAATGAATTATATGATAAAAGAAAGTTTTACATTTTCTTTAACTGAATATATTCCCCGATAGTGTGCTTCGGATGTCGGTAGAAAATACTACCTGTGACGTATGATATTTAAAGCAGGGTTTTCAATAGAGCAGTACTTACTACCTATAAAGTATTAGAGAGCGAATAGCTTAGTGGTATATTGCTTGTCTTGCCAACCTAGTTTTTGCTTGTTCGAGTCCCGTCCTAAAAAACAGTATTTTGAGCAAAATGCAATATTTTAAATGTTACATTGCATATTTTTGTTTTAAACGTTATATTTTATATATATAGTGTGTACACAGGTATACACTAATATAATAATATTATAATATATTACAAAATAAACTGAATATATGTTTCGGAACATTTCAAGATGCCGATACTTCATTGCAGACCTCGACTTCTACCGGTCAAGTAATATTTTACAAAACCTCGAATGGTAACATCTGTAAAAAATGAAATGTCTGATAGACTACACTATAGACTTCAGATGTCTAATAGTGGTTATATAAAACAAAATATGACCACGAGTGAAATACAATTCGATTATGCACCGAAATCAACACATTTTATTTTTATTTTATGCTTTTGGACAATTATTAAACAAGATTGCGTGAAATACGCTTAATCGACAGAAGTTCGTGTATTCTGACGTCATTTATCATAAATGATTTCAAACTTGTTACTAATTTATATGGCGGGGAAATAATGCCATATTTTCTGCGTCGTTGTCGCTTAATTAAATTTGTATTACATTTTATAATCGGTTTTCTGTTGTTTTCATTTTTAAATATTGAAAATGTTCAAACAAATGTCTAATCAATATTTTATCAAATTTGGCCATCGCTGCTTTTAACATTTCTGAACGAACATATAAGAGCTACATTTGATTGGTTATTCGAAGATAGAAAAATACTCGTACATGCGAATTTGTGATATCACATTAATACAAAGACAATTAGACGCTTTTTTATTTGGCCTTACGTTACTCTATTAAACATTCACACCTTTGTTTATAGGCTTAAATAACTTGAATAACTTGTAAGATGCTTATGAAAATAATGGTGCACTTTCATTCCCAGACTCGAAACATTTGTTAATTTGGGTAACCTGATTAGTTTCGTCATCCTTTAGATACTTGTGCTTTGTGTGCTCAAGTAAGCGATGAGCAAATTCACTGACTGCTTTATTTTCGTTTACTATTTCACGTACCAAACAATTGTGGAAAAAGTCAGCAACAACACGTCAATCAGTCAATTCAATTTATCTTTCAACATTTCGGCTGATGTCACGATAAAATGACAATTAAACAATAAGGATACAATGACAATTAAACATTTTTTTATGTACCAAATAAGAAATTCGATTGTATACATCCATGCGTAATGACATGTCATGATATGCTAATTTGTCTTAATACGTTTAACCTTACTTCGATTTTTTTATCATTATTAATATTTCTTCTATATTTAGCGGAAGCGATGTAGTTACATGGATAATCTATGTTGATCTTCTATAATGAGTTGTTTATCCGCACATGACGTTAAACTAACAACACTTACTGCCGTCCATTCCATTTCAACACACTTGATGCAAGCGGGTAATTCTTTGTAAACACACTTTCTTTGATCAACCAAAACAGTTCAGTCATAAAAGAAATAACACTTAACATGAATTTACACGAAACCCTGTGCATTTGATATTGTAGAGGGAGATCTGGCACTTCTGACATTTAAAGGGAGTATCGACAACTATGTATGTTATTCTCTGGTCAAGATCATCATTGACGTATAAATCGGACCATAGTATTTAGTTAATTCTTATGATAAAATGTCTCACTTAGTATTTGATCCAAAAAGCCTAGAGGCCAATTTTCTCTGAAATAATTTATTCTATCGAAGCTGATGTGATGCAAATTGTGCCTCTTGAAAGCCTCTGTCATCAATTCCAACATGCTTTTATAGATGTTTGATAAGTTTACAACTAATTTGATGCACAAAGATGTATCAATAAAGGTCAATCATGTTATTTCCTCCATTAGTTTACTTCACATACAATCGGGGTTTTTTCATTATTAATATATATAATCTAAGAAAGAATTCAAACAACGTTAAAACCTGTGGCGGTAATTCAAACAACGTTTAAACATGTTCTGTTAAAATAAAAAAAAAGAACTTATAACGTGTTTCATATATGTATAAGGATAATTATATCTTTATGAAAATTGACTTTAAGGGTGTGCAAACAGTACGTTGCGTTCACTACGATAGGGCGATCCACCTGTGTAAAACAACAACAGCGTATTGGAATTTTGTTACAATATTTGAAATCCAACAAAAGTAAAGTGATAAAGTAATAAATAAGCGATATATTATAATAACTGAGAATTATTAGATGTGAATCACTGCTGAAATTTTCAACCCAATTATCATCATCCATTACTAAGATAAACGACTGTAAAATAGAGCGAGGGGTAAAGATTATGATAAAACAGAAGTTCATCATCTAGCCCATCCAATGTATTATAGTCTATGCGAGAAAGGTTTAATCTTAATAGTGCATGATACTATGGGGAACAGCCTTGAAACAAAAGTAGAAATGTGTAATAGCTTGAACACATTAAGTAAAGCCTTATTGGTTAAAAAGGAGTGGAGCGAGCGTAGAATCGCCATAGCTAATCAAAGGCAAGAAAAAGAAAAAGCGACCATTAGGAACATGCTCTTGATGATTGAGAATGTTCTTGGACATTTCATTGGCTTACAATGTAGGTTATATTTTTATGTTATTTAGTGTTCGCAAGTTCATATAGTTTTTTAGTAAAGTATGCAATCATCAAAATAGCAGTGAACATAATATGACATTGTGTGAAGTTATGTTTGAGTATGTTTATGTTGTCACAGGACAAACCTTTACGAAACCGATTCGTTTTTTAATTTTAAGTACCCCTTTTTGAGATATATTGATATTTTACATATAGTACGCGTTAAAGTGTTTAATTGTGATAAGTAAGTGATGATTTTCACTTAAAATGTGTATGTTTGTTGGTCACCCGGTAAAGTTTGTAGGCAGTAAATTTCGAATATATGTATATTACCACTAACAAATATAAACTATATGTATTAGACTTGATATATGCCAAATTTCAGACAAGCAGTAGTTGGCAATGTACAAACTTAAATGTGTGCGTTGGAACACATTCACATGTCACAAAAACATGAAAGGGTCAAGACGTAAGGAATCATTATATAAATAATACTTTACTTTTCTCTTTAAATGCCTGCGTAAAACTACTACACTTAGCACGATGCCGACACAGGTTGTTATAGTACTGACGACAACGAGTACAACGATAACGATCGAATGCTTGTTTGTTACAATGGATTCTTCAACTGAAAAATACCAAACATCAGCATTATGACATATTGGCATTTGAACGACACATTTTTATCCTGTATACTTGTTAATCTATAAATAGAGCATAATCATAGTGTGCATATAGTCATTTTATACATGAGGTTAAACTAGAGTGTCGAAACAAACCTAAACTTATGTTGGTGCCCATTTCTGGTTTGACAGTTGTACTGGTTTCCGACATCGGCCAGTGAAAAGTGATGTAACACGCTTCACTATTGTACGTTTCACAACACCTGTATGTCCCCCCTGTTTTCTCAGATATTCCGTTGATGTAAAATATTGCTCCACGATCAGTGTAAAATATAGCATAGTGTTGTCCGAGAGATTGTTCAACTAAATTACGACCTTGCAAATCCGTTTCGCATTCTGCAATTGTTTGTATGATTGCAGCATTTGCAGTGCCGTTTTTGACATACTGAATAGTTATGTCAGATGATGACACACATTCAAAGGCAATGAACGATTGATTTTCTAACGGACTCAATGCATAATTCCCTGGAATAAATCAAAAGCGTACTTAATAAACAACATGTTGACAAACAACTCTTTTCATAAATGAACGCAAAAGATGTTTTAAAGCACGCATATCAATACAACATTACTAAATAGTGTAAGATAAGTAATTAGATAAGAGAATATGCAGACACTTGTGACGTTACCTTTAAAAAAGAGAAAAAAAAAGTCCAAGCGCAATGATCATTATCTGAAAATAAACGTATTACAAAAGGTTAAAAATATTATGTACACAACTTGTATAATTTTACACTGGTAATTTTACGACTACAGCTACTACTACATTTAGTATGGAAAGTTATACTACTAGAATTACTGAAGCTGCTATTTCTACATGAACGACTATTACTATTACCAGTACTACAATTTCTACAACAACTACAACTAACTACAACAATAACTAGTTTTTCTCTTTAACTGATTCTACTACTACTGCTACGTACAACTACTTACTACTACCACTTACTACTTACAACTACTACTTACTACTACTGCTTATACTACTACTTTTTATACTACTACAGCTTATGCTACTACTGCTTATACTACTACTGCTTATATTACTGCTACATATACTAATAGTATTACTACTACTACTACTACTACTACCACTACTACGACGACGTCGACGACGACGACTGCTGCTGCTACTGCTACTGCTGCTGCTGCTGCTGCTACTGCTACTGCTACTACTACTACTATTATTCTTACTAATACTAATACTTCTACTACTACGACCACGACGACGACAAAAAATGATGCCACTGTTGTTGCTGCTGCTGATATAACTACTACCTATTTCAAGTAACATGTTTCGAGTTAATACGATTGATATATTATACAAAAGTTGAGAGAAGTAAACAGAGCATTCATTTAGAACGCAATGACTGTGTGAAAATGTTCATAGGTCAGAAGAGTTGAATTATTTTACTTCATGAATAAAACAAAAAAACCTGCAGATGCTAAGCAGCACATACACCGTATTGAGTTACCACTAAATTTTATTCAAGCCTCAAAATATTTAAGTCACGTATTAACATGTGTGACACGTAGTTATCCATAATTAAGAGGAACGGACATTAAATTCCTACTTTAATCCATTTTCATTTGACCTACCCCCAAACCCGAGGTATTGTATTCCTGTGTACTGTAACCCTGCTGTGGTCAAAGTGTGGATACAATATGGTGACCCTTATCAGCAGAGATCAATACAATGCTGCAAATGAAGATATAAACTGAACCAGTGCACTCAGGCATTGCTCAGTCGGCTGATAGAAAATATCGCAGATAATGATTACAAAGCTTATGGTGGACCAATATACAGAGTGGATTGGAGAGGTCAGATATCCCTTAAACCCCCTTAAACAAGGCGTTTAAGGCTGTGTTACACCACCGGTGTAGCAAATAATTAAAACACACATGTTTCTTTTTGTTGACAGGCTTCTGCCAATCTACGGTTTTAAAGACATAACTATATCAAATTTATCCCATCTCATGATAGGGATGCTTGTTATTATCAGTTGGAATAAGATTGATGTTGATCAGAAACATAGCAACTGACAATGGCTTGGTGAATGGAGCGCTGGGTTTTGTCAAAGAATTTACACTTGAAGATAATCAACTAATTCGAATTGTTGTTCAGTTTGATGATGAATCAATTGGTCGAATATTTTATGATAGCGAACATGATGCTTTTTCCATTTAACCAATTACCCAGCAATTCTACTATCGTGGAATAACTGTTTACATGACGCAATTTCCACTCCTTCCCGTATGGGTGCGAACAATACATAAAGTACAGGGAATTTAAACTGACAAAATTGTAGTGTGTCTGGGCAAAACTGTTTTTGCTGAAGGACAGTTTATGAAGCACTGTCTGGAGTGCGCACATTGAAAAGCCTGGTCATATTGGCTTTGGATGTCGCCAAAAAGCAACACAAAGCCAGATATCACTATCTTGCAAGCATTTACACAATTGTAATAATATATTTGTCTGTAAGTATTAATTATCTTTATCATATACATTTAGTATCTCACAATTACTTTAATACTCATTATTGAAACAACCCAAATTTTACACATGTGTATTTCTGGTTTATAATTACTGCATTTTTCAACAAAATTTCTGCAATGTGTTTATATTATCATTTCCCAATATTTACCTCAAACAGTTGTGCTCATTTTATTCAGCACATTTTTTCACAATGAGTACAATTGATTCTCACATACTTATTTTGATTCCAGACAAACTTCCTAAATTGTACTGTTATATAATGAAGCAATACACATTTAACATTGATATTAACATTATAGATCCTGCTTTACAATTTTGTTTTTCTCAAGCAGTGTTATACTTTTAACAGAACTCACGATTATTTCAATTATGAACAATTTAAAAGCAGGCAACCCTTGTAAATTAAACTTTTTTTTAACAAACACCAATTTTATATATATTGATATACTCCTGACAATTAAGTATTTATCATCACAAGTAGGAATGTTTGTTACAGTTTTTTGTATACGTTTTATATTAGCAGATCTGAAACCACAAGTAAAATTGTTTCTCTCTTGGCTGATATAGTGCATAATTAAGCCTGTACGTTTAATTACCGGTTGCTTTCTTTTAATATCTTCATAAGAGAAGCTATCGCCTATGAAGCAGTTTAAAAAAAATATATATACAAATGGAATAAGAACATCTTCAGAATTTTTTTCTTAATGAGGATTTTAAAAATGTCAATGTATCTAAGCAGCACTTAACAAACCTGCATTCCATTTTTTAAACGCAGAAACCTGGCATTCTCAAATGCACTCAAAATTATTTGAGAACCTTCAATTGTAGCTACATCTTGTGAAACTTTGGCATCATTTTCACTTTTTATGTCCAGAGCTAGTTTTGTGTTTAAGTGGTTACTGTGATTTAAATAGGTAATTAATTCAGATTTATTGTGCTTGTTTTACCTTAAGAATTTGCTTTATTTGACTTTGGTCCAATGGGCTTTAATATGTTCATTTTCTCTGTTCATACCAGTCTATACGGGACATTCCGAATGTGGAGAGTACCTTAAAATCTCCGCTAAGAGTGCAAATTCTACAAACGTTAGCAGTGAACACTTATAAAAACGCAAAAAAAGCAGCAAATGTCAGTCATTGAAGCCGTTGTTGCTGACAACACAGGCCACATAACATTTATAGTATACAATAAGTCAGCTGTTCCAATGATTAAAGTTGGCACCTCAGTTATGATGCTGAATGTCATCCCCAAACAAAGAGAAATCGAGCAAATAATACATCCGCCAACTTCACAAGCAAGAAAAAGTGTAGACATTTTTGACCTACAACAATGAACTTTGGTAGACGTGCGTGCCAAAAATGTGCAGGTTTGCACATTTAATCACATTCTGTGCTCCCTGTGGAGTTTTTTTGTCATTATCTTCTATATTTGTATTTAACATCCGCTGTCGATCAATTTGCATAAAGAACTACTTACAAGTAATAGTAAACGTTTACAATGCCACACTGTTGCATACAGTTTACTTGTTACTATGTGCTTTGCACCAGCAGTCACAATAATTTCAGGACACTTAACATACAGCCTGTATTAGAAGTAAAAATACAGTACTACTCCTCAAACTTGTATAAATTTGTATAAAATGGTTCCTGTAGACGAATTAGCAAAATGTTGTATTACCCATGAAGTCTATGTACTATGAACACTTTCTGGACTGCATTGAACATTCATATATTTCTTTCATTTACGCAGAAAGAACATTACATTTTTACTTGCTGGGGGATCAGCAAAATCCTATTGTATCTGATATACAAACGTTAAGAATATGTAACATTTTCACACTCAACCTTCGTTATGGCACTTCCACTCAAAGAATATTTATACCGTCAGTCATGTAAATTATAATGTTCCACAAAGTCAGAAGATATATTCAATGTAAATATTGCTTCACGTTCTCATATATCCTTCGTCATCTTAATGCTTCAGCTTTGTGATGTTCAGAGCGTTGTCACAACATATGGTCCGGAAACGGAAGTCAGCGATGGCGATTGCAGTGATTTGGCATCAATACAAGTTGCACTGTGGCGGAAGCTCGCTTCCACTCACCTTTCCGTGAATTACTGTATCAAAATCGCCCACGCGGTTGTGTCGAAAACTACAAACGGCGACCCTAAACTCTCTATCAACCAACGCACAACAATAGAAAACAGTACATACATGACCTATAGATACATATACATACATATTTAGTTGTTAAACGTATCAAAATAAATGAAGAAACTGGCAAATGTGATGTTGTATGGTTTCCAAAACTTTACCACGATAAATGAAATCATTGATTAACACACGATTGCGATGTGGCTGTGTGTGTTTCATGTTTCATTCACGAACACAAACATTGCATCGTGTTATGCGTTATGCATATGTTTAGAATGTAGTTCAGGCCCGTTTTGTTCACAAAAATGTTGTAATCGTTTCTGCTAGACGTAACATCTACATGTGAAGAGCTTTTGTAAATAAAAGTGCCTGATTTTACAGGCATTTTGCCTGGGAATTTACTCTTTATACGGATACTAGAACAGTAAACTCCGCCGAAAACTATATTTAGCGGACCATAGAATTTATATCGCTATATCCAAATATTGTTACATCCGTAAATAGGCAACCAAGAACATGAACATACAAGTATGTATGTTCTGTGTAACAGATATAATTTCTATCCAAACTACTTGCATTACATAGGTATTACTAATGTAGTTACTAAATACTTGAAGAAATATGGTTTGTTCGATAAAACATCTGCTCTGAATACGATTGCAGATTTTGACTTTGTTAAGCCTTTTGTTCCCCTTCAAGTGATATCCATTTTAAAATATCAAAAAGGTACCCAACCCATGTATAATATTGTTAAAACAAATGACACTTTACCAGTCTGTATGTCAAAATGGACGAGCATTTTTGAAAATATTGAATTAAAAGACTGGAACCATATCTTTAGTATGCCATTTTGTATAACCAAAGATTCTACGCTACAATGGTTCCATTATAGAATTATACACCGAATTATTGGTACCAACTATTTTTTGTATAAAATCAATTATAAATCGTCAGCTGAATGCTCTTTCTGTCATGATATGTCGGAAACAATTGAGCACATTTTTTGGGAATGTAAATACGTTAAAAAATGTATTGCTGATTTGTTTGAAGGTTTTGAGGTATTCGCTGACTTCATAAATGCACCCTCTTTCATGTTAGGACATAAAAACACAAGTAGTCCTCTTAATCTAACATTCCTTCTCACTAAAAGGTTTATTTATAATTGTAAAATGAATCAAACATTACCTACCGTTATCGCGGCAAGATCATTCTTTTCTATCCAGTATCATATTTTGAAGGAAATGAACTTCTTCTGCAATTTAGATTCTAACTTAATAACTACATGGGACATTTTGTTAAATCTGTATCGTTAAGAACATTGTGACTTGCATATTTTATCCGTATATTCAAAATTTCAATATGTGTATCAATTTGTATATTGCTGTTTAAGCAATTATGATATTATTGTTAATATGCAATTGTGAGCACTTGTCTTCATTGTAATATTATATATCATGCATGTTGAACTATTATCAATACTCATGATGTACGGTGTGGAGGGGGATGCCCTCGACCCTCACACACCTATTGACGAGGAAAATAAAATATATAGAACGGAAAAAAAAAAAAAAAAAAAAAAAAAAAAAAACACACAAAAAAAAAAATAAAAAAAAAAAAATAAAAAATAAAAACATACAAGTATGTAACAAAAATGCACCACGGCTCATTTTCATATACACATTACATTTACAACTGTATTAAAGGGTAACAAACTCAAGAAATGCAGCGGATCATGGTATTTTTTATACATAAATATTATGGATAAATATCAAAGATGACCAAAATGATTTCTTTCTTTCACAGCATTAAACGTTCTCATATTTTCAAATAATGTTCATTGCGCGTGACATCATTATATACTGCCAAAGCAACCAATAATCATTGTATAGATATCAAACTTTAATAACATCAATCTATCCCAAAGCCAATTTCCATTGATTAACACGATGTGACTATGCAATCAAGATGACCGTATACCTGATTACTCCATTTGATTATCAAAAGCCTATCTTGATACAGACTCTAAATATCACAATACAAGGGGAAAATGTGTGACTGGGTCGTGAAAACAGGATCGTTATACTCGAAACTTGGTTACATTCGATGTCGTTACAACCGTTGTTACATGAACTGAAATATATAGGGATTAGGCTAGGACCAGGGACTCGACATCGTTAAATGCGATATATCGATTGCAATAAGTGATATCGTTAAAGTGGAGTTCGCTGTATTTGGGATTATTAAAACGCCCTGCGTGTGTATATTTGCATTAACTTTCAAAATGATTTCACTTATTTTATGGAAAAAAAAACAGGCCTAAAACGTATTACCCATGTTTTTACATATACGTTGATTTTACAAGTAAATGCCTTATTATTAACGACTTATATAGCATTTCTCTTCACAGTCCCTTGCTCCAGATGCCATACCGGTTACAAAGGGAAGTACATCCCATGAAGATAAAGGTGACATCATTGGAGTCAGTTACGTTCACATTTACACATCCTGCAGTAGGTAGCCAATCTAGTGCTTAACAAACTACGATGACTCGTCCCACACAAAGAAGCTGTCAATTTCGTGTTCCATCGTCATTTGCCTTAATGATAACATTTCCACTGTCACCCTGTTTACGCCACAAATCCGTCCGCTGCTTTCAGATGATGTTCAAATTGAAGCAAACAACAACAGTAACATTCAGGAAAAACTGCTTGAAGTTCTGCCCATTAAAGAGGCGTTCAAGAGGATTCCTTGCAGAGATTCAAACACCCTTGCACTTTTAAAGCACTGTAATACACATTCGGTGACATCTACTTTCATTTCTGGACATTGAACTATGTGAACTTGCACTATTTATGCCCTCAGCATCTATTACTGCACGAGGCATGCAGTGTCTGTCCTGTCCGTCCGAATGAGGTTAACAAGATTATAACGGCTTGTCTAGCACCAACACTGCTTACTTCACTGCTTAAAAACTTACGCAGTTCTTGCTTATGACCATTTCTATTCCATAGGTTATTTCTCGCGTAACTACATCATTTCTGCTCCGACTAGGAACAACAGTTGCACAAAGCTTAGCATAACACTTTGATACTTACACAGTTGCTGCTTTTAACCATGAATTATCCACCCTGATCAACCTCACTGTCATCTGGACCTTCACCTAATGCGGTATTTTTATTATTCACGACTATTTGTACCAATTAAACACGCCTTTTTCTCATAATCGTATTGTGCAAATGTTGATATCTGACTGTATTCCTCCATTTCCAATTAGCTTGCCTGCTTACGATTCAAAACATAACTTACATTAAACAGTTCTCTTCACATTAAATGTTTCTGTGTTTAAGTGTTACTTCAGGACCAAATCATACTCAGTTATTGCCATTCACACAAGTTCACTAAATTCAAATACTCAATTTACAATCTCTTGTTCACGTCATTACATATTTACTATGTAAAGTATGTATTTTGTAACATGGATATTTGTTGTATTTTTGCTATCATGGCCAACTGTCATACTGTATACAAAAAGCCATTTGTAAATGACAATTTTCGTTGCTTTCTTGTCTATGGGGCTCCTATTTGTTCGTTATGTTTTCTTGTGTGTGAATACATCTCATAACTGTTGTTTTGGTGTAAACAATCTGCTTATGTCTTTCATTTAAACACCGTTTTCCAGTTCCCTTTATTAACATATTTTGTTCTCCGATTTCGATTTGAAAGACATTTGCCATAAGTATTGTAAACGTGTGTTAATGAGCTACTTGTATAGGGGGGGGGGGGGGCCTGCGTAATCTGCCCTCTATTGTTTGTCAATAATAAGCTTGTGTTTGTGACAGACTTCCCATTTCATTTTCCATCAGATTTGCTCAGTTTGTGTTCCACCATCAAATTTCGGCAAAGTTCAATAATATCCTAGATCCATCAGGAATACTAGAGTAGTTGCCCTTTGTCATGAGCAAAACTGCAAAATAAAATATGCAACATACACATTTCACTTCTCATCATGTGTATGACCATACCATCTTGATCAACCAATGTTCCCGCATTACGGTGCAAACATAAGAGATCGTCCTGTTACATCATATATGTCCATGTAAATGCATCTGTTTTCAGCCTGTGAATAGCCTGGTGAACAACAAAAGTAAACAGGCAAGTCATCTGTAAGGTGGCTGTGAAATGCCAGGTTAACATATTGTTCATAGTTAGGTCGAACACGCATCTGTATTTCACCTGCAATTGCTTCAGCAACATCAATAACCTGTCTGATGTGGGTTGTTGTATATGCAATAACATTGAAAATGTCAAATCTGATCTTTGTGTTTACCAGCATTCTTGGGAGCACTTTGATGGCCCTCTTGTAGTTTCATGTGTAGATTAGTTTAAGTTGTGTCTGTATTTTAATTAGTCAATACATTTATGTTCATTTCTTGTTATGCTTCGTTTTTTAATAACTTTCACAGCCTTGAAATTTGAAAATGTTTGTCGCATGTTGTTAAAACATACTTTTCTTTTCACATTAGTATTCATTTGTGATGTTCTTCTACGTTTCGAATGAAAAGTTTGTATCAGAAACATTGTGAAAATGTACTGTTGTATTCCTTTTACGCTATTTGCATGTGTATATGTGAAATATTTCTAGAATCAATTATAGTATTACAGTAGAATCGTTTCTTATTATTTCTTCCTGTAGCATTGATTTTATTACTCAGCCTGTCATCTACTTTCTGAAGTGCCATATACACTAGTGTGATCACTGGGGACTGCATTGGATTACCATGTAATTTTCTCTCACAGATGTTATCAGTGAAAGCCAAACTAATATACTGATGGGTAATAATGATAAATCGGGTCATTAGCTATATCTTACAAAACATTATTTCACAGCAGCCACATTTTGTACTCATCAGGTTTAAATATGATAATGTGAATAAGTTTATAAACATCTATGTCATAGCAATAACCACATATCACAGAACAATCACTTTTATGAATGTATTTTTTCTCTCAATAAAATGTTGGAATGTTCGTTGCCAAAAGGTAACATTCTTCAGAGAGGAGATCACAAAGTGAACTCTGGCTACCTTTCAGTGAGGCAACAAACAGCTGGTGCTCAAAATGGCCGGCTTTGAAACAAATGCTGGATGTTTTTCTATGGTTTGTACATCTTTTTTCCGCTTTGTCCCAAAAATATGCTCATGCTGTGGCCCGATATTCCATATAATCACGTGATTTTTTTATTGACTAACTTTTCATATATGTAAGTTATTGAATGTACGGTGTGTGCAGGTGTGTTGTTGACTTGTAGATCTCAAAACATGTGTTCACATTTTAACAGTTTAAAGACACTTTATCCGTTTTATGACTATCGATATGCAGTTTAGCCTTACTCTTACACAATAGCCAAGTTTGACACTTCAAGAGCAAATATTCATATTTTAAGGCTGCAAAAACCTACTTTAAACTCATCAATATTTCTGGTGACGACTTTAAGTACAAAATAACACCTGGTAATCAGGCATTTCATTAACATGTCCAATGCACACTGTACAATTGTTTTTTTTTATTGGTTAATGATTGGTTAATGATGCGAACACCTCAGATCTTTTGGTATGGGTATACCGACAATATAATACGATGTAGATAAAACCAATTTATTAACTGAATCGTATACATGTATTTAAAATAGGCCTCCGGCCCCTGACACATATAAAATACAATAGATACAAAAACACTGATGTGTGCACAAAACGACAAACATGGTTACACAATTTTGACAATCTCAAACAATAAACCGTATATATAAAATATAACGTTTAAAACAAAAATATGCAATTTAACATTTAAAATATTGCATTTTGCTCAAAATACTGTTTTTAAGGACGGGACTCGAACAAGCAAAAACTAGGTTGGCAAGACAAGCAATATACCACTAAGCTATTCGCTCTCTAATACTTTATAGGTAGTAAGTACTGCTCTATTGAAAACCCTGCTTTAAATATCATACGTCACAGGTAGTATTTTCTACCGATATCTGAAGCACACTATCGGGGAATATACATTTCAGTTAAAGAAAATGTAAAACTTTCTTTAATCATATAATTCATTTTTACGAAACTTTCCCGATTGTAAGTAAGAACGTAAGTAAATTATTTATTTCAGTGACATGTGTCATATAAAAAGCAACAGAAATGTTATTTCAATAGATACACCCGACCCGATGGGTCTATAAGTCTATAAGTCACCTGATATTATATACATATTATATACATAATGCAAAGTGTGAAGAAGTTTGAGAGTAACACAAATATAAATAAGCACCAAAAGAATTAAGTTATAGATTGTTTGTGCATCACAGATGTCAACCACCACATATGCGCATACAATATCAATCTTAATTGATGAAAGTCTTAAGAGAAACATCATAGTCACCTTTGATACAAGGAAAGTACCAGTAGTAGTATTTAATCCAATAGTTACAAATATACACTTTTGGGTGCTTTATAGTGTGTACACAAGTATACACTAAATATAATATTATTATAATATATTACAAAATAAACATATAATATATGTTTCGGAACATTTCAAGATGCCGATACTTCATTGCAGACCTCGACTTCTACCGGTCAAGTAATATTTTACGAAACCTCGAATGGTAACATCTGTAAAAAATGAAATGTCTGATAGACTACACTATAGACTACAGTTATATAATAGTGGTTATATAAAACAAAATATGACCACGAGTGAAATACAATTCGATTATGCACCGAAATCAACACATTTTATTTTTATTTTATGCTTTTGGACAATTAATAAACCAGATTGCGTGAAATACGCTTAATCGTCACAAGTTCGTGTATTCTGACGTCTTTTATCATAAATGATTTCAAACTTGTTACTCATTTATATGGTGGGGAAATAGTGCCATATTTTCTGCGTCGTTGTCGCTTAATTATATTTGTATTACATTTTATAATCGGTTTTCTGTTGTTTTCATGTTTAAATACTGAACATGTACAAACAAATGCTATATGTCTAATCAATATTTCAGCAGATTTGGCCACCGCTGCTTTTAAAATTTTTGAGTGAACATATAAGAGCTACATTTGATTGGTTATTCGAAGATGGAAAAATACTCGTACATGCGAATTTGTGATATCACATTAATATAAAGACAATTAGACGCTTTTTTATTTGGCCTTACGTTACTCTAGTAAACATTCACACCTTTGTTATAGACTTAAATAACTTGAATAACTTTTCAGATTCTTATGATAATAATGGTGCAATTTCATTCACAGACTCGAAACATTTGTTCATTTGGGTAACCTGATTAGTGTCGTCATCCTTTAGATACTTGTGTTTTGTTTGCTCTAGTAAGCGATGAGCAAATTCACTGACTGCTTTATTTTCGTTTACTATTTCACGTACCAAACAATTGTGGAAAAAGTCAGCAACAACACGCGGAATCAGTCAATTCAATTTATTTTTCAACATTTCGGCTGATGTCACGATAAAATGACAATTAAACAATAAGGATACAATGACAATTAAACATTTTTTTATGTACCAAATAAGAAATTCGATTGTATACATCCATGCGTAATGTCATGTCATGATATGCTTGTTTGTCTTAATACGTTTAACCTTACTACGATTTTTTTTATCATTATTAATATTTCTTCTATATTTAGCGGATGCGATGTAGTTACATGGATAATCTATGTTGATATTCCATAATGAGTTGTTTATCCGCACATGACATTAAACTAACAACACTTACTGCCGTCCATTCCATTTCAACACACTTGATGCAAGCGGGTAATTCTTTGTAAACACACTTTCTTTGATCAACCAAAACAGTTCAGTCATAAAAGAAATAACACTGAACATGAATTTACACGAAACCCTGTGCATTTGATATTGTAGAGGGAGATTTGGCACTTCTGACATTTAAAAGGAGTTTCGACAACTATGTATGTTATTCTCTGGTCAAGATCATCATTGACGTATAAATCGGACAATAGTATTTAGTTAATTCTTATGATAAAATGTCTCACTTAGTATTTTGATCCAAAAAGTCTAGAGGCCAATTTTCTCTGAAATAATTGATTCCATCGAAGCTGATGTGATGCTAATCGTGCCTGTTGAAAGCCTGTGTCATCAATTCCAACATGCTTTTATATATGTTTGATAAGTTAACAACTAATTTGATGCACAAAGATGTATCAATAAAGGTCAATCATGTTATTTCATCCATTAGTTTACTTCACATACAACTGGGTTTTTTTGCATTATTAATATATTCAATCTTAGAAAGAATTCAAACAACGTTAAAACCTGTGGCGGTAATTCAAACAACGTTAAACCATGTTCTGCTAAAATAAAAAAATAACTTATAACGTGTATCATATATGTATAAAGATAATAATATCTTTATGAAAATTTGACTTTAAGGGTGTAAACAGTACCTTGCGTTCACTTCGCGTAGGGCGATCCAACTCTGTAAAACAACAACAGCGTATTGGAATTTTGTTAAAATATTTGAAATCCAACAAAAGTAATGTGATAAAGTAATAAATCAGCGATATATTATAATAACTGAGAGTTATTAGATGTGAATCACTGCTGAACTTTTCAACCATATTATCATTATCCATTACTATAATAAACGACTATAAAATAGAGCGAGGGGTAAAGATTATGATAAAACAGAAGTTCACCATCTAGCCTATCCAATGTATTATAGTCTATGCGAGAAAGTTTTAATCTTAATAATGCATGATACTATGGGGAACAGCCTTGAAACAAAAGTATAAATGTGTAATAGCTTGAACACATTAAGTAAAGACTTATTGGTTAAAAAGGAGTGGAGCGAGCGTAGAATCAGCATAGCTAATCAAAGGCATGAAAAAGAAAAAGCGACCATTAGGAACATGCTCTTGATGATTGAGATTGTTCTTGGACATTTCATTGGCTTACAATGTAGGTTATATTTTTATGTTATTTAGTGTTCGCAAGTTCATATAGTTTTTTTATTAACGTATGCAATCCTCAAATTAGCAGTGAAAATAATTGGACATTGTGTGAAGTTATGTTTGAGTATGTTTATGTTGTCACAGGACAAACCTTTACGAAACCGATTCGTTTTTCAATTTTAAGTACTTCTTTTTGAGATATATTGCTATTTTACATATAGTACGAGTTAAAGTGTTTAATTGTGATCAATAAGTGATGCTTTTCACTTAAAATGTGTATGTTTGTTGGTCACCCGGTCAAGTTTGTAGGCAGTAAATTGCGAATATATGTATATTACCACTAACAAATATATACTATATGTATTAGACTTGATATATGCCAAATTTCAGACAAGCAGTAGTTGGCAATGTACAAACTTAAATGTGTGCGTTGGAACACATTCACATGTCACAAAAACATGAAAGGGTCAAGACGTAAGGAATCATTATATAAATAATACTTTACTTTTCCCCTTTAAACGCCTGCGTAAAACGACTACACTTAGCACGATGCTGACACAGGTTGTTATAGTAATTGCGACAGAGAGTACAGCGATAACGATCGTATGCTTGTTTGTTACAATGGATTCTTCAACTGGAAAATACAAAAAAATCAGAATTATGACATATTGGCATTTGAACGACACAGTTTTATCCTATAGACTTGTTAATCTATAAATAGAGCATAATCATAGTGTGCATATAGTCATTTTATACATGAGGTTAAACTAGAGTGTCAAAACAAACCTAAACTGATGTTGGTGCCCATTTCTGGTTCGACAGTTGTACTGTTTCCCGACATCGGCCAAGTGTGGGTGCTGTAACACGCTTTACTATTGTACGTTTCACAACACCTGTATGTCCCCCGTGTTTTCTCAGATATTCCGTTGATGTAAAATATTGCTCCACGATCAGTGTAAAATACAGCATAGTATTGTCCGAGAGATTGTTCAACTATATAACATCCTTGCAAATCCGTTTCGCATTCTGCTATTGTTTGTATGATTGTAGCATTTGCAGTGCCGTTTGTAACATACTGAATAGTTATGTCAGATGATGACAGACATTCAAAGGCACCGAACGATTGATTTTCTAACGGACTCAATGCATAATTCCCTGGAATAAATCAAAAGCCTACTTAATCAACAACATGTTAACAAACAACTCTGTTCTTAATTGAATGCAAAAGATGTTTTGAAGCACGCATATAACTACAACATTACTAAATAGTGTAAGATAAGTAATTAAATAACAGAATATGCACACACTTGTGACGTTACCTTTTAAAAACAGCCCCCAAAATACAAGCGCGCGGGACATTATCTGAAAATATACGTATCACAAAAGCTTACAAATATTATTTACACAACTTGGATGATTTTACACTGGTAATTATACGACTACAGCTACTACTACATGTAGTATGAACAGTTCTACTACTTTAAATACCACAGCTGCTATTTCTACAAGGTCGATTATTACTATTACCACTATTACAATTTCTACAACAACTACCACTAACTACAACGATAACTTATTTTTTTCTATAACTGTTACTACTACTGATTATACTACTACTACTACTACTATTACGACTACTACTACTACTACTACTATTACGACTACTACTACTACTACTGCTACTACTACTACTACTACTATTACTAATACTACTACTAATACTTCTACTACTAAGACGACGACAAAAGATGATGCTACTGTTGTTGCTGCTGCTGATATAACTACTACTTATTTCAAGTAACATGTTTCGAGTTAACACGATTGATCTATTAAACAAAAGTTGAGAGAAGTAAACAGAGCATTCATTTAGAACGCAATGACTGTGTGAAAAGAATCATAGGTCAGAAGAGTTGAATTATTTTACTAAATGAATTAAACAAAAACACCTGCAGATGCTAAGCAGCACATACACCGTATTAAGATACCACTAAATGTAATTCAAGACTTCAAGTCACGTATTAACATGTGTTATACGTAGAGTTATCCATAATTAAGAGAAACGGACATTAAATGCCTAGTTTAATCCGTTTTCATTTGACCTACCCCCCAAACCCGAGGTATTGTATTCCTGTGTACTGTCACCCTGCTGTGGTCAAAGCGTGGATAAAATGTGGTGACCCTTTTCAGCAGAGATCAATACAATGCTGCAGAGGAAGATATAAACTGAACCACCAGTGCACTCAGGCATTGCTCAGTCGGCTGAGAGAAAATATCGCAGATAATGATTAGAAAGCTTATGGTAGACCAATATACAGAGTGGAATGGAGAGGTCAGATATCCCTTAAACTCCCTTAAACTTGGCGTTTAAGTCTGTGTTACAACATCGGTGTAGCAAATAATATAAACACATTTGTTTCTTTTTGTCGACAGGCTTCTGCCAATCTACCGTTTTAAAGACATAACTGTATCACATGACTAAACAGCCAAAATATTAACATCATAATACTGAGGCAAGCTAGAGTTAAACTATGATATTCATGTACTGTCAAATGTTAAATGTAAGACGTGTAGCAAATAATATAAACACATTTGTTTCTTTTTGTCGACAGGCTTCTGCCAATCTACCGTTTTAAAGACATAACTGTATCACATGACTAAACAGCCAAAATATTAACATCATAATACTGAGGCAAGCTAGAGTTAAACTATGATATTCATGTACTGTCAAATGTTAAATGTAAGACGTAATTTGTTACGTAACGTAACAATATCAATATAAACCGTAGTGTTACTTTTCATGAAAGACAGACAACTAGAACACCAAACATTACGAGAATACAAAGTCATGTACCATAACGGCTACGTTCTGTTATCTTTATGAAATTCAGTCCCTTCAATTAAATTAAACTTTTTTTGTAGTTTCTTTTGACATGTACTCATTTTTGGGCATAATTTAGTGTATTCGCCTTTAATAAATGTTACTGTGTACAATCTATTACACTTCCATGATGTTCCTTTCTGCACCATGAATACCTGCATGCCCTTGATGAATAAACTATATGTTTTTACATATACTGCAACACGGCTAATTAATTTTTTTAAGTATATTTGTTGGAAATTTAGGTGATGATTTTTTAAGTATATAATGTAGTTTTTGTTAGAGTTTGTGCAACCAATGAACAAGTCTAAATGCATGTATTATTCGCTTACATGAAATCGCTATATACAATTGCAATATTTAAGGATGACATTCGTTGTAAGAATGAATTTAGGTGTTAACATTTCAAATATCACGTGTGCCTAAACAAAAGAAATGTGGTAAATTACAGTTCAAAAATGTGTGTGGATTAAAGGTATTTCAATAGGAGTGTATAAATAACAACGATTTTGTGTATTGATTTTATGCCGTGTTTCAAAAACATATTCACACATACTAATTTTCTTTTTTTGTGGCGTATCTGTCTAAGATCACTTTTGACCCAGATTTCGTATACATGTGTAACAATGAAAAGCTAGAACTTTGGCGCAATAGATTATTACTGCAGCGGTAAAATTGAAAACCATTATTATATTGGGCAAATTTTATTGCAATCTTACAACAATGGCTAAATGTCTAACGATAATTGTTGCATAAGTGTGGGGTTTATACTTTACAGAATTGTTTACACACGCTGTTAAAATAAAGTTAGAACCTTATCCTCTACAAATACACTCTATAACTGAGCATAATTATTCATATAATTTCTAATTGTATGCTATATTCAGAATGTTATATTCATTCGCCGAAAGAACAATAGCTATTTTGTTTAGCCTAGCGTCACGCTCTATAAATAGCAATTGTACAATGCCCCAATTATTCTAGTCAGTTCAACACGCGTCAAAACAATTCTAAAAAAGGTCGCATTGTAACAGCTGTTGTATTGCAGTGTTAGAATCATAAACCCCAATATTTCAATAAATTGGGAGTTCATATTTATAAACTTACTGTGCATGTTATTTTAAATTTTAATTGGGGTAGTGTTTTATAAAGAATTATTTAGAATTGCACCTTTCTATCAACTTATCCAGCAGATATTATTCGATCTATAAACAAGTGCACCGCCTACGGGTGCAGGATGCTCGACTTTCTCATATTTGAAAGTACTCTATGCTTTTGTTTACAGAATAGGTTTATCAGTGTCATGAAGTATTTTGAATTTCTAGTCAATACCTCTGATAGATATTGAGAAATTAAACGTCAAGCAAAAATATATAAGTTGAAAAAAGGGCAATAACTCCACCACAATCCTTGATATAGTTACCTCATCTTGTATACAGAATGGGTTTATAACTGTGATCAAGTATTTTGTGTTTCAAGTCAATACCTCATATAGATATTGTGAAATTTGACCTAAAGCAACATTTCTAAGTTGAAAAATTAATCAAGCAAAACCCTTGATAGAGTAACCTCCTCTTGTATACAGAATAAGTTCATCACTGTGATCAAGTACTTTGAGTTTCAGGTCAATACCTCAAATAAGTATAGAGAAATTTGACCAAAAAGGAAAATTGTAAGTTGAAAAAAAGGGTTATAACTCCAACAAAATCCTTAAAAGGGTTAAATGTTCTCGTCTGCAGAATGGTGTCAGCAACATAAACAAGTACCTCGAGTTTCAATTTAATGTCTTTGATAGTTATTGAGAAATTTTATATTTACCCAACAATTGTCAAATTATGCTAAGTTGTAAATCAAACAATGGCAGATAACTCTGAACTACAAATTATGGTGTTACCTGCCTTGTTGCAATGGAGTACCCTTTTCATAGCGAACAAGTATTTACAGTTTCAAATTAATATCTTTGATAGTTTTTGAGAAATGGACTCTGACAAAAAACTTAACCACAACCATCAACCAAAAATAATTAACAAACAAAAACTTAACTAATGCAGACGCTGGCACAGACGCAGACGAAGACGACATGGCGACGACAATAGCTCGACTTTTTTTTCTTCGAAAAGTCGAGCTAGAAATGCTACATCTTTTTCTATAAATAAAATGTGGTGACCGGTGAAAAAAGTATAAAAATACCTCGAAATAGTATTCATGTTACTTTTACTTCATTGACATGTATGCATTATTTGCAATAATAATTATACACAGAAACCCTTGATACATCATATTCCTACCGAATATACTTTGAAATCGCCATAGTCTTCTATGTTTGTGCTATCAAAAGTAAAGTCAACATTATTTCAAATGTGTTAAATGTTCACTGAAGATTGCTTTTCACTGCGATACGCAGTATTTTACTTCGAACTGTGTGTGTATTAGATAACTTCTAAGAGGAATGTTTGGTATATTGCATAACTATAACTACAGTCGTCTGATACTTTTTTTTTTAAATTATTCCCGCAATTATTTTCTTACATTTTTAATTTGTTAAATTACCCTGACAAATTTATATAACAATTGTGTCAACGTAAATTATTTAGATTTATCATGTATCAGTGGTGAATACTTGGATAGGTATGATCGGTTTATTCACAGTAGAGATATTAGGAATAATTGAATTTATCTCAAATTAATTTTGGCGTCCGAGAAGTTTTCTTGTGGTGTCCGAAAAATACGTGAGGATCGAAAAATCTGGAGTACGAGAAGTCACGTAACCGATCATCTTGGCTCTATTTTATTATGTTTAGGGTACAAATTGCATTCTACTATTAATTTCAACGCCGATTGTCTTTTTAAAGACATTTCTTGTTTGTCATGAAACAACTCTATATCCACAGACTCCTTAAGAAAAAGTTTGTACGTCGTCAAATTATTTATGGAAATACACAGTAAGGGTAGGAATAGAACTCACGCCTAACCACTCGACAAAGTCAATGAAAACTTTTAAAACGAAATTTAATGTCACGCGTGCGCGTATCGGTTCATACATTTCATACACACCGATTATTATACTATTTCAAAATTTCGCGCCCGCGCAAGTGTTTATATAATACAATAATATAACTTTGTCAGCTGTTTATGTGAATAAGGCCATTATAGTATACAATACATAATTGTACACTTTTATGTTTGCAATTGTAGTTTTGGACTTTTCGTCGATTGCAATAAAAGTTACATACCTGGGCAGATAAACCATTCCTAATTAATGTTCCATAAATATTTTCATAATGACACTTTCATTGTGGATGCTTGAACAATATAAACCTACACAACTTTACATTTTTAAAGCTGCTACGTCTTAGACTGGGAAATTTACAAAAATGACGGAAAAATGTTTCAAATCTAGACAAACTTGATATTATTAAATAGAACTGACTGAAAATGCATTGTTGACAAATGAACAAAAGTTCCAAACACCCTGGTTTACTCATTACAGCGCATTCTTTCAACCCGATTTCAAAAGCGTCTCGAGACGCTTTTCACCTATGCATAAATCTTAGGTTGTTGTTGTGAAATTACCACGTGGTCCAAACAGCCAATCAATTTATTTCGCTTCCAGAGTCCCATTGTTTACAAAATATATGTCCGAAATTATAAGTAGCGCTCCATGCAAATGACTTTAGAGGCGGGGTTAGAGCATCCGTCTCTCACGCCGAGGACCCGGGTTCAATTCCTGGCAATTGCTCTGAATTTTTACTTTCAATGCTGTTAAAAGTAATAAAAGCAAACGCACGATATTTTTTCAAATATTTTTCAGGAAATAAAGAAATATATTAATAAACGTAAATTAATAAAATCATATAAAGTGCAATAATATCTCTCGTTTCAATAAGCTATTGGAATCGCGTCTGACACGTTCATAAACGGCCCGAAATTACAATTACTCAGTAGCATTATGAGTATAGTCTTAGTCTATTTTTAGAAGGGCTTTCCCAAAAGAGTCGTTTTCTTATTTATATTGTTATTATACTATTAAGTGATGATTCATTGACTGTATTTGATGAATATCTTATTGTTTACATTACAAATAACTTCAACGGCCTCTTTTACTTCTAATTATCTGTGAAGTTGCAGCTTTAAACAAATCTCGATAACAGCCGCTGTGTACCAGTGTGTTCAATTGTATCGATAAATCTGCTAACTTGCGTCATTTCTGTTGTACAGTTGATTATATTAATAATACAGTTGAAGGTGTAAACAACGCCAAATAATGGCGGTCTGTACATAAATGTAGTAGATAAACACGCAGGTTTAAATCGGAATGTATGCATGTCCTAGGTAAATTTCAGCATATGTTAAGCAGTTTAGGTGTTGTTTTTTGTCTATGTAAACATCATCGATGGAGAACTTTATTGTGGGAATTAATAAAAATTTTAACTTTCAGGTTTCGCCACATAAAAGGTTCTTCGGCAATACATCCTATCGTCCAACGAATTACTGGTGAGCGAGTATTTGTCCGATGAAATATGCATTTATTTAAGGACAATTTTAATTCATGAACAAACTCAACGATGAAAATTAGTATGTTACATCCTGAGTTCATCACGCGTTTGCCTATGTAAACAAAATAAGTGTCACTAGTGCGCAAACGCACCAATAGAGGCCCAGAAAGGGGTACATAAAACACGGTCTTTTTTATGTTGACAGTAGTATTTTTAAAACTGTGAAATATAAGGAGAAATGCTTTATAACTTCGTTAAGCTATATTAGAAAACAAATAAATTATCAGATGCGTAATTTATATCAGAATAATACAACTTTATCAAATTATTAATAATAACTAGAGAATATAAGTAAGGCTTTGAAACAAATACGGAAGCGTGACACTTTAAAGAGTTTACTAGACGTTACGTATAGACTATATAGCTAATTTGCACGTTCTTAATGTCGTACCGGGTTAAATAATGTTCTGCCAGAGTTCGTCTGCTAAAATAAACAGACAGCCAAAACTATCACAAACACTGTCTGGGCCTTTCATTGGGATTTTATAGCGCATGTGCACATCATTTTACTTCCCCAGACGACAGTTGCATGCGTTTCAGACTATCAACGTAAACATTTGGGTTTTTATCATAAAATAAACTCACTTTTTTTCGAAGAAAAACGAAACATACTTGAATACAAGCGTTTACTTGTATAATGATGATAAAATATGAAAAGCGGTTACGAAACGCGAATATTTAAAAACGTCCGGATAATACTACAGTCCGACAAATACTCGCTAACCAGTAGCTCTATATAAACAGCAACACTTAATTCGTTGCTCGTCTTATACATAAGACTATACGAATTTAAACTTGATTTACATGACTGCATAACAAGATACAATACAGGCGAGAATTACAATGTCCTGTATTTTCATTCGTAAATAAACCTCGAATAACTGCTAAACGTTTTATGAAATGAAATGTTCTCTTACAGGTTCGTAATCTTCACAATTGTAGTCCGATCAATAAACGCCACAACTTTTGCTACCTGCAAGAAAGTAAATACTTCATATAGTTTATAATTACGATTAAATTAATTGATGTTCAACTGAAAACATACAATCGAAGTGCCCCAAGTTTGACATTTAGTTATGCAAATGCAACAATTAACGTAATTCCAAATTAAACAAAAAAAACGCACACTAGTTAGTAGCTTCCTATTATCAACACAAATTATAATCACCAATTTACTCACGCACTCACGCTGCACAACGCTAATCCAACAAGTTGTGAAGGTCACAGGTAACTGTTTGTAAGTAGACAATCTGCAAAAAAAAACCAGCAATAGCGAACCTGAAACGGTAAACTGCCTTGTTCTAAATATAGATATTTAAAACAGTGTATAAAACAGACCAATACATTATTTAATGTATTGAAATATAAACTGAGCATGTTGGTCCCTGTGTTTGTTTTGCAATTAGTAAGTTGAAACAAAATGTAGTGCATGCATGTTAATTATTGAGAACGTAAATCCAAATAGAATAAATGTGCAAATTTAGTTAAGGTTTAAATAAACCACAACGCTGTTGAAAACATTGTTTCAACTTCTTAAAGAAGTAAATGGTACTATTTTGCTTGAAATATATTATTTATTTATGGGCCTTGATCCCCGTCTAACCTTCAAAGAATCACATTGTGTACGCATTATCAACTTTTTCATCAATCTTTATATTAACTTCCCATGATAATTATAATAAATAATGTTCAATGTACAAGATAACGTTTATTTGCACATTGGTGCATACACATAACCTTTACATCCATACTAAAATTACGAAACTTAAGTGTAAAATTAAGGTTATTCATCTTCTGTCAGTTTAAAATCACAGTGTTTTTTTTTATACGTAAAACCAAACTAAAACTGCATGGCATTCCATTCCATCGAATAAAATCCTTCAAAACAAATATTATATTGTATCGTTTTATTTTGCCAAGTACTCTAATATTTCAGTGAATATACTAGTGTTCAAAGAAAATGATATTTTTACGAATGGCGCCATCACGAGTAAATCTATGTATTTTCTATAAACACGAGTGAGATAAAATAAGATCTTAACCCGATTAGGAAAACAACATTTTTTCTTTTTATTTTATGCCTTTTATCCACGGTTTTAACTGTGCGAACGCTTTACATTAACGCATTGTGCATTGTTTTGCGTTATAACAAGCTTCTACTTGGTGAAAATACTCCTTTCTAATGCGAATAAACGCCTTTACTGTGCGTACCTGCGAGTTCTTTTGCGATAAAACACCGTTTGGTCGCGTTAAACGCGTTCATTGAAGGATTGAAATTAATTTATCCATGAAGCGCTATATAATATTGGAGCAATTGAATACAGCTCCGCTATATCGTGATCCTCATGTTGTGTATCGGTCGTAGGTCTGATCATGATTTTTTGTCATGCTCTTTAATGATTATCTTATTACCCCAACTGCCGTAAATAAATCCCGTTTGGTCCTGTGTTTCACGCCTTCATCGATACTTGTTTCATTTAAACTCGTGATATGCGACAACCAATAACACGACCCGCGCAACATCAAAGTGTAACAGTTTGACATCATCAGCTTACATAGCGCAACGTCCTTTTACTGCAGTCGCTTTAATTAGTTGTAACAGGGTGAACAACTGTGGTTTAACTTTTTATCTGAATTCTATAAAGGTTGTTTCCCTTGATTTACAAAGCTATAATGGTTTCCCGCTCCTGAGATATTAGCCAATCAGAATCTTGTTGATGACTGTTTTTAACCAATCGGAATGTTTCATAGTCTTCTTCTATGAGGTGTAGAATTTTGGTTCATTTGAAACTAGTTTATTTTTTTGATTAAACGCCTATTACTATGAAATAAACATATTCAATGGCGTTTTACAAAAACAAAGCTATAGGTAAATAAAATATATCATAATAGTTCGTAATTATTATAAAACAAAAGCATTAGCTGCAACAAAACAATATAAGACATTCAACGCAAGTAAAACCTTAAGATTGAGGACATAAAAACATAAAACACGTATAAAACATAAAACACCTTTGCCTTTAAGAGTGTGTTTCAGTTACGCAAATAGTGAATACAAATTTCGGAAAAAGTATGTTTTCAAATCTGTTTTAAACTTATCTAAGGAATTTGACTGTCGTAGTTCTGGCGGCAAATCGTTCCATAGTCTTGGACCAGCGGTGCTAAAACTTCTATCACTAAATGTTCTACTCTTATTGAATGGCACAACGTATGAGTTCTCTGCAGTATTCGACGATCGAAGACCGCGCCTGCAAGGAGTTTGTTTGGTAAGCAGTTCCAACAGGTAGTCGGGAGCCACATTTACAGAACACTTGTACATGAATGTAAGTAATTTGAATGATATGCTAGCTTTTATCGGCAACCAGTGTAAATCGTATAGAGCCTGTTTTGAGCTTTCATATTTTCCACGTTCTAAAACAAGTTTAGCGCACATATTTTGTATTCGCTGCATCTTCTGAATCTCAATCTCGGCAACACCGTATAAAATTACATTACAGTAGTCAAGGTGGGATAGAACTACAGATACAACTAGGATTTCGGTTGCCGGTCTGGTTAGGTATTTGCGGATACTTTTGATTCTAAAGTAATTCAGCATAGCCGAGTGACACTTCATTGCAACGTGCTTTCTGAAGCTGAGAGTCTCATCTAAGAACGCTCCAAGATAACGAATTGTAGTATCGCGATCAATTTTGTCTGCTGCAATGTTGATTTCTGTTGTTGTTATTTTTTGAAGTTGTTGACGGCTACCAAACGTAATAAATTCAGTTTTTGAGGCGTTCATTTTTAACTTATTTTTATTCATCCAATTGTTGATTGTAACAGAACATTTCTCATGATCCGTTATTGCACTTCGTTCGTGAGGTTCAGACGGTTTGAATGATGTTTTTGCAATATGATGATCAGCGAAACCAAACACGGAGATATTCGATGGAATTATATAAAATAGTGTTCCCGCGTAGGCAAGATACAGCCAAGGACCAAGGCAGCTGCGCTGAGGAACGCTGAATTGTAGTGGCCGCGCGTTGGAAATGCCATTGTTGACTCACTGCAGGTTCTGTCTCTCAGGTAGGAGTCCATCCAGTCGAGTGTCGTTTCATGCAGACCGTACTGGGATTGTGGAGGGATAGTTGAAAGTTTAACATATCTTATGTTTCGGAGTTCATTAATGGTGAGTGTTTGCTTTTTTCGTAATTCTTGGATTGCTGTATTGTAGTGAACAAAATGAGCTATGCTTTATTTGAGGTTTTATCAGATTTCTATATAACAAATCACTATGTCTTTTGTTCACTCCAACTTTCAGTACCAGTAATTCCATCTGCACAACACTTGAGATAAAGATTTTATTAGTCGTGTATAATGAAATTATATAATGAAAAGTACAAACATGTTACATGGGATTATATATATATATTAAAAATATAGCCAACGCGTATACAAAAAGCTCATCAGGGCATATTACAATATATCATAACGTCAAATTGTCATAGAGATAACGTCATTTCAATTATGACGTTATAGCGTCAACACTTATTATATAAAATTTAATTGTGGTTTAAATATATGAATAAAATATTGATCTTTCGCTAACCTAGCATCCGAAAATAGTTTATAAAAAGGAAAAATTTGAAATTTCGGTTCAGATGTAGAACACTCTTCCAGGTGTTTACTTAAAGGCATCTGTCTTGTTGAGGGGTCTCTCATTTGTTGTTCATGAATAGATCTTCTTTGTCTAAGTTTATCGCCAGTTTGTCCAATATACATGTTCTTGCATCAATTGCATACTAATACATAAATTATATTTTTAACATCACATAACATATTAGTTTTTATATTAAACACTTTACCGTTAAAATTAATTGAATTTCCTTCAATAATATAGTAAGAGAGCGCACATCTAGGGTCACTGCATTTGGTTACTTTAGGTTCTTGAAAGGAAAAGCTAGATTTAGTTAGAAGACGGTTTAAATTTGGTAGTTGTCTTTTGCATTTTATTATTCTATTATCTGAAATTAGTGTGTTCATAACAGAGTCCGTTTTTAAAATGTCTGTGTTGTTTTTAAGTACGCCAAATATTTCTTTATTCTTAGGGTTATATGTTGAAATAAACGGAATAATATTATTATTTTCTTTTGTTGATTTTGAAGTTAATTCATTCTAGTGATTGAACGGGCTTTTTTAAATTCCTTTATTTATAACTGATTTTGGATAACACCTTTGTAAAAGAGAAAGTTCCAGTTCACCTAAACGTTTCAATTAAAGTTCATGATTTGAAACTATAGTGCAAATGCGTTTCGCTAAATTGAATGGAATATTAACTTTTGTTAGTATAAATGTCACTGTTGTTTTTTACAAATAATATATCAAGAAATAGAATATCAAGCGTGCTTGTTTGTATAGTAAACTTGACATCTGTATGTAATAGTGTAAAACCTTTGAAGTTCATTAGGTAATTTTACCCAGAAAATAAAGCAATCATCCAGATACCTTTTCCAGTATGTTTTTATAAAAGAGAGAAATTCATTATTATAAATCGATTCAATTTGTGTATACAGTTTTTGTTTTAAGAATCCCATCACTTAAGTAGCGTACGTTGGGGGCGAATTGTGTACCCATTGCTGTTTCTGTAGTTCGGTTATAGTATTTGTCAAAAAATTTATTATTTTCAAGAATTAATTGTATACTTTCTTTAATAAACTTTTGTGAAAAGCGCTTATTAAGTGATTCAGTGTATGTTTGAAGCCAATACGCAATAGCTTCTCGCCCCAAAACATGTGGTATATATAAGAAATAATTGACGGGTAACTGTTGGTTATTGCGGTAATAACCAATGGTTTGGAGTTCCGATGCGTATGAATTAAACCACGAGGGCGGTAGCTCGAGTGGTTTGATAACAAGCAGCGGAACGACAAACCGTTGGTTATTAACGCAATAACAAACTGTTACCCGTCAATTATTTCTATTCTAACACACTATTATATAAAATTCGTATTGTTAAAGGGTATGAATGAGAACTATATTTATCTATACTCAGCCCATTTTCCGAGAACTGCATTCACACGTGCGTTTCTGTGACGTCAATAAATCATAACAATTCAAAATGACGTCCGCTTTATTGACAAACATTGAGCGAATGACGTCATACTTATCGATATAATACAGTAAAAATTACATGCCAAAAAGAGCAAATTAAAAACATATTAACAAAACGTCAACGTTTTTGTGAACTTAAGTATAAAATAGGTAGTACAAGTGTGGTTTTATTGTGCTACATAATACAGAAAATGATTTACTTGTCACAATTTGCTATCGAGCGTTTAAGCACGTGCATTTTACGGAAACATTTCTTCGAATTTCCGGAACTATTTCAAAACATTAGGCTCCACCGATTATTTGTTGCGGAATAACCCTCAGTTATTTTCCTTCTTTATATGTGCACCACTAGCCGCGTGCCGTGGTAGAATAGAGTATAAATTAATTAAATCAAAAGATACTAATATTGTGTCCACTGGAACTTGGGTAAGTATATGTTTTAGAGAAATTCTATGTTGTTTTTTAAGCTGCTGTCGACGTATTGTACAAATGGTTTCAGGACAATATCCAATGGAGAACAAGTTCATTTTATGGACTTCCAAAGATTCATAAAAGTAAAAGAATAGTTAAAAATAGTAGTTCAGAATATATTGTGTTAAATGACCCAGATGACATAACTTTTCGTCCAATAGTCGCTGGCCCTAACTGTGAAACTAGTGGATTAAGTAATTTATTGGATATTCCCCTAAAACTATTTGTACAATGAACTCCGAAACATAACACTTGTTAAACTTTCAACTGTCCTCCACAAATGAACCAACATTTTACACAGCATAGAAGAAAACTATGAAACGCTCTGATTGGTTAAAAACAGCAATCAACAAGATTTTGATTGGCTAATATCTAGGAGCGGGAACACCATTATAGCTTTGCAAATCAAGGGAAACAACCTTTATAGAATTCAGATAAAAAGTAAAACCACAGCTGTTCACCCTGTTACACACTTCCCCGTTTTAAAAAATGACGTCCCGTCATGTCGTCTACTAAAGTCATGTCACGTCATAAAAAATGAAGTCGTGTCGAAGAAAATATACTTTTAATGAACTACATTACTTAAACACACACTATCCCTAGATTATATACACACTATCTACCACAAAAGTGCATGATAATACACTTCTAGTCAAGTACATATCCGCAATACCTTAAGCCAGATCAATTCCTCCATAAATAATGTATATTTAAGAGAATAGAAACAATTTCTATAGAAAATCAATGCCAAATTGTGAATATTGAACACATTACAATATTTGCTATACAAGTAATATTCTTTCTCAAAGTTGAGCCTGAAAACAGAAAAATATATTTCTAAAATTAATAATAACATTATCTCCACTTGATTTATGCAACAATACCTGAAATATATGGGCATTACATGGAAATACCTGACATTAATGAATGTATGAATTGAAAGTATATATTAAACTAAATTTTTTTTTATTCTTCTCTCCCACTGAAACATAAATGGTTCCATACATTTGAATGTACAATATTCACAAACTACAATTTTAAAACACATCCAGTCATATATACATGAAATAATTAGGACATTAGGGCATTAATTACTCGACATGCTGTTTCACTATCCATAGAAGATAATACTCCTGATGATATCATAGTTTCCAATGCATGAAATCTACTGTCATAAGGTCTGATATCTACAGCACTGTACATGTTAAATGCTCTGAATATATTAGGAATATTTTTAGATCTTGCAGATTTCCGCGTAGGAGCTTCGAGTAGCTGTAGATGTCTTCTTTTTCTACCAGTAGGTTGATCCATTGTCTGTTCACTCTCTTCTACTGTGGTTTCGGCTATTTCTGTCGCGGTAGTATCTTCTGGATTACCAACAATTTCAGCACTGTTGCCTACTGCCACAACATGTTAATCACTGTGTTGAGCACTGTCTTGATCATCAAGGATATTCACTTCTTCATGCACTCGTTCCTTCAGCTCTGATACCTGATGGTTTCCATCTTTAAGGGCGTCCCCGTGTATACATGGATCCTTAACAAGAATTTATCCACCATCATTTTCATAATATTCCATGCTATTACATGGGTCTCTTTGTTCTTTTGGTGCACCTTCTGTTTCTACTGCTACTTCTGTTTCTTTTACTCTCTTTTCGGTACCGGTTTTCTCCTCATCTGCACATACATGTCCTATCTTATCTTCTTCTGTTTTCATGGCACCTGCTTCATCGCTATTTTTAATTGGGAACAAATGGTTTCTATTAAGTGTCTTCACATTCTCACTTTTATGACCTTTCACTTTGTAAACGGGTATACCTGTGTTTGGTTGCTCTATCACTGTATAAAGCTCCTCTTCAAATCGGACCTTGATTTTGTGTTTGCCCTAATGTGACAATATTTCCACCATTACCTGATCTCCTACTTCTGCTGATGCTCCGTTGATTTTCTGATCATAATATTGTTTCTGTTTATTTCTAGCAATACTTGTGTGTTTCTTTACTATTTTTTTGGTTTGGGCTATTCTGTCTCTCAAGTCCTCAATGTATTATGTTACTGTTGTTTTCTCTGTTTGATCAGCTTTTGCACTTTAAAACATAAATTCGATAAGCAATCTAGGTTTCCTGCCAAACATTAGTTCATATGGGGTATGTTGTGTTGCCTCATGAGGTGTACAGTTGTACGCATAAACAAGTGATGGCAAACATTTATTCCAGTCCTGTTTCTGGTTCAATTCTAATGTTCCTAGCATACCTAGGTGCGATTGAAACGCTCTGTAATGCCATTTCCCATTGGATTATAAACAGTTGTTCGAGATTTCTTGATGTTTGTAAGTTCACACATTTCTTTAATAATATTTGACTCAAAGTTGGCGCCTTGGTCAGAATAAAGTGTTGTTGCTATTCCATAGTGCAAAGTTGTAATATAAGGCTTCCGCAGTAGTTGTAGCTGTCTGGTACAGCAATTGCAACTTTGGTAAAGTGATATGTTATCACTAAATATGTTGGAGTAGCCTCCCTTAGACGTTTCCAATGCCAACTAGTCAAAACATACAAATTCTAAAGGATATGTGGTTTTAATGTTTACCAATGGAGCTCTTGTGTTCATGTTGGTCTTGCGTCTCAAACATCTATCACACTGGCTAATAAATTTTACAACATCTGTAGTCATTCCTGGCCAAAAGAATTTGTCTCTGATTAATCTGAATGTCCTATCTCTTCCTGGGTGTCCAATATCAGAGTGTAGACCTTTCAATATATCACTTTTAAAATACTTTGGTATGACCAGTTGTTCAATCTTTTCGTCTTCAATCTCAGTTTCTCTAAATAATATTCCTCTCTTGATTTTAAACTAGTTTTTTCATGAATAGGTCCTGTGGACAGACAGTATCTGATGGAATAACTTTGTCGATAACTGCTTTCCTCCATCTGTCAACTAACTTATCTTCTCTCTGTCTGCGCCTGATCTCTCGCATCTCCAGCAGTGCCAATGGATGACCTACATCTTCCGTGATATCTAAGATATTCACATTCAAGCAAGGTAATGTGTCATAATATGGGGATGTGGTGACACTACAAATAGCCTTAATAACATTATTTTCAATTTTAATCATATCTTTATTATTTTGTTGTACTCTTTCATGTGGATATCTGCTCATTGTATCTGCGTCAATGTTTCTCAGTCCGGGGCGGTAATAAGTGTCAAAATGATTCTCTCCGAGAGCAGCAGCCCATCTTCTACCCACAGCATCAAGTTTAGCATATGTTAAAACGTGTGTTAATGGATTACAGTCTGTAAGAATAATGAACTGGTTTCCAAGCAAATAATCACTGAATTTTTCGGTCACTGCCCACTTTAAGGCTAAAAACTATAATTTGAAGGCAGAATAATTTCTCTCCGATTTTGATAATGCTCTACTTGCATAAGCTATAACTCTTGTTAGATTATCTTCTTGTTTCCCGTAAAGAACTGCTCCAAGTCCTTGTCTGGAAGCATCTGCATCAAATGCAAATGGCTTCTGGAAATCTGGGTATGCTAATACAGGGGGTGAATAAAAGAATTTTCCTCAAATTTTCAAAAATGTGTTGTTCTTCATTTGTCCAATGCCAATTCTTAGTGCCCTTTTTTTCGACCTTTCTTTGATGTGGGGTGTGGAATCAGATCTGAGAGTTGTTTCACTATTTTGCTAAAGTCCTTAACAAATCTTCTGTAATATCATGCAAAACATAAAACTGAGTGCAGTTCTTCTGGTTTAGATGGTGTCGGCCAGTTTCTGATCTCTTTCTATTCCATCTCCACCAACAACATGCCTAAGAAATTGTACTTTTGTTCTAAAAAATGACATTTTCTTGTGCTAATTTCAAATTAAAGGCTTTAAGTCTTTCTAAAATCAGTTTTAAACGTTCCAGGTGTTGCTCAAAACTGTCACTGAAAATAATCAAATCGTCAAGCAAGACATATAACACAAATGTTTATATTGAAATCTCCGAGACAATCTTCCACTAACCGTTGGTAAGTGGCGGGGCTGTTCGTGAGACCGAATGGCATACGCTGATATTCCCATAGTGCTAGTGGTCCGACTGTAAACGCGGTCCTCTCTTTATGTTCTTCTTGCACTTCTACTTGGTTATTACCGGATTTCATGTCAATACTACTAAAATACTTGGCACCATGTAGACAGTCTAGAACTTCTTCTATCCTAGGAAGAGCGTACGAGTCGGTAATCGTTCTTTCATTTAGTTGTTGGTAATCAACGCAGAGTCGTAATTGACCATTTTTCTCCTTACTAACACTTTGTTAGAAGCTAAAGGAGAATTTGATGGGCTGATGATACCACAGGCATGCAATTGTTCTAAATGCTGTCTAACTTCATCTATCATGGATGGGGGTATCCGTCTGTGTCTTTGTTTAAATGGCGTAGGATCTACAAGATCTATCATATGCTGTATTCTGTTATATTGTCCTATGTCTGTGTCAGATGTTGCAAATATTTCCCTAAGTTTTAATAGTATGTTTTTCAATCTAATATGTTGTTCTTCGTTGAGTTGTTTATCCTCATCTAATTTCAAATCTTCAATTATTTGTCTTATTTGCTTGTCAAGTTCTTCATGTTCCAATATTTGAAAGACTTCTTCAGCTACTTCAACCGGCTGTAATTCACAAATGAATTCTTTTGTTGAAACTGTTATTGTATTGGTAGTTACGTTAGAAAGAGTACATCGCATGACATTGTTGTTCCCATTCTCATACTTCACTATAGCTGGTGTCACATCTATGAAAGTTGGTAATGCTGCATCTTCTGTTTCTTAAAAACAGGTTGATTGGTAATTGATGTCTTTGTCTGTGTATACTGGCAAAGTGACTGTTTCATTAGGTTTCAATATTATCTTTTGTGGAAGAGCACTTCTAACCTATTTTTATTTACTAACATTTTATATCTTAGTACCATAGCTCTGAATATCAAATACCAGGAAATGTTTAGTTTGGCAACTTAAAGAAACTGTTCCCCGTGTGAATTGTTACATTCCTGCGGGAGAATATCTAAAACATGTGTTCCTAATATAATAGGTGTCTTTGAAGTATACTTAGTTTCAGGAGTTGCTAGCAATAAGCAAGGTTGAGGTTTGGATCCCATAATTCCTATGTCAACTGCTACATCTGCTTCTATATATCCAATGTATGGCAGGTCAGCTCCATCTGCACATTCAATATGTAAAATGTTTTCCAATTGTTTAAGTTCAAGATGATTTAATTTCTCTTTGTAAAATGATCTAGACATTAAGCTACATCCACTTCCATGGCGAGTAATGCGGTTGTTTCTATTTCTTCAATCGTGATATTTCCTTCGTTAATTTCTCCAAATAATTTTGGACCTATGTTTTTAAAAGCGCCCCTGTCCGATCCCACAACATGAGCACGTACGCGTTTAAATTCTCCTTTTTCTTCTGTATGTCCTTCCAGTCTGCTTGACCCTCTCTTGCTAGATAACCTTGTTCTTTACATCTGAAGCATTTTCTCTGAAAAGTATTGCTTGCTAAAGTTCTTAATGGGGAATACGTTCCACGTCCTCTTCCTCTATTTGGTTTCCATCCCCGTCTAAAATTTCTATTTCCAAACGTTTATGAAGGACGAGGCTCATCTTTCTATTTCTGTAGCTGATCAATCTTATCATTCAGTTGTTTCACAATACTCTTGAGTTCTGCCATTTCATTCTTCTCTTCTTTTTCTTGACTGGTTGAGCAGCATGACACAGCTTTCGATCAGTTATCTTAAGTTCCCCTTCAAACTTCATAAGTTCTATCTTCAACTTGTCAGAGTCCTCAATGGTCTCAAATTTATATTGGGCAATGTGCTTTAATTCTATGCGTAATCCTTGGTTGAACACTTGTCGCGATATATTTTCACTTTTCTTTGGTATTGCTTTCAGTTCAACCGCTTGAGAATAAAGTTCCAACACACTGGCTGCATACGTATTTACAGATTCTTTTCCTTGAGTGCAGGAGTAGAATTTCTTTCTTGGCTTTCAATACTTCCA
The DNA here is from genome assembly GCA_027627225.1 of Congeria kusceri. NCBI lineage: Eukaryota > Metazoa > Mollusca > Bivalvia > Myida > Dreissenidae > Congeria > Congeria kusceri. The sequence continues at coordinate 35,218,967 of CM051026.1, forward strand.
TATGTACTGTCAATTTTCTGTAAGACATCTCTAGCAGTAATCCCTGTTCCACGTCTTCTTTCACTGGAATCTGACTTGTGTCAGGAATTATTTGACCTAATAGAAAGCCATAATCTCTGCGTCTGTCTTCTTCATCTTTTCAGCTGTTAAATCTCTGCAGACATTTCTTAAAATCTTCCGCTCTATCAATCTCCGGATTGACTTTGAGTTGGTCAATTCATCTGGTAGTCGCTCATCTTCGCAAGATAAGTCTTGATCTCCAGGAGCCTTTTCTCGCACTCTTTCATCATGCAAGTCTTTTGACGCCATGATTTCAATACATCAGAATCAATAATGTATGAAAATAAGAAATAATTAACTTTAATTTCTCACAATATTTAATGCATAAAAAATAAATGTACAGTTTATGTAAAAACAAACACAAATTTCAAACAAAATAAGCTAAAATATCTCAAAAAATAGCATTTAGTAATAACACACACTTATTAAGCACTATTGTTGTTCAAATAAGACATAGCATGCTATCAAGGTATCAACTCTGGTTACTCAACCGACTTTAAGCTGAAAAATGAAATGTCTACTTTTAAACATGGTATAATTTTTAAGTACTTCTAATTAATCAACACATCTGAAATAAAAACAAATTTAAATTGAATTTGGTGCTGTAGCATCACATTTCTAATAACGCCACACCAAAAATGGCTGCAATGCAAAACCACAAAGAATATTAAACTAATTAAATTATTACATAATTAATTTAAAATCAGTTTAAATTTAAACCATAAATATAAGGGGCGTCGTGATAAAACCGGTCTTAATGCATGTGCGTTAAGTGTCGTCCCGGATTAGGCTGTGCACTCCGCACAGGCTAATCCAGGACGGCACTTTCCGCTCTTATGGTATTTTCTGTTTCAAGGAAGTCGCTTCTAAACATCAATACACTGTAGGCGGAAAGTGCCGTCCTGGATTAGCATGTATTTATTTATGTATTGATTTATTTATTTACCTATTTATTCATTTTTTTATTTTTTTATTTTTTATTTTTTTTATTACTAAATCGGTAACACTCCAACATTCACATCTCTAATTTCAATCTATTTAAAAAAATATTTGTTGTTTTTTTCAAATAAAAAGAAAAAGAAGACACAATTATGAATAAGAATAAAATGTGTACTTTGTTTACAGTGCCAAGGGCAGTCTGCAGTGAACTTTCTATAGGTCAGCCAACCGTAGTTGATAAACAAAGTCACACGACGATGATATGTAATGATTGTAATAAACCATCCAATCAAAATTGAGCACATATTTAGACCGGAAGTCAAACCACGTGTACTAATCAAATCGAGACAAACAGTAAATAAACTTTGCAGGAAGTAAATAAAAGATCGAGAACAACTTTCCAATAAAATAATTAATCACATCTAGACTCGAAGTGGATTTGACTTAACCATTCACTACAAACTTAATGAAAAATCACCAATAAATCAATTGTTTTCCGATAAAATCAACTGTTTACAAACCGAAAGTAGAGATAACATAAAAGTAAAAATTGGAATAGTTTAGACCCAATGAGCTATGTTTATGTAGAGATTTTAAATCTGTTTTTTAATATTTCAATATAACCCACGATGGCAGTAAATCTAATGCATAGAAGGAAAGATGCTTTCTAGTATAAAGAACAAGTAAGTAATAAGCGCCTTCACCTATTAAATGGGAAATTGATCATTCGTGTGAACTCATTCGTACATTCTATACAAAAGCTCTCCAAATAACAAAATTTGCAAATCTATCACAGTCTTTGAAATCACAATGTTAAAGTCTGTCCTCTTGGGATGGTCCTGGTGGTCCTTGTGCAGTTCACAAACGTTGTAGTCCTGGTGGGAGCTCACAAACGTGGAGGTTCCGGTGCAAGCTCACAAACGTGGTGGTCCTGATAAGAGCTCACAAACGTGGAGATCCTGGTGCAACTCACAAACGTGGTGGTCCTGGTGATCATTGTGCAGCTCACAAACGTGGTGGTCCTGGTGAGAGCTCACAAACGTGGTGGTCCTGGTGAGAGCTCACAAACGTGGTGGTCCTGGTGCGAGCTCACAAACGTGGTGGTCCTGGTGAGAGCTCACACACGTGGTTGTCCTGGTCCTGGTGCAAGCTCACAAACGTGGTGGTTCTGGTGAGAGCTCACAAACGTGGTGGTCCTGGTGCAAGCTCACAAACGTGGTGGTCCTGGTGCGAGCTCACAAACGTGGTGGTCCTGGTGCGAGCTCACAAACGTGGTGGTCCTCGTGCGAGCTCACAAACGTGGTGGTACTGGTGCGAGCTCAAAATCGTGGTGGTCCTGATGCGAGCTCACAAACGTGGTGGTCCTGGTGCGAGCTCACAAACGTGGTGGTCCTGGTGCGAGCTCACAAACGTGGTGGTCCTGGTGCGAGCTCACAAACGTGGTGGTCCTGGTGCAAGCTCACAAACGTGGTGGTACTGGTGCGAGTTCACAACCGTGGTAGTCCTGGTGCTAGCTCAGAAACTTTGTGGTCCTTAAGCGAGCTCACTATTGTATCATCGTCCTTCAATGCTGCAAAGGTAGATAACGTTTCTCTCCTGGGCCTCAGAAATTATGTCCACAGCATTTGAACGTAGATGTCCTCATTAACGTTACATGTCCACACTAAATACTAGTTATGTCTATAAAAGCACTGGATTAAAAAAAATTGTCCTTAATAAAAATGTGTCACTTTGTAAACACGTCGGGTGCAAAAATGTAATCCACGACTGACCCAGTCAATAGGGATTTTAAGTCACAAGTGACAATATAATATAAATGATTAGTGTGGAATTTATTATGAATAACTTTGCAATGTTTATGTACAAGCTAAAGTCCAGATACAGTTCAAATTTCCAATAATTAAGATGACAAAACCAGACCCGGAATTCATTTATCGAATGAACTCTCAAATCTTTCTCTCAAGTGTTGTGCAGATACTGGCGCAGTGCCTAAATCCGCCGTATTTTGGGTGCATATTTACGATATTTTCAAAAGTTGTTTACCGATTGACATTATAAATCACATAAATCAAGTTAGGTTTAATGTATATTTAGTGGCGTGTTTAGTTACATTTCAAATACTTGGCAAATGAAAAATATTTATTGAGATTGAAGGCCTAAACTGTGTAAAAAATGAGCGTGATAGTACCTAAATCCGCCACCCCTCTTTATAGTGTTCAAATTGCTCGAAAATAATATTCGTTTATGAATTATGTTTTCAAAGCTTTTTCTATTGACTTCTTTTCACAAAACTCCCGCTTTTGTTTATTTAAGGTTCATTTTCTAGTGTTTAAAATCAACACTGTGACCCGAAGTTGCTTGTTGAAACTCGTACATCAGGAACCGTGACATGCTTATTCCAAATTTGCCTTTTGTTCTAATTTAATTGTCCATATTAAGCAGCTCGTTATCTGTTGTTCATACAATGTTTCAATTTCTTAAATTCTTATTTGTATTTCTAAAAATAGCTCTGAAACTGAGGCAACGTTGGACAAATAATGAGGGTTTTGAGTAGCGAGACATGTGCGCTCTTAATAAGCAGATTTGTCCGCATTATATAGAATGTAATTCCGATGAATAATGGTTATTTTATGCTGCGTATGCTCACACGGACATAATATTAAAACACAATAATTTAATTTTATAATGGACAAGGCGCGGGGCCTCAAAATTGCGCATGCGCACTATGCAATAGATTCCCCGCATGCAGCTTATTTGCATTTAGGGTTTAGGTTCAAAATAATTGGATAAAATATTCACTTATGCACAAATCAAGGTGAAAACTCATCAACTTTGTTAAGATAAAGTATCTGATTGATCGAGATCAACAAAATAGAAAGCGCAGGTAAAAAACACTTATTCGGATGGGGTGGCGGATTTAGGCAAGTGGCGGATTTAAGCACTGCGCCAGTAGAATTATTGGTACTGAACGTTGGAGTGAACAAAAGACAAAGTGATTTTTTATATAAAATTTATTTCAGTACAACCATCTTGAATTCAACAAGACAACATGTATCATAAAATACATTTAACTAATCAGAAATCTGATAAAACCTCAAATAAAGCATGGCCCATTGGGTCACCACAATACAACAATAAAAAAATTACAAAAAAAGAAAACACTCACCATTTATGAACTCCGAAACATAACACTTGTTAAACTTTCAACTTTCACAAATGAACCAAAATTCTACACAGCATAGAAGAAGACTGAAACATTTCGATTGGTTAAAAACAGTAGTCAACAAGATTCTGATTGGTTAATATCTCAGGAACTGGAAAACCATTATAGCTTTGCAAATAAAGGGACACAACCTTTATTGTATTCCGATAAGAAGTAAAACCACAGTTGTTCACCCTGTTACAAAATTGACCTCCAGAGTGATAACCAGTTAAAAGTTGACGACACACGATATACGACACATGATGCACTACGCCGGAAATTGACTGACCACAATAGCTTATCATGGTCATTTTGTGCTCAGGTGAGCTAAACATGGGCCATTTGAAATGTTTATTGTAAACATAAAGAGTGTAATACACAGTATACAGTAATACAATTTCATTAAATAATTTTCATCAATTTAACATATAATTTAAATGAGTTACTTTAAACGTAATCATTATTTATTACATACAAACAATTGACCTGTTAGACTCACTTAGATAAAATATACAACCATGTGTTATAATATATTTTGTGTGCACTAACCGTTCAAGTTTGAGTCTTATACGCCGCTGTTTGGCTGCTCTGGTAGTCGCTATAGCTTTTCTCTTCCTGTGCTGTAGGTCACGGAGAAGGGCCAACGTAGATGTGAATGTACCAGGCGAAACACCCAACTTTTTATTCACCTGAAAAAGAATAAAGAATGTGATTATGTTGATAACAATGCAAACTGCTCAAAAAATAATTTTGTGAAATAACCGACATATAATACTTACAAAGTTGTTGACTGACAAAAAAGCTTAGTTGTCAAAAAAAATAATTGAATAGAAAAAAATTATGATCTTTGCCTGATTGTTATGATTTTGTGATAATTTTAATACATACAGTAAATCAAAATTTAAATTTAAAAATTCATACAAAATATTCACATAAATAATGAATTAATAAATAATAATGCTGTAAAAACCATTAGAATGTTTCTATGTTCATAATACTAGTAGCTGAATGTCAAAGTGAGGTGGGTATACTTTATTATTATTAATCATAACATCTAACATTCAAATAACTTTAGCAGAAATGGAAATCCGACAGTGCCACTCGCATCATTTTGCCATGTGTATTAAAATAAATAAAATAATAATGCAAAGCAGAAAGTACAATTAACATGTAGTCATGCAGAAAATGAAAATAAACAAACTGCAGAAAAGTCTGACTTTCTTGTATTTCCAAAAAATGTGCTCAACTGTCTCTATTTAACTGCTTTTAAATTTGAAATTAAACATAGATAAGAAAAGTCAAACATTTCCAATTATAAATCAAAATTTATGTAAAATAACTTCCGATATATTACGTTTGTGATGTAACTATTTCCAAGGTTTTTCTGGGCCACTCCAGCAGCTATCCTAAAATTCAAATTAGCTGAGCCAGAAAGATGAAGCTGTTTGGGAGCTTTGCTGGCTATAGACTTGTTCAGGCTCTCGTTAGCCTGAGTACTGCCCAACGTGCTTAATTTGGTGGCTATTTTTTTGTAAGCACCAAAAACATCAAGCAGTGCAGCTTTCAGTGCAGGATTTGTCAGTGGCCGTCCATATGGTAATGATGAGTATTTAGCAGCAGTGTTATTTCTAAACCTGCACCAGACATCCTCACAGAACGAATGGTCGCCAAACACGTGACCAACAACAGCATCCATGCCCTGAGATATGCCTACAGGATTGTGTTTATTCTGAGAAATACTGTAGTTGAATAATTTCAACAAGTAGTTTATGATTTTTGTACTTAACATGGGAAAGCTCTTTTGCATTCCATACAGACAGTTGGCCAGATTTTTTTTCACATGATTTTTGTCGGACCTTTTCTCGATAGTATAAGGCAGACTTGTTTTTAATCTTGCAGCTGTTGTGGTATCATCATCACCCACAACCCCTGTAACCATTATGCCTTTTTCGACTGTTTCTGTGATCATTTCAGTGACCATGTCGGGTTCCATGGCTTTAGATGATCCACTCCAATTTTTCCTACAGTCATGAGGCTTGCAGGGGCTATTACCTTTTGTTTTCTTCCTGTGCTGGTTGCACACCCGACAGGTTTTGCTCCTCACTGCATACGATAGGACTTTTCCCGTCTTGAGACCAATCATAGAGCAATGTCCTATAATGTGAAAATGTAAATGTTCTTAATGTAGCCAATGTGTGATAGCTTGAACATGTTTAATAGGCTAGATAAAATAGTATGGTAATTACATTTGGTTTACTGATTTAAATAAACAAGAGGGCCATGATGGCCCTTAAACGCTCATCTGAGTTCAAGGTACACCAATTGTCAAACACTTGACCTGGTGACCTAGTTTTTTACTATACTTGACCCATATTTAAACATGGCCTTGATTTTGTCAAGAAAAACATTCTGACTATGTTTTATCATGATTGAGTCATAAATATGGCTTCTAGAGTGGTAACAAGGTGTTTCTAAGATTTGACCTGGTGACCTAGTTTTTGGACGCATGTGACCCAGATTCGAACTTGGCCTAGATATTGTCAAGATAATCATTGTGACCAAGTTTCATCAAGATTGAATGAAAAATATGGCCTCTAGAGTGGTAACGAGCTAAAAGTTGACGACGGACGACACACGACGTACGACGACTTACGCCGGACATAGAGTGACCACAATAGCTCACCATGAGCACTTCGTGCTCAGGTGAGCTAAAAACTACAGACTGAGATTTTGTATTATTTGCACAGTTATGTTGACTGATTTTGTTGTATAATGCCTAATGAAATTGAACATGGTGCCCACTGTATTTGAGCAGCTGAAATATGGTACATTTAAAATACTCTTAGTATATTTCAATGAATTAATGGGTATTTGAGATGTTAACACTTCAAAATTATTACTAAAACATTAAAACACACATTTTCAGACATGAACCATTTTCTAATACACAATTGGGATGAAAAAATAAGTGTGCTCGTCAGTCCTCAGGACTGATCTACTTTCCAAAATAATATGATCCTTGATTATTAGACTGTAATCAACAATAAATACCTGATAAACTATCATAAGCCTTTCCACTGCCTCTTTTCTGCCAACCTGCATCCACGCTAACATCAATCTCATTCGTCTGCCTGTTGAATATAATGCAATACGAGATAATCACAGACCTTGCTTCAAAATTTTGTGTTATAAAGAGACATGAGACAGATGAGATCACACAGAAAATAAATTAGCCAAAAACATTTTAGTGGACCTTTGCTTATATCATCTATAAATGTAATCGTTTTCCATTAAACAAACATTGACAACAGACACAAAATATTTGTTTTTTAAAATTTGCAAATTGTTTTATTTTTATAGGACCCACAAATTGACATTTGAATGAATATCATGAATTTATTTTACTGTTAGTGTATCTATTAAAAAAGAACACAAAAGTTTAAGGTACAAATAAACTTACAGTTCGTTTAGCTGTACCTCTTCTTGTAGGGAAGTCTCTGCACTTGATTTTGCGACATCTTCTACTGCTTGTCCAGCCTCATTCTGTCTATTGGTGAAATAACATATGCCTGAATTGTAATCATTGTCATACTATGCGTATTACATACTATGCGTATTTTAACACAACCAATATGTCACAATATCACATAATTCACAGTAATGGTTATGAAGGCAACTGGTCTCTTGTTGGACATGTATGTATGTTACTTTGTAAACAGGTAATGCTATAACATATATTGCATAATGCTTTTAATTAAATTTACTTAGAAAATATAATAACATTTCTAAAGATTGAAACAGATATTAAACCATCTTGAAATGTTTGTTGTTACAAGTTATTTTCAACTGATGAATTTGCATGTGATTTATACTGTCACTATAAGGTGTTTATTGCCTATAAATTATTGCAAACATAAGAAATAAAATTCTTAGCTTACATAAAAATTGTATTTTCAGATCACGATTACACTGCTGCATTTCTGAACATTTTCCACCCACCATAATTATGTCAAACAATGTTTACACACAGTTTCATGACGTCATGGTACGTGCTTTTGAAATATAATGCCCTACTGTACAATATTAAACACAGAGCCATAACGCAGAGCATTTTAGGGCAAATTAACCAAGGAAATACTCTAAGATAAATAAAAGTTGGGCCGAGATTCTATACCAAAATATATTAAGCGATCAAAACAACACTCATGTTGATCTACCACACAACAAAGGGCGTCATTTATTACAATTATCAGATTACAATGGGCTTGAAAATTCATGTCTTCACACCTTTGCAGAAATTGGACAGTTGCTTAGCAAAGTTGCTGTGGCACTGACACTTGGTCGCTTCATATCTTAACAAAGGTTAATTTGGACTACTTCATGTGGTCGTTGGTTTTCAGAATAGAGGTGGTCGATAATTGAAGTTGTTTTTAATCGAAATTTCATTCGTAATGGTTGTTTAATGCAGGTGGTCGCAACCACATGATATACCGTATATTAAACTTTTAATTATCATTTAAACTATCATTTGTAGAAAATTACATCACATGTCTCAAATATTATTTATATATAGTGTTAGAAATTAACCCAGAGTATACAATAAATATCGAAAAAACAATATTGTTATTCAATTTCAAATCTAGACACACCTTCTAACAAGCATGGTATGGTTGACCGCCGGGATGTTCAATGTGGTAAGAATACTGTTAATTTGTCGAAGGCCAACTCCGGCATGAACCATGGCTGTAAAAATAACATGAAATTGTCAATTACAATAACAAACATAATTATTAATTTTTTATAGTATGATTTGTGTTTGTAAAATTAAAATCACATCAAACCAAATATTATGTGTACACTCGATGAAATATTAACAACATATGAACTATGTAATAGTGTATGTCAATATTTATAATTAAAAAATTTAACAACATGTATGAAAATCAGTACATAAATTTACAGATGTCCTTATCGATAACATGCAAACATTTTTTACCAATTGATCATTATAGACCCATCTGTTAATTTGTGTTAGATTCATTTCTGAGTAACTACTATATATTTATACTCACTAAAAATACATATATTTTAATATAGAGAATATACACTAACGACACATGAAGCCTTACCCAATGCAAGCTTTGTGTTCATGTCGTACACCCGGCCATGCTTCCGTCCAGTATGTACCGTGTTAATGTTACCACAGTTAATACACGGAATATCAAGAACACAGGCTAGACCAAAAGTTCTACATGCCACTGTATTGTGCAATTGTAAAGAGGAGCCACAAGCAGTGCAAGCCTTCAGGGCTGCGGCAAGAGTGTCAAGTTCTACAACACGACGACCAATTTGCCAATTGGGGTCTGTCTCATAAACTTCCAGTGTGCAGGTTCCACTGTCAGATGCATCAACGGAATATAAATGATCCACAGGAATAGATTTGATTTCAATTATATGACTAGAACCATCGTGATCATGTTCATAATTAGGACGATTTTCAATTTCATTAGTTTCAAAGTTCTCCTTTTTTTTTTTGGCAAATTTACCTTTCCTATTTCGTTTGGAGTTTCGGAATGTTTCCAACTTAGACATTTTGAATTAAAAACTAGTTGTCATATCGTTATTAGGAAGATAAAAACATGATACATAAGTTTACATTTATTGTTTACATTTTGTCGTTTGGTTGTTTTTCAGACGCTTGATTTCGCCTATAAAATTACAGTAAGAGTGATACTAAGCGTTCGAATGATCGGGATCGTAAATTATCGTCAATCTGTCGCGTGTTTGTTTTCGTCGTCGTAAAACTTAAAACATAAATAAAAGATCGAATTACATTAAAACACGATAAGAGGCAGAAAAAAGCATGTTATCTTTACAAATATATTTGTTATTTTAAATATTATTTATATTTATGCGTCTTGTATTTTTACGACAAAGTAACATAAAGTGGAAACGATCGTACATCCTTAAGTGTATCACTGTAAGTGATAGATTACTACTAACCTTTGCGACAACATTGATACCGCGTAACTGCTTTCGCGTTTTAGAGTAAAAGTAACTGGTGTATACACAAGATCTAGACAAAATAAAAATATGGCACATACAATTCGCGATTTTTATAGACACCGTATTGTTTTGCGCTATAAAACTTTAGTACAAAAGTTAAAATGTCATTGTTCTTTCCGCTACAAAATTTTAATTTCACTGTCAATACGTCTACGCTTTGCATGCGGATGACGTGACATTGTGATTATCAGCATAATTTTCGCGGGCGTATTTTAGCTGAACACGGGTTTTACATGAACGACATGTGCATACTAAATGTAAATATAATATGTGTGTATGTCTCCTAAACAGTTGAATTATGATAGACGTTATGGATTAGATTGTCATATTGTAGTTTGATATTAATTAAATGTATTTTATCATTTATGTTTTGGATGTTAACAACAATGTTAAAGGTGAGCAAATTACGTGTGCTGTTTAAGATCGCGTAAATACACTAGTGTATACATGTGTACCATAGACTATACATACATTAATTAATTAACAGTCCGGCAAATTTTAATTCGGTCCGGCAAGTTTTAACAGGCTGTCGGTCCGAATGTCTGACACTTTTTTGGACATTTGGGAAGTCGGATTTAAAACTGATTCATTGCCATTGACTAATGTTCTGATAACATACATTTAAAACACATTATTGTGAGCCATTTAACTTAAGGGACATTTATACACGAATGCTTGATTATATTAGACCTATTATATGTATAAATAAGACAAAATGCGATGGTTGTCTTTACTGATCAGCACACATACACGTGTTTTTAGACATGATATGTTACAACGGCGTCATCTAATAAAACTAGCATTATCATGATGTTACAAATCGGCATTGTATGTTTCACCCTTTGCAAAAACAGTGGCATTATTTATTACAAATCCACATCATATGTTATAGCAGATGCATTAGATGTTGAAAGCAAACATTATATATTACAACCTTGAGGGATATCGAAAACTATGAAACCGAAATAATCACTACCAAATTAATACAGTTCAGAATAAAGTTCATCATTATCGTCAGCAGCAGCAGTAGCAGCATAAATAACATCATAATCAGCTGCAGTAACAACATCAGCATCATTATCATCATCATATCATTATCATAATCATCATCATCACTATAATCATCAGTAGCAACACCATCATTATAATCATCACATAATCATGATCATCATCATCATCATCCCGAATCATTCTCTTCCTCCTCCTCATCATCATCACTTGTATCATCAGTAACATCATCACAATCATCATCACAGCATCATTATCATCATCATCCTCATGATCAGTACCACCATCATTATTACCTCAACAATTATCATCACCAGCTCATCCTCATCATCCCCATCATCCTTCTCATCATCAATTTAGGAAACAACAACAAAAGACCGTCGTTGTGTCATGAGTGTTGCCATGTTGAAGAATATTGACTCCCAACAAAATATAATATCTTTAACAAACGATAGAGAACAACAAAACTGTTGCATTTTTAATAACTAAGAAAATCTTCTTTTTTTTAACACTAAAGTACAATTTAAGTTTATGTTTAATCATGAAGCCCTTAAGACAATTTTACTTTTTTCACCATCGATTACAATTTACATCTTCAACGAATTTCTATATGTTTCACCCCATCATTTGACGCTTTTTTGCGAAAATTATGCAGCGGGAAAGATTGAATGCAAACATAAATGGGCAAATTTTATAAGTTTAAGGAATGCAAACTTACAATAATGGTTTAATATATACCAATAACTGTCGCATACGTATGGGGATTAAAATTACATAATTGTTTACATAAGCGGTTAAAGGTAAGTTATAAACACACACTCTGTAACTGAACATAATTATGAACAATTTTACTCATTGAATGTCATGACCAAATTGCTTTATTCATTCTCATAATGAAATACCTATTGTGTCTAGCCTACATAATCGGCGCGATCTATGAATAACAATTACAATGCTACAATTCACGGGCACGAAAGTCGGTCACTATGTAGAATGTTGCCTGTTGAGTTTGGCGTACCATTGTATATTGTATTTTAAAAACAATTTAAAGATACATATTTTATAAATTAATGATTCAGAAAAAAGTGTAACTGCAGTTATAATTTTATGACAACTATCATAATTTTTACTTTCGATATAAATTGTAACTGCAGTTATATACTTAATTCTAACTGCTGTTATAATTGTATGACTACAGCCATAAAATTGTCACTGCGATTACAATTTTATAACAACAGTTACATCTATATTTAGCTGCCGTGCATATATGTATATTTGATCCGAAGGGTACGCCGTGCAACAATTTTAGTTTATTGTTTCTCAATTATTACTAACCTTTAATAAACACATGCTAACATATTTACATTTACGTATTCCGTCCAACTATATTCCCACAAGTATGTGTATGTCAAAACTCACTAGCTAACCAATATGTACTTAAAACATTCGTGGCTTTTGTACAACATTGCTCCACGGTTTGGAGACTCACCGTACCACTTCATTTGGAGGTATTAAGAAAATGCCCGGTGGTGACATTTGAAGTGGTCCGGTGGAGTAAGCCTATTGTAAACAGTAAGTAACAGTAAACTTCCGATTTAGTATTATTTATCCTTGTAACGGTACTGTTTCAGAAATCAGAGAATGCCGTTACCTATCGAAATTGTACAATAATAATCGGTCAAGGTTTCGTTTAATGATTTGCAAAAAAAATGGCTGTATGCTTTTTTATAAGTTGTTATCATTGTAAAAATGTTTATTTACTGACATGTTTTACTAATTTTAATTCTTACAACTACCCACTACGAAGTGTGCGATGATAAAAATATGACTGTCTTCATACACGCATGACTTATTAGTAGTAATTTTTCATTTTGGTTAGTTTTCTGGTAATTTCTTGAAATTAGTTGTACCTGTGTTGTTGAGGTGGTCCGGTGGTGCTGATTTGGCTAATATTCATGAAAGTAGAAAATGTTGACACAGCTACGGATTGACAAGATTCATATATGTCGAATTATGTTTAACGTTTTATAGAACGGAGAAGGCATTCGGTGGCGAAATGGAGAACACAATCAGCACAATGTTGAAAAATGACTTACTCCAGGCAATATTGATAGTCGAAGAAACGCTGTCAGTTGGTCCTCTCACGTCGGCGAAACTTTTAAATATATATACACTTCTAAAACAGAAAACGGAAAAAACTAATCCAATAAACACCTAAAATTGGTATTGTTGTTATTTTGAGCACGTCTAGTGTTAGAAGACTATCCAGGCTTTGATATATAAAACAGAGTGGCTAAGAGATAAAGGCGATAGCCTTTTGATCCGAAGGTCTGGCGTTATCTTATTCACATGCGTTTACCTGAAGTGTTTGAGGTGGATATGTGATCATGCTATCGCATGTGTCTGGCCAGAAAGGTCAAATGAAATATTTGCAAAATAATGTTCATCTACGTTTTTTTTATCGCAAAAACTATTTAGCATGTTTCCCGATGTGATTAGCCCTCGAACTTCGCGTACATTTCATGAAATGTTACTGTAATGCATTGGTTGGTTAATTTAGTTATTTATATGCTACAACATATATTTGTAAACACTTCGATGGGCTCTGAATGTGATCCCAAATGCGTAATTATCAGATCTAGTCAGTGGATATAACAAAGTAGAGTCAACGTAAAGAATATGAATAATGCTAGTATTTAAAGAACATTAAAATTACTAGTTTTCAATCGTCTTGTGTTACAAATGCTTGATATTATTAACCACTTCATCGCCATCATCATCATCATCACCATCATCATCATCATCATTACAATTTTTACCATCTTATTCAGCATGAAGTCGCAATGATGTAGTGGCCTTGTGACCGGAAGGGCCCGGGTTCGATCCCCACTCAGGGAGCGTTCTCAAGATCTTTTCGTAAACACCAAGTACTGGTTCTTCCGAAGAAATGGACTCGAGTGTTTCTATAAGCCTAAGGCTTTCGATACAATCGAGCTAAAATAAATAGGCTTATAAATAATCAACAGTTATATGATCATCATCACCATCATCAACAACATCGTCATCATTATAACTCTTACCATCTCAATCTTTGTCTTTGTCATATTATAAGTCTGTCAAATGATTAAATATATTATATACTAGTGTACAAATTTTACAAAATATCTTCGACTTATGTCACTAAACGCCTGAAATTACGGATAAAATACAATATCATAATCATTATCATCATCATGATAATCATTTTAATCATTTTCATCATCATGATCGTCATTTTAATCATTTATATCATCATCATCATTTTGATCATTTTCATCATCATCGTCATCATCATTTTAATCATTTTCATCATCATCATTTAATCATGTTCATCATCATCATCATCATTTTCATAATTTTCATCATGATCATCATCAGTATCATCATGATCGTTTTAATTTGTCGAAACTTACAAATATAGATGTATTTAACATAAATACATTTGTGTAATGGAATAACATGGCTTATAAACGCTTGTCGTGTCGATTGTTTGGAGGAACAACGTTTTGAAATACAGTTGTTTATAACACGTTAAGTGAAAATATAAGTTAATCGTTTTTATTTGTATTTGGCAAAAAACAAACTCACATTTTCCCACGATTATGAAACAGGTTTATCGTTAGCAAAATGTCATTGCTCATCCACTATCTTAAATACCAAATGAGCGGAAACACCCAGGGGGCTTGGTGATAAACGTCCTAAATAAAACCAATTGAAATGATTTTTATCGCATTTCGTAACAACCTTAGCTCGTGGCCTTGCATTTTTTGAACACACGATAGAATGCACTTGTAAGTCATTCTGGGTGACGACATCAACTGAAAAGCGGGGTAAGCTGTTTAAAGGTAAATACTGTGATTACAAAGTTTGGTCACTTAGTTTCAATAGTAGTAATCGATACGCGCGCATTTCAAAGTTTTTATACTGCGAAATGTCGATTAATTACGGTTGTCATGGAATATGTTTGGAATGTTAAAGATTATTGTGAAATATTGTCTGATTCTCATAATCCAGTAGAAATATGCATACAATTTACATACAATTTAAGCACTAAGCTTCCACCTAAGTCCCAAGAAAACATTAAATTTTGGAATAGTAAAAAATCTACATAATTCATTGACAACCTAGATAAAAATATAATTCAATCAATATATAACGATTTAGTACATGTAGAACAAAGTCACAATGTCATCCAAAATAGCATCGATACAGTAGTAAAGTCGATTGCCGAAGTATTTATCCAAACATCAAAAAGGACATTTGGA
>CM051026.1:35242045-35287045 GCA_027627225.1 Congeria kusceri
TTAGTAGTAGTAATAGTTGTGGTAATAGTGGTAGTAGTGGTAGTGGTAGTAGTAGTAGTCGTAGTAGTAGTAGTAGTTGTAGTAGTAGTAGTAGTAGTAGTAGTAGTAGTTTTAGTAGTAGTAGTAGTAGTAGTTGTTGTTGTTGTAGTAGTAGTAGTGGTAGTAGTGGTAGTAGTGGTAGTGGTCGTAGTAGTAGTGGTAGTAGTGGTAGTAGTATTAGTAGTAGTAGTATTGTTAGTAGTAGTAGTGGTCGTAGTAGTAGTAGTGGTAGTAGTGGTAGTGGTAGTAGTAATAGTGGTAGTAGTAGTAGTAGTAGTAGTATTGGTAGTGGTAGTAGTAGTAATGGTAGTAGTAGTAGTAGTGGTAGTGGTAGTTGTTGTAGTAGTAGTGTTAGTAGTAGTAATGGTAGTGCTAGTACTAGTAGTTGTAGTAGTGGTGGTAGTAGTAGTGGTAGTAGTATTAGTAGTAGAGGTAGTAGTAGTTGTAGTAGTAGTGTTAGTAGTAGTAATGGTAGTGGTAGTACTAGTAGTGGTAGTAGTGGTAGTAGTAGTAGTGGTAGTAGTATTAGTAGTAGAGGTAGTAGTAGTAGTAGTAGTAGTAATAGTGGTAGTAGAAGTAGTTGTGGTAGTGGTAGTGTAGTATTAGTAGTAGTAATACTTTATTTTGAGGAAAGTCAAACGCCACACGGACTAATATCTTCATATCCTGAAAACAATTTGTTCCGAACATAAAATTAGAGTTGTTTAACAGTTGACACGCAAGCAGATCATAGCTAAGCAATTAAGTATCCAATACGATTGTAGGTTTAACTTTAAGATTTTCATAATAATAATGAGGACCGACTTAAAATGTGCAAGTCAAGTATTTACTTCACGATAGTGATGTTTATCATGCATTTTATTTCGCGGTTTCTGAACGTCGAGCGTTCTGTAAAAGAACTGGTAATGTGCGCATTTTTAAATTCCCGCATATTGTATCATCAATAGTTTTCTTATAATTAATCCAAACGAAAAAAAACGTGGAGTTTTAAATTTGCAAAACGTTTGGACCGCGAAATACGCGAAAATTAGACCACCGCGAAATAAGATGATTGTTCAGTTTAGCCTTTTGTGGAGGTAGCGAAGCTGAGTAAACCATATGATTTATTAATATACGGTTTATATATCATATTACGCAACAAATGCAAATGCGTTCTTAAAGGACATCAACTGTGTAGAATTTAACATGTTATTGTAATACTATCCATTTACATGTGCAAGATAATCACAAACACCAATTTACTATCAATTTGTTTCCATTAAGTTTGTGTAATAATAAAACGTATAGTTTGTCATCTCCTAAAATAAAATATATATTAAGTTTAGCAATATTTTACTGTGTACGTTTTCAGAAACAAATATGTACAGGTCAAGCCGAGCAGGATTTAACCATGAACTATAGGCTGTTGAATTCAACAACGTTGGAGATGTTATGTCTAGGAACCCTGAATATAGATCTAGCCGTATTACTTAGAAAGGTATATAATTCTCATAGTTTTGACAATATAATTCAAGTTGAAAACAAGGACACACATTGCGAAATAAAAACTAACTCTCTGCAAACAGTGCACTGTTCTTGCATGGAAATATATCGGGTTACATGCACCATTTCTGATACACTGAATGGTAGTGAAGGTGGACAATAGAAATATGTGACATTTAAAGATGGAAAACCTATTTTCAGCAACGTTTTGACATTTCCTGACACCGTAACTAAAACGTGTTATGGTAACAAAGGTATATCTAACATAAGTTAAAGAAGCAGATATGACCTTGTAATTATAAGGTGGCGAATAATTTTGCACATATTTGTTGTTTTGAGTTTAATGCTGTTCAATAGTGTGTTCCCATATGTAGATATAGTAGATATGCTATTAAATACTTATTTATCTGTAAACTGGAACTACACAATGGATAGGACTGATAATCAGAAGGGAACCACCGTGTTTTGTTTGTTTTGTTGTTATTGTTGAGGGTTATACACCACATTCATAATATGTGAGAACAACATTTTGGGCAGTGTGCAGCTCAAACATGTTAAACATTATTTTACAGTATAACGCAAAATTTGACCCATTGCTTTTTAAAATAATACCTAGCACTTTAAGCAACACGACAAATTAAGATTATTCACAAGCCGAGCATTTTCACGAAACTGAAACTTAGCAATGCATTCTGGTGTTCAACCATGTATTAAAAGCTTTGTAAATATGTGCAACTAAAACTAAAATAACCTTTGTTCATTATCTTACTTACGCAGTTATAAGAAAATTGCGTAAAACATGTATGTGTATTTAGTGTATTTCTGAGTCATGATAACACATATTTGTTACATTTGAAGAAACGACGGTCAGTACCGACACCGTGAACGTACCCAGTGCATTCAATGAAAATATTACGACGTTTGGCGAGAATATCACAACTATTCAAGGTAAGCAGTTAGACTGTATTTGCCTTTCAGAGATGCATTTGTCATTATCTAAACTACATTATCACACTGTTTTTCTCCTATGGTATTTGAACAGCGTATTTATAGGATGACATTATTTAAGTACCGTAATTTATCGGTTCAAATACATCACGACAACTCGTGTACATTGAGATCATGCAACATTCGAACGGACTGTATTATTTAATACATCAACAACGTGGAAAGACACGGTAGAAAACGTGACGGAAAATAAACATGGCGATACGCTAGAAGCAGTTACAACATACCTGTTGTCTATAGTTTAATTTTGCACTAATAGACTGATGTGATATGGAACGTACCAATACAGTAAACCTCATATTGCAACATATATTGAGTCGATTGTATGTTCAATGTACCAAGTGGAACAACAAGTTTACAAGACAAATACTAATATATACGATATACATGTCTCACTTGTTTAATAGAAATAATCTTTGTTTAACTATTAACTTAAATTGACGTAACGACGGACCGATGATTGATAGGTCGATTAGCCAATCAGATCGCAGAACTGATAAGCATGTGTTTCATCCTCCATTTTGTCCGTAAATCTTACCAACATGTCGGACATTCCAGTAATTGTTATATTTGTGTATTCACCCTTTGGATGCGTGTAACCTTAAGAAAATCCGCGTAATGATGACGTAGATATAGTTTACACAGTCACAGTATTTAAAAGCACAAGCGGTGTAGGAGAGATCAATATAAATAAACTCGTAGATATGAGTTAAAATGTCAAGCACTCGAAATGTAGTGTGAAAGTATGTTCAGAAAGGGATTACTTATACGATAGTGTTTTTTTTATATTGTGTAAACACGAATTTATTGTCAAAGTTTACATTTTTTTCGGGAGCATCATGATTCATGTTACTGCCCTCTCTATGAAATCGACATCAACTTTAAGAGTGACCGAAGAAGATTCCAAAATTGAACGGACGTTCGTTGATGCGCCGATCGGATACAAAACGACCAAGCAAGAATCGAAAAGTGACTGTAACGTGGATGAAAAATGATTGAAAACAAACGTTCACATTCGGTCATCAATACAAAATGGCGTCCGGGGAAAAGATAAAGAACGCTGTAATGTAGATCCTCCAGTCATTAGATGTTATTCTGAAAAACTTTAATGTGATTACTGGATATAAATACTTAGGAAGGGACCTACATAAAAAAATATATGTGTTTAATGAACAATTGCAATGAATAGTAGAGGGTCAAATGGATTTATTTTGCCATTAGAGAACCGTCACAAGCAAATATCAACGGTAAGTTACTTCAATAATGTATATTATGTAACTGAATAAAAACAACACACACTCGCAATATAATAAAGAAACTTTGTTTTTCCTTGTTAACATTTGCAGAAAGCTTCTGTAATTCGCGTTTCCGTTGATGTGGATCACATTATTAACATGTTTACTTTCTGACACTACTGTACTGCTACGGTAGATATTCCCGTACCAGTATTTCCTAAACGGTCATGCTTCATGTTTTCATCGTAAAAGGCCGACACAAAAGCTTGTGGCTTGTGCTTGAAATACGAACCGACCGTCGATTCATGACACACAACAAGTATGCCATTCAGCTTATAAAAAGTTTAACAGCCAAGGTTTTACTCAAATTCATTTAAATTTAAATCATATTATCATTTACGGTATAAGTTTACTTATGTTCATGCCATTATGTATGCTGTTAATCGGATTACTCCAAGTATAATAAAACACATAGTAATAGGCAAACATCAAATATATGTCAAGTATGTGAACGTATTATATATCGTACAGCACTTTGTTATTAAGACCGTTAGGAAGCATAGTCTTTAATTTATGTATCCAAAACGTTTCTTTACATAAACGGTCTAGATTATTATGAACAACATCTATTGGAACAAAAGAGAAATCTGACAATGTACAATTATTGTTTAGAGACCCAAAATGGGTTGCAACATGTGATACAGGATTTATTGAACAGTTTCTTATATCAAATCTATGGTTATTCATTCTACGGGAAACACTTTGATTGGTTTGTCCGACATACTGTTTATTACATTTTTTACATGTAATAAGATATATAACATCACGTGAGGTACAATCTACATCATTGTGCAAATCATATGTTAAACCAGTAACGCTACTATTGAATTGAGAACATACATTGATATTATTACAATGCGTACATCGTGGTCGTTTACATTTACCCGATGAATGTAGTTTAGTACTGTTATACACTGAACATCTAACAAGACTGTTTTGTATATTCTTAGGTCGTTTATAGGCCAAAATAGGCTTAAAAGAATGTAAAAACTTTACACTCTCTTTGTCAGATAACAACAATAGATCCCAGTATTTGTGTATAATATCAGCAATATTAGGCAGTGATGTGTTAAAACATACAGTAAATGGTATCACAGAATTAGTGCTTTTCTGCGTAACACGCAGTGCGCTTTCCTGCGACATATTTTTCACTTTTGTAAATCCATATGCTATAACATTTTTAGGATAATTTCTATTTTCGAAATATTGTTGTAGATTAGCTAAAGACTGATTAAATACACCATCATCGGAGATAATACGTCTGTAGCGTTTAGCCTGACTATATGGTATACCCCGTTTACAAGACATGGGGTGAGATGATGTAAAATCTAAGTATAAATGCATATTAGTAGGTTTACAAAAAACATCTGTTATAACAGTTTCATATTCACTTTTAGATACAGATACATCGAGGAAAAAAGCAGACTTTTGAGATATACAATATGTAAATTTTATAGTAGGATGAAATTTATTTATAGCATCTATAAAAGTATTAGGGTGTTCTAAAGAACTATTCCATATCATAAAAATGTCATCTAAAAATCTAAGCCAAATATCGGGTTTTAGAGGTACATTACTAAGAAAATCTTCTTCTAATTTTCCCATAAAAAGTGAGGCATACGAGGGCGCCATAGGGCTACCCATGGCTGTACCCATAGTTTGTAAATAACTCTCATTGTTAAAATCAAAGCAGTTATTTTCAAGAATAACTTTAAGTAATTTGCTAATGTCTTCAGCGTTAATATTATTGTTAACATTACATTTTCTAAGAAAATATGAACAAGCTTCTATTCCCTCACTGTGTGGAATATTAGTGTATAATGGTGACACATCCAGAGTTACTAAGTAAGAGTCTTTTTTTAAATGAATATTCTTAATCTTGTTAATAAAGTCTGTGGTATCTTTAATGTATGATGGTAAAGTCTGCATAACTGGATTTAACAAGATTTATTACCCCATTAAATCCCCCACAATAATAGTAACATTTACAACATTTGAAACATGAATTAAGCGATTTAACTATGATTAAAAGTTCGAAAACAGCTTTTACGTTTCTGTAAATTATAAAGCGTTACATGTACACGACTTATTCGCATTAATGATTCGTCTAAAGCTGTATTAGAATCGAAGCAATAAACATTGATTCGTACTCGTGATTTAATTCATTTGTTTCCAAACTACTGTCCGTGGGTTATTCGAAAAAAAGTATGACGTAAATGCGTTGGTATTTAAATTACCCACCTAACACTGGATGTAAATCAAAATACCAAATTGTTCCATTCTTCAAATTGACCTGTAGAACGAACGTAAGTGCGGCTTCCGAAATTGCACGCGTGATTTACATTCACGGCTACTTATATATGTGGAATACACTGATTGGTAAAAAACACACACTTAATTGTAAACATGGTAGTGCATAAACCAATGTGTCGAATTGTTTTTTTCAGTTTATATTCTTATTATTATTGCGGGATCACCGCGTCTCAGGATTCTGATTATACGGATGAATACCAATATAGCAATGCAAATTAAACTGTGTATGAATTTGTGTTGTAATCAACTATGATGTCGTAACCAAGATCGGTAAATTTATGAATGCAAAGGCCAATACAAGTTCGTGTATATAGACAATTTTTTTTTTTACATTTTAAGTAAATACACAATCAAATAAGCAATTTGTGTTGGTTTACTGTTCGTCTGTTGTTGTGTTCAATGAGCAACTGGTTACTTTATTCAGAGCAGTCGTGTATTAATTAGCCTAACTCTCCTACTGATGCAGTTGGAGCGATATATATTCAATGTCATCATTAATGTACATATGTTGTATATGCCTTTATTATCAGTGTACATTACCACAAGCACTTATGCATAATCTTTTTTAGCAGGATTGTATGATAGCGTTATGTGAAATGCAATTCTTCTAGGCAGATGTTCAATTTAAAGCAGAAACAATGTATGCCTTCTGATTATTGATTTATGCTTCTATTTCCTGTCTTGTATCAGCTTAAAACATACTGTACATATTTCTTCTTAATTGACACTTTCCAAACTATACCTGTAAAAACGGATGCGTTTTGACAACTGTGTGTTTTATTGATATGTGTGTACATTCACGATGTCAAATAAATTTAACACGATGCAACCGTTAAGTCAATGTAATGTACCTTCTCTCAAATAAAATTTAATGGTGTTACTAATGCATTGCATTTATTCTACCCAATTTAAGCGATAGTTTTATGCCTTGTGTACTGTTTGATATATGTGAACACTGCCTCATACATACATACAATGTAGACACAAATTGGGTCACATAAATAATCATATTTAAATTAGATTGAGGTAACATGTAAGCAAGATATAACGTGTGCAATACATGAAGTTGGTCTTGTTAGAAACAATTTGACAATACGGAATCTGAAGTATAACACGATTCGTTGTGTTTTTGCCGATTGGTGAATTTTGATGTAAACGCATCGAATAGTTTCTAACGATATAAACACAGATCTTCTAAATTCTTATTGCTCACAAATATATACTATTTGTGTGTCAAACATAAACGGTATAAACAGTTTACACGCGCATACAAAATATTTAGGTCAAACTAGTTCATAAATGATAATACTTTACATTTAAACAAAGAAAAACAACATACTATACATTCAATAAATGTGTACACAATAATCAGACACAATATAATCATAGCCTGCTTCCTAAAACAACAAATCGACAAAACACACACACAAAAACAACAACAAAAACGACACATATTAAGACTGAGATCATTACGCACTAATAATATCAGATCAAAGCCCAAACTTCGCACCACGCACACATACTAACATTGGTTTGGGGTACCTATCAGATCTGTTGAGTGTTGAAATACACGCTGTACATAATCATACCTAAAACGTTTTAAAAACCCTCTGATGTAATAATGTGATACAAATATCTATATAATGTGGTCACAAGTAAATAACCGGAAAACAAAAGACACTTGTTCGAGTAAATCAACGTGTGCAATATGTGAACACATTGCAGGTAAAACCACGTCAATAAGTATTAATATCTCACCTCAGTTAAGTAAGAATTTTAAATGTACGATTCGTCAAATCATAGATAAATGACCAGTATATGAACATATGATATTATGGTTATACAATGATTTGCCGCAAATGATTTTCAAGTCAGATAAATGTAACCTAAAACAAGGGCAAGTGTGAAAAGAACTTTGCGAATGTTTTCAATAATATGGATTGTGAAAAATGAAGTTAGTTGATTTTCTGTGTTCCTTATTCGTCGAAATAGTTAATTTCTTAAGCATCTCGGTTTCTTCCCGCCGCGCTTCTGTCGCCGCGGCTCTCTATAATATAAACGCTACATGTTTAGCATACAACAAAAGTCGCGAACTCATGCATTTATAAAACAGATGTCCGCTGTTTATTTCTAAGTGAAATGAAATACAGTTGACACGAACAAATTAGATTTGTTGTTTGCTACAATAAAATGCTTAATTTATAACAAAATTTCCTTATGTTAATTCTAGAAGAACCAACCTGAAGGCGACACCGGACGTCTTGGGAAACGCCGGTAAATAATAGAACAAATCGCCAATATGCGCTTTATACTAATACGGACCACAGCGAAAGAGACACTACTTGCGATGATATTCTACTGAGTTAGCTAGGGAAGAGAATTGCCCGATTTGCTATATTTCCAATGCACTATAAATACATTATTGCAAATTTAAATCGTAAAAAGACACAGTATAATAAAACATTTTTCACAACTTTCGGGATAAAAAGAACATGGCCGAAAAAAAAATTCTATTAAAATATAAAGGTTCGGACACGAACTACTGATTCTGGATTAATGTCCTCGATGATTTTTCATCTTACACATCGAGTCACAGAGAATTTCATTACATTCGTCTGATTTGTAACATTACGTTACATTGTATTCTTTAAAATGTCCTCGTTTAAATTACGAAAGCTATCGGACACTGCCGAAGGTCATCGAAGATAAATGAGGTGCCAGACCAACCTAACGCACTATATCAAGCACGTGTATTTACAAACATTCAAACGACGATGTATCATATTACTATCAGGTTAATTTGAAATAACGAATGAGTGCAGGGGAGTGAGGTCAAACGAGGACGAAAGCCTACCGACCAAGCGCCTACCGATTGTTGGCTAATTGGAAATTCCCGGAAAGCCCCAGTTGATATCTATAGGTCCACGCGAGGGTATATTACCAAGTCAAGTCAAGTCAAAGATGTAATAGCATATTCAAAAAGAACATGCGACTACGTATATAATAATATACAAAGATGACGCAATACATAAAAAGGCTAGCAAATGTCATGTCCTATATTGAAAAAATGTACAGTGCATATTACAAGATAAATAATCGTGGCATGTAGTAAAACAGAAAGACAGACAAGCATATTAAATTATGTTAACAGAGAATAACGCATCTCATAAGCATAAAGTGGCTTTATACATTAACAGTTTTTCCTTATCACACGACATCAAGCTGCTACATTGTGTATTACTGAGCCATTTGATACAGTATCTTTGTGAGTAGTTAATACGTTATTCCCTATACAAAAGACAGAATAACAAACAGTGAGGAAAGTTTATGTAACGTCCTTTGATTATAGAAAAAAAAAATCTTACACTGTTGTAACGGTAAACATAGACACATGTATGTAGTAAGTAAACACAATCAGGTACTTAGCGAATCCTTGTGCGATTCGGGAGGTTTTATTTATGCAATTCACATTTATATTTATTAGTCCAAATTATTTACCGTTTACATGTTCCACAACGTTTTTGACCAATAACATCCTGCTCCGGATCCAAAATTACAGGTTCGACAACAAAATACGATGCTGATGTATATTTACTGATTTCTAAGTAATGCGAAATGAGTTAATTTTAATCCCGATAATTAACAAAAAACAAGGCAATTTATTGAGACTATGATAGTTAAACTACGGTCGAATATATTAAACTAAATTGGCTAATGCTATACATTATTATTTTTGTTTTCAACTGATAAATGCTGTTGTATTTAAACAATGCGTTATATGAAACAATCAATAACCATTGTCATTTGATTGAGGTAAATCAATAAATTATGTTTTCCATATGAACGTCAAGAAGCGTTGAGTTTAGATCTATCGCTTGAATGATTAAAAGTGTTCTTAGTCGGCTTTAATTGCATGTCCATCGTTTGGTTTGCATTGCTCTTTATAATAACTGAACAGTTCACCAAAAGCTAGCAGTTCACATAAAGGTCAAAGAGTTCCCAACGTAGAAAAAAGGAAAACGGAGGCAAGTTAAAGCCAAACAAAATGCTAAATGCGACAAACCCAGAACGATCAATTTAAACTGTGTGTCTTTGATTTGGTATGCGTATGTTTATGCGTGGAGGCACGGGTTTCTAATGCACTTAATATCAGAAACTAGCACACCAAATCTCCATCTAGATAATGCATTTTAGCATGCCTAATTGTTATAATCGGGATTACTTTGAAATTAAAGCATTTCGCATTCGATGAGTGTTTATCGAATGTTAAAACATCAACAACAAAGTCATGTTATATCAAGTTTAAACTGTGGATTGAACACATTTAACCCTAGTAAACACAGTTGGAATTATAGAGTTTGACATGAGCATATGCTTTCTACAAAATAAGTGAAGCTCGTGGTCAAAATGCTTAAAAATGCTATAAATTATACTTGACACCATCGACTGACACGCACTATGTTTCGTATTAACAAAAGACAAATCAAACACAGTAGCTCGCTCTTCTAATAAATGGCGAAACACAAATATCGAAAACTTGTAAAACTGTACGCAAACATATCTAAGGCATGACGCATTCGGAGAGCACGTGATGTTTTTGACCCACTGATGAACTCATTTTTTGTTTCACTGGGATACAATACAGTTTTGTCAAAGCACGTCTGGTGGCAAGAGTAATGTTGTTGTTCATATGATTACTGGACCTATACCAAGCGTTCCTGTAATAGTTATATTTGCAATGCATTCCATGTGCTAGCATTTGCATTAAATATCCAGTTGTGTCTGTTTGTTGCAATATACGTTTTCATTCCAGTTGGTCATTGCCAATAAATACAAGACAACTATACGGACTTAACAAGTTATTGTTGAGTTGGGCATTTCTATACATGGTTACATGATGGGTGGTAACCATAATTGTGTGGTTAAGACTATTAGCTTTCCTAATGCGTGTATCCATTGAAGTTAACAAGTGTAGCATCAATTGTTTTCTTTCTACTGTTTGACCAAGCTCGCTGGTTATGCTTCAAATGTTTGATAAACTATACAGATTCGTGCACTTGTTTACAGCCAGCGTGTGCACCTGTACATTTGCAATTATTTGCTTGCATTTAAAATAGAATCCAGCCTATCCATAGTGTTGACATTTATATCTATATTAGGCTAAGATAAAACGCGAGGGTTATATGAATGTCATTTGTTTAAATGATAAACTGCCGCGTTTATCTGACATTATAAAATAAGAAATTATCACCTTATAAACAAATGTACCCAAGGGGGTTTGTGTTGCCACACAAGGGTTAGGGTTAGTAACATAAACATAAGAAAATAAGCTTAATCTTTATAAATGTTCTGTACTATTGACTAACAACTGATGCAATAAAAAGTTTCGAATCATAACTCACCTGAGCACACACACGATCGTTTATTTCCACATGTACGTAAATTAAGTATATGTTGTCATTTGCTACAGGCTCCATACATTATCACGCTTAATACAAATAATAGAACGGTTCACTTCATTTGTGCGCAAGAATACGACCCACCTTTAAGTTTAAATGGACCACGTGAATAATTAAAAAAGCTGTTACGATGGAAAAGTGTAAGTTTTAGAAGGTTGACCTATGGCTGACAGATTTCCTGTCTCTCACGACGAATGGCAGAACATGCTATTGAATCAGAGAAATAATAAACCGTCGCAAGTGTGCACTATTATGAAAAAGTGCCAGTAATGCAGATTTCCAAAGGGTCGGTTTCTAAAGGTGAGTGACCTGTACGGTTCCATTAAGACTTAACAACTGGGATATTGTTTGTACATGCACTTCTTTTGTTGAATATAATACGCAGTAGTGCATGTTTGACTGGTATGACTATGTGTGCACATTACTAACTAAACTCTTTACTATTGTGGTATGTCAATGAAAAAAAAACAACATATGCGTTCTCATTACCATGTTGATTGTTTTCCTTGTACAAATATAACAATTTCTTCGTTTTAGTGGAATACACTCAATGATAAACAAGTCACTCAAACCTGACTGACCAGTCGTCATAAGTAAATTGTTCCCCGATGATCAAAGAACTGTATTGAATTAATGCCTTAAATAAATTACTAGTTGTTAAATGTGTGTTTCTCTACAGTTGGTGCTATAGTACAATCACACAATATTATTTATACACGTATTATAGACGTGCACAATTAATGCAACCCACATCCGTATGTACACACTATTTATTTTGTAAGCACAAATTCAAATGCTCTTATACTATTTGCAATCATTTTATGTAAGAACAGGTTGGCAAAAATGCAGTCGTAGGAGTTGGTTCTTGTTCTGGTCTGAAACTTGTTTATCCGATAGACGTGGCCAACTCACCATGATGACTGGTCATTGCATTTTAGGCTTTGCGTGTTTACAATACATCGAAATATAGCTACAGTTAAACTTAGTGGGGCCTGACTATAATTGCATGTAGACGACATTAGTGTGCATTCACAAACATTGTTTGGAGCACCAACAATGCGCCACTAGTTGTAAATATAGAAAGGCTTTATTATCGTGTTTGGTTACTAATAATGAGGAATTATTGTTTTAAATAATTTAATAGAATACGATATTCACCAAACAATTGACAACTTATTGTTGTATTCAAACACATCCGACAATGAACTACAACCATTGTTTGACGTGACTATGCATTAAGGGAATTAACTTGTTCTATTGTACTGAATTTGTGATTTTTGCTTTAGCCTCCCTTTGCAGCGGTATGTTTTGACTGCGCTATCTGAATCCTCTTTGTACATGTACTTGCAGTTATTGTTATATAAAAACAGTTTGGTGAAAATAAACTCGTAGTAGTTGGTACTTTTGTTTGACTGAAACGTGTTGATCGGAAGGCGGGGCTAACTCACACTGTTGAAGGGCCATTGCAAACTACATCCCATGGTAGGCTTTGTGTGTTTTTTGAATACATCAACAGATGGTTAGGTGAAACTGTTGGGTAATATTGTTTTCATTTTTTAAACATCATAGATTCGTTTAATTATGTTTGCAAAATATTGTCAATGTCTATCTTAGTTTGTAATGATTTTGAAATGTACACTGTAATGTATCGTTAAATGCAATCAGCTACAGGTATATTATCATAACAAATCATATACATCAGTTTATGGAAAACAATCAAATGTTATTAAACTTATTCGGATTCCGAGAGTTCGTGTAATTATTTTATTACTTCTGTGCACATCAAAATGACTATGTCATTTGAAACCTCAAATTTGGTACATTGTATCATGATAAACGCAGTGACATATTTTTTATCCTTAACGAGAACACCTTGTTCGAGACTGGCGCGAATCGTTTTCATGGTCGGAGTCGAACTTTAACTAGCCTGAGCCCTACCTTAATCGCATCAATGCGGTGACTAAATGCGAGATAATGCGAACTACATTCAATGTTCTCCTGTAACTGGGTCTAGGATGTGTCCCAACATGGCTGAGCCTTACCGCTAATCGTATCAATACGATTACTAACTGTGAGATAATGCGAACTACGTGATAAACACTCTATGTTATCCTGTAACTGGGTCAAGGCTGTGTCACAACTGTTTTATTTAGATACGCACAGTCGTAGTCACGTGGAATGTTCACACAGTCACACTGTCTGGCATATTATATATTTTTATCTTCACGGGGATACAGTTTAGCGTACATGTATCCATTCCGACAGCACGTCAATCAGTCTCGCCCGATATGGTACTCGATGTCTGTCCCAGGTTTCTTGCTTTTGTTCTTCAGTCGATGTTGTAATGAAAAATAGACTATATATCCTATTAATGCACTGCAATTTATAACAAAAGGACCATAAAAGGAATGTGTCTACGAAAAATGTACTTCCTATTGCACTCTAAATGATAGTACATGGTAGATATGAGCTATACTCATTGCCTCAAATATTCAGTAATCTCACGAGCGGCGTTTTACATAGTAATATACTGTATCATATACTGTATCTAGTGTAACTTAATTCACACATCGTAAACTTTTGTATACATTATGAACACATGAATTGTGTTGTTGTATATGTTAAATATATTTGTGTTTAGTGCCGTTAGGTTTGTTGTTGTTTTAGTTGTTTTAATGGTTTATTGCTGTTAGATTTGTTGTTGTTGTCACTGATGATGTTGTTGGTAGTGGTGTTGTTTTGAAGACATACACACGCGCGACAAATACCAGATTCAAACGTAGAATAACAGTATACATGTTTGCACTTTGTGGCGGATACGCTGACAAGATGTATGCATTGTGTTTCTGATGTTTTGTATCCGATGATCACTAATTGCTTTGTATCAATCTAGGGCTGCATGAACCACTGTGAATATGTTATCAATAACTAAAGAACACGCATGTAGGCATTGTTAACTTTGTAAATCGTGTGATAACCAGCACGAACAATGGTTCATCTAAGAACGAAGTACAATATCATCCCCTTAATTTCGCAGATGTTTTAAACATTCCCATGTGCACTTTGTTCCTGTCGTGTTACAGCTTACCCGCACATTTAGTTTGTGTAAGTTTTCTTAATTGTTTAAATTATGAATGTATGACATAATCATATTTTGAATTTTTTTTTACATTATTATCATTCGTATTATTAGTGTAATTCTTATTCAAACATCAATAAACATTAGTCATGTGATATATAGCTTATGTCATTTAAAAACTGGTTATTCTGACCACAGGTATGGTAACACAGTCAAAATATTAATTGCGACATGATAATAATAATAATATTTCAAATAATAATAATAATAATAATAATAATAATAATAATAATAGTAATATAATAATAATAACAATAATAACTAACGATGACCATGGCCTTGACCCACCCAACCCTTATACAATTCCGAGCGATCTCTTGATATAAGGTATCTTTGTATGAAGTTTCATTGACATATCTCAATTCGTTCTCAAGTTATTTAGGGGAAACCGTTATTTTCTATTTTTTGAAACAATTACCTTGACCTTGACAGCACCCGTTTCATTAAAATATCTCAATGCGTTCTACAGTTATTGATTGATTCAAAGATTGATTAATTGATTGATTGATTGATTGATTGATTGATGGATTGATTGGTTCGTTCGTTCATCCGTCCGTCCGTCCGTCCATTCGTCCATTCATTAATTCATTAATTCATAAATTCATTAATTCATAAATTAATTGATTCACTCATTCATTAATTCATTCATTCATTCATTTATTCATTCATTCATTCATTCATTCATTCATCCATTCATTCATTTATTTATTCATTCATTCATTTATGGATGTCTTTATTTATTTATTTATTCATTTATTTATTTTTATTTATTTATTAATTTGTTTATTTATTTATTTATTTATTTATTTATTTGTTGGAAACTGAGTTTATCGGGAAAGTTAATATAAATTAAATGTACCGGTATCAATCCTTTTAGCGTATAATGTACTTTTGTTAATACCAATGGCGAAACAAGTTTTATAATTCACAGTGGTATTTACCATAATCTAAATGAAGTACGATGCTAATTATCTGAATGTTGTCATTTAATGCAAAGTTGCTGTACGATTAAAAGCCGTAAACGCATACATCAGAAATAGTTTGAAGACTACGAACATGATTTATTATCACCAACGATGATGATGATGATGATGATGATGATGATGATGATGATGATGATGATGGTGATGATGGTGATGATGTTGATGTTGATGTTGATGATGATGATGATGATGATGATGATGATGATGATGATGATGATGATGACGATGTTAATGATTATGATGACGATGATGATGATGATGATGATTATGATGATGATGGTGATGATGATGTTGATGATGATGCTGCTGCTGATGATGATGATGATGGTGATGATGGTGATGACGATGATGATGGTGTGATGATGATGAAGATAACGATGACGATGACGATGATGATGATGTTTTATGATATGGAAGTCTAAACAATGAACTGATGATTTTAAGTTTAAATGGTGTGCCCATTTAAAAATTATTTGCCTTGCGTGTTATGTTAAGCAGCGATGTAAAGCTCTTTCGAGATTTATAAACGCTGCATATTGAAGATCACCCATTGACAAGTTTTATTCTGACGCTTATCTTAATCAGCATCACTTAAGGACGCTTTTTGATCTTACCTTTAGAGTACTACAATGTACTTAACCTATTGCTTTGTCAATGTATGCTTACGCATGCGTCTGTGCGATAACCTGTCTATTTTGAAGCCACTTGTATCCAGGGGCAGATTAGAATTTGCACATTAACCCTCGAAAATAGCGGCTGAACATATGCACAATACTCTTACTGAACGTTTTAGCAATGCAATTTTGCATTCGGAGGTAAATTTAGTCTCGCTAATAAATAATGTTATTGCATAAGTGATGAATTTGTAAAAGCTTTATTACAAAAAATACAAACATACTTGTATTTGGTCCTGTACTTGCTTATGCCATGCGTTGGTAAACTAACTACTCAGGTATGTTTTAAAATTACAACGCAGTTTCAGTTGCGTTTCAGTTTGGCACTTTCAGTTTTGGTTGATACATTGCCAAAAAATGGATACCATAGTATGGTAATGGTTGCTTAAACCCATGCATGCGGTGATAAAGATGGTGGACATGATGAAGATGTATTTTGAAATGGTGTGAAGTGATCATGATGGACATATAATGGCATGTACTGGTTAAAATTGTTGAGCCCTTTAATTATTAAATGCATGGTGTTTTCTGTTAAGCAGGTGTACTTTCGATTTCCTGTCTAGTGCTGCATATTAATTGCCGTATGCCGACTTCTGGTTGCGGCCCTGGTTTCAATCAATACGGACGTTTATGTCGCATAAAACAATTTTCATTTTAATCTACAAACAATATTTTGCTCGTTCGGTTTATTTATGTTATCTAAGATCTGCTAATTTAAATATGGCAGCGCGAGGTCGTGTTCAGGTTGTTTATATTCATAGTAGCTGTCGGCAACTCCCATTGTATGTCTGGTGCACATGATAACGACAGCACATGTGTCCGTGCTCATACGTGCTAGTTGTAGATTGCGCATGCATGTGCTAGATCATGTCTTTTTGCGTAATAGTAGTTGTAGTCTGTGGTGAAGAAGACGCTTTTGTGGCCATGTTCGTTTTTCATGTCTAAAATAAAAGACAACATTCTTATATATATATTTAATAGTTTTATTTCAAATACACCCCATGCTTTACGCCCATGAATAAACAAATATTTCAACGGTAAGCACATTATTATGAAGAGGATCACGTACAGGTCATTACATAAAACATAAGTACATGTATTTGCAATGCGGGATATAATAATGTTTGTTACTGATAAACAAAAAGAAAATATTATTTAAGATTACATGTTAACAGGAAATATTACACTTAAAGCAGATACTTAATTTAAACAAGGCTTACAGTAATATCTAATCTTTCTTTTAAGGCGAAATTAAAGATGTTTGTTTCAGGTTACATGCCTAAAATATTATGGTAGGCAGGTGGGGATTTATTTTTTTATTTGGTAAATGGTCAACTTAAAGATTCTAAAACTGAATAAATATTCATACCATATCAGTTATATCCTTAAACAGTTCTTATAAGTTGATACTATCACAACAAAACACTTATTTATCCAAAAACACATTTATTTATTGAAATATGTATATAAAACAAAAATCATTCTGACAAACCCAATACAAATTATTAATGTTCTAGAGCATTTCTTAGGGTAGGTCGGCTTACATGAAACATATTTTGTTTTTAATGCCTAATTAGTAATATGTCAAAGTAAAATTAATTGACCACATTTACACAAAAAAGTGCTTATATGGAGAGAAAACGTTTTCATAAAATAATTGTGTTCTTAATTTACAAGCTTTACAAATATAGAGATAGCATGGCATGAGCTAGTTTTCAGTGTCTAAGTACAATTACACACTTGCATATGCACAACAGGAGATTGCAGTGGTAAGTAGCCAGTGACTCCTGTCCATTCCAACCACCGTCTGGCCACAATTAGGTCAATGCATTACAGATTTTAAAAATGCTATTGTATCATATATTTTTTCAATGTAATGCATATGTTAAACACTATATCGTTTAAAGTCATGTGTTTTAAAATAAAACAATACAAACTAAAATCATGTTTTTCTAAGTACAGCCACCACGCTAATGACTGGCATGAATATCACCCTCACAAATACAACAGTCACATGAACAACCATCATCACCAGCATCATAACAACCACCACCACTAACAGCACTATACCCACCACCACCACTACCATAAACACCAACACCATTACCACCACCACCACCATAACCACCGCCAACACAACCACTACCATAACAACCACCACCATAACAACCACCACGACCATAACCACCATAACCACCACCACCACCACCACCATAACAACCACCAACCATAACAACCACAACCCACAATAACCACCTAATTCATAACCACCACCACCTCTATAACCACCACTTACATCATAACCACCACCACCATCACCATAAACACCACCACCAAAATAACCACCACCACATTCATCACCTCCATAATCACCAGCATTGCCACAACCACCACAAGCATTACAACCAACACCTACAAAACCATCACCACAACCATAATCACCAATACCACCAGCACTACAACCACCACCACCACAATAACCACCACAACCATCACCACACCATCACTTCAAACATCAACACTAATACCACCACAATCATCATTACCATCACCACCATCACTACCACAACCGTAATCACTACCACCACCATCATCACTGCCACCACTATCATCACTACCAACACCATATTCACTACCACCACCATCATCAGTACCACCACCATCATCACTACCACCGTCATCATCACTACCACCGCCATCATCACTACCACCACTATAATCACAACGTCCACCATCATCACTACTACCACCACCATAACCAACAACACCACCACCATAAACATCACCACCACCAAAACCACCACCATTATCACCATCAATACCATAACTGCCACCACCACCATTACCAAAACCACCATAAAGACCTCCACCACAACCACCTCAATAATCACCACCACCACCACCACTACCATAACCACCAGCACCACCATCGCCACAAACACCACCACCATTACCGACACCACCATTACCACAACCACCATTGCCACCATCACCATTACCACCACCACCATTACCACCCCATGATCACCACCACCATCACCACCACCACCACCATAACCACCACCACCACCATCTGAACCACCAGCACTACAACCAACACCATAACCACCACCACCACCATCACCACCACCACCACCATAACCACCACCACCACCATCTCCACCACCACCTCCACCACCACTTCCACAACCACCATCACCACCACCACCGCCTAGCCAAAACAACCGTTACCACCACCATCATCACCACCATCACCACCACCACCACCATAAACACCACCACCACCATCTCCACCACCACTTCCACAACCACCATCACCACCACCACCGCCTAGCCACAACAACCGTTACCACCACCACCACCACCACCATCACCACCACCACCACCATAACCACCACCACCACCATCTCCACCACCACTTCCACAACCACCATCACCACCACCACCGCCTAGCCAAAACAACCGTTACCACCACCATCATCACAACCATCACCATCACCAAATGTATCGTAGCCAACATCATCATCACCACCAGCACCATGACCACCACCACCATTATTACCACAACCATTATCACCACCACCATTATCATCACCACCTCTATCATAACCACCTCCACCATTACCACCACCACCACCAAGACCACCATCACCATAACCACTATCGTCACCATCGTGGTGATGGTGATCATGATGGACATAAAATTCAGTGGATCTGCAAGCCAGTTCACAAGCACAGGGAACTGCGAGGCCTTACAGCTGCTGGTAAGTCCTCCAGAGGGCTTGGTAAAGGTCATGGTTTCAACAAGACCAAGGTGGTTCACGCCCGGCCTACTGGAAGAAGCAGAACACCCTCAATTTACGCCGAAAGCGTTAAAAATACTTTTTTTCATGTTTTCTTTTTTTTACATTCTAAATTACATTCACCATCACCACCACGCCCACTATCACCCAACCACAACAAACACAACTGTAAAACAACTTCTACCGTCATTCAATACCACAACCACCACGGTCATCGCCACCACTGCAATTACAACCTCTATTGGATTATAACCTCCACCGTCACACAACCAACACAACAACCACCGTCATCAAAAACACCGTAATTACAACCACGACAGTCTCCTCTACCATCGTCACGTCCTCCGTGGCAATCATCAATTATGCGCCAATCGTCGCGTTATCGTGGTTCATCGTGAATATTCCTGAGTAGTCATAATAGTTGCCGCTAAAAATTCTACTGTAATCGTAACTGATCCGTATGGTAAGCGAATAAATCCGTACCATGTAAGTAGCAAAACGTACCATAACCTAGTACAGTCTTGTAATAAATAAAATCATAAAATCAGTCACTATTAAACACGAAATGCTACGAATGCCAAAGTCATTACTCTAGGAATAAGTTAAATTGATATACGATTTAACTATGATTGGGCTACGTTTTGGAAAATCACCCAATATTATTCAAGATTCACACAGATGCCGTCACGTATGTGTTCACGCTTAACCGCGCTTTACCCAGATAATGCTAATCTTGGGCAATCGTAGCCGAAATCGTGGCAGTTTGAGCCAGGTTTAATATTAATGTCAGTCAGTGTCAAATAGCGTAATTTGTAACAGTATAATCTTAGTCGGTGTACTAATCCCCAATCAAAACTTCTCTGGCATTGTTTTCAAGCAATTAGTTTACATCGTATAGTATCATATGTCCGAGGCGTATGTTGCTTGTTTCAAACGGTGACAACCAAATGAAATCGGTTGAGACCATAATTAGAATAACGGTATCATTTTAAGTTTGTATAAGTGTTTATATGGCCTGGTATTACTCGTCATAATGATAGTGAGGAGACCTAGAATCATTGCGACCATTTAAGGGGTGTGTATATGGCCTGGTATTGCTCGCCATAATGATAGTGAGGAGCCCTAGTATCATAGCGACCATTTAAAGGGTGTGTATATGGCCTGGTATTACTCGTCATAATGATAGTGAGGAGTCCAATAATCAAAGCGACCATTTAAGGGGTGTGGATATGGCCTGGTATTACTCGTCATAATGATAGTGAGGAGTCCTAGTATCATAGCGACCATTCAAGGGGTGTGTATATGGCCTGGTATTACTCGCCATAATGAAAGTGAGGAGCCCTAGTATCATAGCGACCATTTAAGGGGTGTCAATATAGCCTGGTATTACTCGTCATAATGATAGTGAGGAGCCTAGTATCATAGCGACCATTCAAGGGGGGTGTATATGGCCTGGTATTACTCGACATAATGATAGTGAGGAGTCCTAGTATCATAGCGACCATTTAAGGGGTGTCAATATAGCCTGGTATTACTCGTCATAATGATAGTGAGGAGCCCCTAGTATCATAGCGACCATTCAAGGGGAGTGTATATGGCCTGGTATTACTCGCCATAATGATAGTGAGGAGTCCTAGTATCATAGCGACCATTCAAGTGGTGTGTATATGGCCTGGTATTACTCGCCATAATGATAGTGAGGAGTCCTAGTATCATAGCGACCATTCAAGGGGTGTGTATATGGCCTGGTATTACTCGTCATACTGATAGTCAGGAGTCCTAGTATCATTGCGACTATTCAAGGGGTGTGTATATGGCCTCGTATTACTCGTCATAATGATAGTGAGGAGCCGTAGTATCATAGCGACCATTCAAGGGGTGTGTATATGGCCTGGTATAATTCGCCATAATGATAGTGTGGAGAACTAGTATCATAGCGACCATTTAAGGGGTGTGTATATAGCCTGGTATTACTCGTCATAATGATAGTGAAGAGACCTAGTATCATTGAGACCATTTAAGGGGTGTGTATATGGCCTGGTATTACTCGCCATAATGATAGTGAGGAGCCATAGTATCATAGCGACCATTTAAGGGGAGTGTATATGGCCTGGTATTACTCATCATAATGATAGTGAGGAGACCTGGTATCATAGCGACCATTTAAGGGGAGTGTATATGGCCTGGTATTACTCATCATAATGATAGTGAGGAGTCCTAGTATCATAGCGACCATTTAAGGGGTGTGTATATGGCCTGGTATTACTCGCCATAATGATAGTGAGGAGCCCTAATATCATTGAGACCATTCAAGGGGTGTGTATATGGCCTGGTATTACTCGTCATAATGATAGTGAGGAGTCATAGTATCATAGAGACCATTCAATGGCTGTGTATATAGCCTGGTATTACTCGTCATAATGATAGAGAGGAGCCCTAGTATCGTAGCGACCATTCAAGGGGTGTGTATATGGCCTGGTATTACTCGCCATAATGATAGTGAGGAGTCCTAGTATCATAGCGACCATTCAAGTGGTGTGTATATGGCCTGGTATTACTCGTCATAATGATAGTGAAGAGTCATAGTATCATTGAGACCAGTCAAGGGGTGTGTATATGGCCTGGTATTACTCGTCATAATGATAGTGAGGAGTTCTAGTATCATTGCGACCATTCAAGGGGTGTGTATATGGCCTGGTATTACTCGTCATAATGATAGTGAGGAGCCCTAGTATCATAGCGACCATTCAAGAGGTGTGTATATGGCCTGGTATTACTCGCCTTAATGA
Source organism: Congeria kusceri (assembly GCA_027627225.1). Classification (NCBI taxonomy): domain Eukaryota; kingdom Metazoa; phylum Mollusca; class Bivalvia; order Myida; family Dreissenidae; genus Congeria; species Congeria kusceri. The sequence goes on from CM051026.1 coordinate 35,265,030, forward strand.
TAGTGATGAGTACTAGTATCATTGCGACCATTCAAGGGGTGTGTATATGGCCTGGTATTACTCACATAATGATAGTGAGGAGAACTAGTTTCATTGCGACCATTTAAGGGGTGTGTATATGGCCTGGTATTACTCGCCATAATGATAGTCAGGAGCCATATTATCATAGCGACCATTTAAGGGGAGTGTATATGGCCTGGTATTACTCGTCATAATGATAGTGAGGAGACCTGGTATCATAGCGACCATTTAAGGGGTGTGTATATGGCCTGGTATTACTCGCCATAATGATAGTGAGGAGTCCTAGTATCATAGCGACCAAGCAAGGGTTGTGTATATGGCCTGGATTTACACGTCATAATGATCGTCAGGAGACCTAGTATCATTGCGACCATTCAAGGGGTGTGTATATGGCCTTGTATTAATAGCCATAATGTTAGTGAGGAGCCCTAGTATCATAGCGACCATTCAAGGGGTGTGTATATGGCCTGGTATTACTCGTGATAATGATAGTGAGGAGACCTAGTATTATTGCGACCATTTAAGGGGTGTGTATATGGCCTGGTATTACTCGTCATAATGATTGTGAGGAGTCCTAGTATCATAGCGACCATTCAAGGGGTGTGTTTATGGCCTGGTATTACTCGTCATAATGATAGTGAGGAGTCCTAGTATCATAGCGACCATTCAAGGGGTGTGTATATAGCCTGGTATTAATCGTCATAATGATAGTGAGGAGCCCTAGTGTCATAGAGAACATTCAAGGGGTGTGTATATGGCCTGGTATTACTCGTCATAATGATAGTGAGGAGTCCTAGTATCATTGCGACCATTTAAGGGGTGTGTTTATGGCCTGGTATTACTCGTCATAATGATAGTGAGGAGTCCTAGTATCATTGCGACCATTCAAGGGGTGTTTATATGGCCTGGTATTGCTCGTCATAATGATAGTGAGGAGTCCTAGTGTCATTGCGACCATTAAAGGGGTGTGTATATGGCCTGGGATTACTCGCCATAATGAGAGTTAGGAGTCCTAGTATCATTGCGACCATTTAAGGGGTGGGTGTATGGCCTGGTATAACTCGACATAATGATTGTGAGGAGTCCGAGTATCATTCGACCATTAAAGGGTGTGTATATGGCCTGGTATTACTAGTCATAATGATAATGAGGAGTCCTAGTATCATAACGACTATTTAAGGGGTGTGTATATATCCTGGTATTACTCGCCATAATGATAGTGATGAATCATAGTATCATAGCGACCATTCAAGGGTTGTGTATATGGACTGGTATTATTCGTCATAATGATAGTGAGGATGCCCTAGTATCATAGCGACCATTCAAGGGGTATGTATATGGCCTGGTATTACTCGCCATAATGATAGTGAAGAGTCCTCGTATCATTGCGACCATTCGAGGGGTGTGTATATGGCCTGGTATTACTCGCCATAATGATAGTGAGGAGTCCTAGTATCATCGCGACCATTCAAGGGGTGTGTATATGGCCTGATATTATACGCCGTAATGATTGTGAGGAGTCCAAGTATCATTGCGTCCATTCAATGGGTGTGTATATGACCTGGTATTACTCGTCATAATTTTAGTGAGTAGAACTAGTATCATTGCGACCATTCAAGGGGTGTGTATATGGCCTGGTATTACTCGTCATAATGATAGTGAGGAGTCCTAGTATCATAGCTACCATTCAAGGGGTGTGTATTTGGCCTTGTATTACTCGCCATAATGATAGTGAGGAGGCCTAGTATCATTGCGACCATTTAAGTGGTGAGTATATGGCCTGGTATTACTCGTCATAATGATAGTGAGGAGTCCTAGTATGAATGCGACCATTTACGGGGTGTGTCTATGGCCTGGTATTACTCGCAATAATGATAGAGATGAGACCTAGTATCATAGCGACCATGCAAGGTATGTGTATATGTCCTGGTATTACTCGCCATAATGATAGTGAGGAGTACTAGTATCATTGCGACCATTCAAGGGGTGTATATGGCCTGGTATTACTCGACATAATGATAGTGAGGAGCCCTAGTGTCATAGCGCCCATTCAAGAGAGGTGTATATGGCCTGGTATTACTCGTCATAATGATAGTGAGGAGTCCTAGTATCATTGCGACCATTAAAGGGGTGTGATTATGGCCTGGTATTACTCGCCATAATGATAGTGAGGAGTCCTAGAATCATAGCGACCATACAAGGAGTGTGTATATAGCCTGGTATTGCTCGTCATAATGATAGTGTGGAGTCCTAGTATCATTGCGACCATTCAAGGGGTGTGTATAATGGCCTGGTATTAATCGCCATAATGATAGTGAGGAGTCCTAGTATCTTTGCGACCATTTAAGGGGTGTGTATATGGCCTGGTATTACTCGACATAATGATAGTGAGGGGACTTGTATCATTTCGACCATTCAACGGGTGTGTATATGGCCTGGTATTACTCGTCATAATGATAGCGAGAAGTCCTAGTACCATAGCGACCTTTAAAGGTGTGTGTATATGGCCTGGTATTACTAGTCATAATGATAGTGAGGAGCCCTATTATCATTGCGACCATTTAAGGTGTATATATATGGTTTGGTATTACTCGTCATAATGATAGTGAGGAGTCCTTGTATCATTGCGACCATTCAAGGGGTGTGTACATGGCCTGGTATTACTCGTCATAATGATAGCGAGGAGACCTAATGTCATTGCGACCATTTAATGGGTGTGTATATGGCCTGGTATTACTAGTCATAATGATAGTGATGAGACCAAGTATCATAGCGACCATTTAAGGGGTGTGTATATGGCCTGGTATTACTCGTCATAATGATAGTCAGGAGACCTAGTATCATTGCGACCATTCAAGGGGTGTGTATATGGCCTGGTATTATTTGTCATAATGTTAGTGAGGAGCCCTAATATCATTGCGACCATTCAAGGTGTGTGTATATAGCCTGGTATTACTCGTCATAATGATAGTGAGGAGACCTAGTATTATAGCGACCATTTAAGGGGTGTGCATATGGCCTGGTATTACTCGTCATAATGATAGTGAGGAGTCCTAGTATCATAGCGACCATTCAATGGGTGTGTATATATCCTGGTATTACTCGTCATAATGATAGGGAGGAGACCTGGTATCATAGCGACCATTCAATGGGTGTGTATATGGCCTGGTATTACTCGTCATTATGATAGTGAGGAGTCCTAGTATCATGGCGACCATTTAAGGGGTGTGTATATGGCCTGGCATTACTCGTCATAATGATAGTGAGGAGCCCTAGTATCATTGCGACCATTCAAGGGGTGTGTGTATGGCCTGGTATTACTCGTCATAATGATAGTGAGGAGTCTTAGTATCATTGCGACCATTCAAGGGGTGTGTATATGGCCTGGTAATACTCGTCATAATGATAGTGAGGAGCCCTAGTATCATTGCGACCATTCAAGGGGTGTGTATATGGCCTGGTATTTCTCGCCAAAATGATAGTGAAGAGTCCTAGTATCATTGCGAATATTCAAGGGGTGTGTATATGGCCTGGTATTACTCGTCATAATGAACGTGATGATTTCTTGTATCAAAGCGACCATTCAAGGGGTGTGTATATGGCCTGGTATTACTCGTCAAAATGGTAGTGAGGAGTCCTAGTATCATAGCGACAATTCAAGGGGTGTGTATATGGCCTGGTATTACCCGCCATAATGAAAGTGAGGAGTCCTAGTATCATAACGACCTTTCAAGGGGTGTGAATATGGCCTGGTATTACTCGCCATAATGATAGTGAAGAGACCTAGTATCATAGCGACCATTCAAGGGGTGTGTATATGGCCTGGTATTGCTCGCCATAATGATAGTGAGGAGTCATTGTATCAAAGCGACCATTCAAGGGGTGTGTATATGACCTGGTATTACTCGTCATAATGATAGTGTGGAGCGCTAGTATCATAGCGACCATTCAAGGGGTGTGTATATGGCCTGGTATTACTCGTCATAATGAACGTGATGATTTCTTGTATCATAGCGACCATTCAAGGGTATGTATATGGCCTGGTATTACTCGCCATAATGATAGTGAGGAGTCATAGTATCATAGCGACCATTTAAGTGGTGTGTATATGGCCTGGTATTACTCGTCATAATGATAGTGAGGGACCCTAGTATCATAGCGACCATTCAAGGGGTGTGTATATGGCCTGGTATTACTCGCCATAATGATAGTGAAGAGTCCTAGTATCATTGCGAACATTCAAGGGGTGTGTATATGGCCTGGTATTACTTGTCATAATGAACGTGATGATTTCTTGTATCATAGCGACCATTCAAGGGGTGTGTATATGGCCTGGTATTACCCGCCGTAATGATAGTGAGGAGACATAGTATCATTGCGACCGTTCAAGGGGTGTGTATATGGCCTGGTATTACTCGTCATAATGATAATGAGGAGTCCTAGTATCATAGCGACCATTCAAGGGGTGTGTATATTACCTGGAATTGCCCGCCATAATGATAGTGAGGAGTCCTAGTACAATAACGACCATTCAAGGGGTGTGAATATGTCCAGGTATTATACGCCATAATGATAGTGAGGAGTTCTAGTATCATTGCGACCATTTAAGGGGTGTGTATATGGCCTGGTATTACGCGTCATAATGATAGTGAGGAGTCCTAGTATCATGACGACCATTTAAGGGGTGTGTATATGGCCTGGTATTTCTCGCCATAATGATAGTGAGGAGTCCTAGTATCATTGCGACCATTCAAGGGGTGTGTATTTGGCCTGGTATTACTCGCATTAATGATTGTGATGTGTACTAGTATCATTTCGACCATTCAAGGAGTGTGTATATGGCCTGGTATTACTCGCCATAATGATAGTGAGGAGTCCTAATATCATTGCGACAATTTAACGGGTGTGTATATGGCCTGGTATTACTCGTCATAATGATAGTGAGGAGTCCTAGTATAATGGCGACCATTTAAGGGGTGTGTATATGGCCTGGTATTACTCGTCATAATGATAGTGATGAGCCCTAGTATCATTGCGACCATGCAAGGGGTGTGTGTGGCCTGGTATTTCTCGTCATAATGATAGTGAGGAGCCCTAACTTCTTTGCGACCATTCAAGGGGTGTGTATATGGCCTGGTATTACTCGCCATAATGATAGTGAAGAGTCCTAGTATCATAGCGGCCATTCAAGGGGTGTGTCTATGTCCTGGTATTACTCGTCATAATGAACGTGATGATTTCTTGCATCATAGCGACCATTCAAGGGGTGTGTATATGGCCTGCTATTACTCGTCATAATGATAGTGAGGAGTCCTAGTATCATAGCGACTATTCAAGGGGTTTGTATATGGCCTGGTATTACTCGTCATAATGATAGTGAGGAGTCCTAGTATCATTGCGATCTTTTAAGGGGTGTGTATATGGCCTGGTATTACTCGTCATAATGATAGTGAGGAGCCCTAGTATCATAGCGAACATTCAAGTGGTGTGGATATGGCCTGGTATTACTTGTCATAATGATAGTGAGGAGTCCTAGTATCATAGCGACCATTCAAGGGGTGCGTATATGGCCTGGTATTACTCGTCATAATGATAGAGAGGAGCCCTAGTATCATAGCGACCATTCAAGGGGTGTGTATATGGCCTGGTATTATTCGCCATAATGATAGTGAGGAGTCCTAGTATCATTGCGACCATTCAAGGGGTGTGTATATGGCCTGGTATTACTCGTCATAATGATAGTGAGGAGCCCTAGTATCATAGCGACCATTCAAGGGCTGTGTATATGGCCTGGTATTACTCGTCATAATGATAGTGAGGAGTCCTAGTATCATTGCGACCATTCAAGGGTTGTGTATATGGCCTGGTATTACTCGCCATAATGATAGTGAGGAGCCCTAGTATCATAGCGACCATTCAAGGGGTGTGTATATGGCCTGGTATTACTCGCCATCATGATAGTGAGGAGTCCTAGTATCATAGCGACCATTCAAGGGGTGTGTATATGGCCTTGTATTACTCGTCATAATGATAGTAGGGAGCCCTAGTATCATAGCGAGCATTGAATGGGTTTGAATATGGCCTGGTATTACTGGTCATAATGATAGTGAGGAGCCCTAGTATCATAGCGACCATTTAAGGGGTGTGTATATGGCCTGGTATTACTCGCCATAATGATAGTGAGGAGTCCTAGTATCATTGCAACCTTTCAAGGGGTGTGTATATGGCCTGGTATTACTCGTCATAATGATAGTGAGGAGTCCTAGTATAATTGCGACCATTCAAGGGGTGTGTATATGGCCTGGTATTACTCGTCACAATGATAGTGAGGAGCCCTAGTATCATTGCGACCTTTCAAGGGGTGTGTATATGGCCTGGTATTACTCGTCATAAAGATAGTGAGGATCCCTAGTATCATAGCGACCATTCAAGGGGTGTGTATATGGCCTGGTATTACTCGTCATAATGATAGTGAGGAGTCCTAGTATCATAGCGACCATTCAAGGGGTGTGTATATGGCCTGTTATTACTCCTCATAATGTTAGTGAGGAGCGCTAGTATCATTGCGACCATTCAAGGGGTGTGTATATGGCCTGGTATTACTCGCCATAATGATCGTCAGGAGCCCTAATATCATTGCGACCATTTAAGGGGTGTGTATATGGCCTGGTATTACTGGTCATAATGATAGTGAGGAGTCCTTGTATCATAGCGACCATTTAAGGGGTGTGTATATGGCCTGTTATTACTCGCCATAATGATAGTGAGGAGTCCTAATATCATAGCGACCATCAAGTGGTGTGTATATGTCCTGCTATTACTCGTCATAATGATAGTGAGGAGTCCTAGTATCATAGCGACCATTCAAGGGGTTTGTATATGGCCTGGTATTACTCGTCATAATGATAGTGAGGAGTTCTAGTATCATTGCGATCTTTTAAGGGGTGTGTATATGGCCTGGTATTGCTCGTCATAGTGATAGTGAGGAGCCCTAGTATCATAGCGACCATTCAAGTGGTGTGGATATGGCCTGGTATTACTAGTCATAATGATAGTGAGGAGTCCTAGTATCATAGCGACCATTCAAGGGGTGTGTATATGGCCTGGTATTACTCGTCATAATGATAGATAGGTGCCCTAGTATCATAGCGACCATTCAAGGGGTGTGTATATGGCCTGGTATTACTCGCCATAATGATAGTGAGGAGTCCTAGTATCATAGCGACCATTCAAGGGGTGTGTATATGGCCTGGTACTACTCGTCATAATGATAGTGAGGAGTCCTAGTATCATTGCGACCATTTAAGGGGTGTGTATATGGCCTGGTATTACTCGTCATAATGATAGTGAGGAGCCCTAGTATCATAGCGACCATTCAAAGGGTGTATATATGGCCTGGTATTACTCGTCATAATGATAGTGAGGAGTCCTAGTAGCATAGCGACCATTTAAGGGGTGTGTATATGACCTGGTATTACTCGCCATAATGATAGTTAGGTGCCCTAGTATCATAGCGACCATTCAATGGGTGTGTATATGGCCTGGTATTACTCGTCATAATGATCGTGAGGAGTCCTAGTATCATAGCCTCCATTCAATGGGTGTGTATATGGCCTGGTATTACTCGCCATAATGATAGTGAGGAGCCCTAGTATCATAGCGACCATTCAAGGGGTGTGGATATGGCCTGGTATTACTCGTCATAATGATAATGTGGAGACCTAATATCATAGCGACCATTCAAGGTTTAGTGAAACAATCAGTACACGTGCCCGCTTTTATGTGATGGTCTTCACATAGTGGTTGTCGTTAACGGTTTTTAGTGCTTGCACACTATTTCCACACTCTTACACCACATCACTGAATGATTTATTGTCTTAACATCACCTGACATTGTCAAAGTTAAATGTATTTCATGATGTGTAGCTCTTATCACCCACAATGGTCGTGAACATTCCGGAGTTCAAATTTATGACGTAAAGTATTTTCCTAAAGTTTATATTGTTCTGATATGGGTATAAACTAGTCATCTGCTTTGCATAATAATAAATCAATATATTGTGTTCTGTGGTTGCCCATATATCAGTGTAACAATGATATGTTTTGGTTCAACATGCTCAAAAAACCATCGCTATTAAAATGCATGCCGCGTTTGGGGAACCTCTGTGCTTCCGTGCATCATTGCATGACATAACAATACTAAGCATAAGAGAAATGTATAATTTCCCATCAATCATCAATGTATGTATTGTTGTTTGTAGTTAAATTATATTGGTAAAACATTTCCGTTTATGAACAATAGTATATAATAATAATAAAATATTGTATGTACTGTTCTGTTCAATTTTGTAAATGTTTCATAAAGTTCTGAACCGCTTATATTTCATTATTGTTACTCGTAATGATATTTCCCGGTTTGCTTTTTGACCATAATACGAGATTTAAAAGTCCCTTTAAACATAAATTGGTCACTTTAAATTTTTGTTGCATATTTTAGAGCAACCATCAATATTTATCTCGTTCACAATGTGTTTGACAATCCTTGTCGGAGTGTTTATTATAGAAATGGGAATGAAGACAGATAAAAGTTGAACTAGTTTGATTACCTCAAGTCATGTGTCTATATGCATTTACTTGCGCATGCGTGTTATAGACCGTTGCATAAACTGAAAGTATCTTCGCCTGAAAAGCTCTTCTTACGCAAAACATTCACTGCCGAGCGCTCTTTTCGTGTATTTTAAAATATAAGGATAAAAATCACCAAACAGAAACGTTGCTATATTATATTGCGACATGTAATAATAGATAATAAATAGATCCAGAAAAATCTTATAGGGCGCATGTGTCATTTTTTAGTGATGTTCACTTTGTAAGAAATTATACAATCAGAGAAATAGTGTCATTCCTGTGCATGTATGAGCTATATATTTATAATCACTAAAGCTGGGTTTTAATGAAATTGAATGATACATACTGTTAATAATCAATGTGAAGCATACTTGTGTACCTATTGATACGTGTGTTCTGTTCCAATACTGTTTGCATCATAATTAAATACACATTTGTATTAATTACCTAACACAGTGGTCATCACAAATTTAGTGGTGTTCATGTCAGCGAAAGACCATTCTCATAACTGTGTACTCTGTATACGAAAAATAACAACGGTTGTCTTATCAACTACACATTAACAGTTGCTCTATGCAACTGTTATGCAGGATTTAGCGATCAACTGTTATAACTTCTTGTTTTAACAATACAGTGACTCTTCACAAACGTCTTAAATTTTGATTTTATTTTTGGCTCACCATCAAGTAGCTAAATATATCTTTTTTTTCAATAGGAAACCAACTAAATTATCATCAGGATACTTAATGTAATTGTACTAATCAAAACTCCTAACGCATCACATATTCAAAGCTCCTTTGAATACATAGGATCACGCATAGGAAAAACAAGAGTGGTCACCATTCTTTTGGACACGGCGACTACATGTGTTGTGTCCATGATTCGGAATCCACTGCAGTACTGAATGTAAGAGGGGGACATAACCGTTATTGACATCTGATATTTTTTATTATTTCCCGTGTGTGCGTTATTAAGCTATATCTTCTTTAAACACTGTTTCGGGACATTTTAGCTAATAGAAAATGTTTGCATATCACTATATCGTCTGTTGATATCCTATAACTGTTTGTTTATATCATTGTAATGTATTAAAAGGAACATGAAAATGTGATGCGTTACGAGTTTTGATTAGTATAATAGGTTATCTGCGACATAGTGGTCTTTAATGAACTATCAATACAAGACATACAATAAGACATTATAAAACGACCTCTGAACAAAACGTGGATCAATTTATTTTAGCTTCCCGATGCTATTGATTTAAGTCAAGTGTCAAATCGCATACACAGAGTCTCGTAATCTGGAAAGCACATCGAACGAAAATACACACTGATGCAACTGAGTCACGTCCTTGAATAAGATTATCAGACATTTCAGATCCACGCCATGTCCTAGTGTCGTACCACGTTTGTTTTGTTTATTTTCGATAATGTAATGCAGACACATGCAGACATAATGCATCTAACACTAACAATGACAGCGAGGATAGCAATGTTAAAAATGCTTTTCTTCAATACACGAAGTGCTTGGAAATACAGTTTACATAAATAACTTACATATAATAGATATAAGGGATCATTCGGATTTTTTTAAACGTCTTTCTTGTTATATAGTCAGTTTCAGGGACAATAGTTTTACATTATGCTCGTTTACCTGTAATAGTGTATTATGCACATTATTCATGTTTTGAAACAGTTACTACAAGCTTTTTGTATTTTATTGTTCGGACCAGTGGATTTAATTTGATATAAGTGTTTAACGAGCGTCATCTAAATCAACAGCATACTAATATGCAATTATGATAGTTTTGAGTCTTTGAATTACGTTTGAACGTGTGATGAATATTTGCAAATACGGCTCGACTCACGGCATAGATGGCACAGTCGATCATGCACACTGATAACACTTGGTCATCACCATGACTAAGATTATAATAACATTCAATTATAAAACACACTTGAACATTCAAATTAAGGGACAGTTGTTACGTTACGTAATGGTTCAATGATTTTATCTGATCTATTTTATGTCTGAATTAGACAAAAATACACACGTACACAAATGTACGTGTGTAAAAATAAATAGATATAACACACTATTAACCTTTATTTCATAATGTGTCAATGTAAATGTATATTTAAAGCAAGAGGGCCAAATTTAATAGCCATTATATAGATGTTTTAAGTTAAATGTTGACATAAACACAACGATGGACCAATAATACACATAGCCAAAAAATAGAAAATTGCCTTGCCCCCTGGCGTCATTGTTTTGAAACGGAACAGAATGATCTCAAAACTTTCAATTAGTGAACACTAATATTTAAAAATTCAGCAAGTGGTTTCTAACAATAAGATTATCAAAGTTCCTTTATAATGCCGATATACGGTAGAACTGTTAAACTTATTTGAAAGAATTCGGTAGAGGGTTACTAAAAAAAATGTTTGACACATTTATAAAAAAATATAGCAATTGGTTTCTGACAAACAAATTGCATATACACCATATATGGTAAAATTGCCCCACACTCTTACAGTTATGTTTTTAAAAAATCTAATGTATTTGAAAGAATTTGGTAGAGGGTCACACACTAAACATATCTGTGCAATTATGTTGAAATCCAATAAAGGAAACGAGCTCATAATGCTTTAGAGTATTTTATTTCTTTCAAAATGTTTTAAGTCGTTCTTTCAATTTACAACCTGGCTAAAAAGAAGTGCCTCGGACTAACGTGTAAATTATAAAGAACAGAAGAATAACAAATGAGCGATGCACAATACTCTATAATTATTCGCATTGTTTAGGCAAGCATTTTTGCTGGAAATGAAATATCTCGGAATAAAAATACCGTTTACCAATATATTTATTGTACTTTCCAATATATCAAATACAATTAAGGATCAAACATTTTTAATAAAAAACAACTTTGATGGAATATTTAATGTTGGTCATGCGTTGTATGATTCGTTTTACGTATAACCAGCATGAATAAAACATTAAAACATTTACAACGAGAACATTCGCGACATTTAAACCCGAAACGACCACTTTGATATCCAAACTTTGTTGAAAACCGCATTCAAATGCGCCACATGAGTCACATGTGTAGTTGCTTACACGATGAATTACTTGTATTGTAAAACATATGATTTTTGCTTATATTGGTTCTGTATGGGACCAATTTACTATATTGTTTGCTTTTACAGATATAGCAATACAACGTGGAAACATACGGTTGTGTTTTCGAAGGAACATACCGCCATTCGTTATATTGACTACTGATTGTTACCGATTCTAATTTTCATTCTGGTATCACATGTACATAAAGCGAAAGTTCTATGACAACACATTTAACAGCTGTTACAGAAATGGATATGTGTATTGAGTAATCAAACCCGAATCATCTACGTTTACATTCGAGGGTGTTTCCAAATCCAAAATTAGTATACAATTTTATCGTAATTCTGATTTTCTCGTATTTACACCGAATGTTCTAACTTGCAATCAAGGACAAGATTAAAATCGCAACATAGAATAAAATCATCATTTCCAAATTCATCCATAATATTAAATATATCTTTCTAAAATTGTGGACGGTCTGAGTATTGGGCCAGAATCTGTAATTAATGAAAATTGTATTTCACCAATAGAAATGTCCACTGCCAGCATGTTGCCAATACAATCTTTTTAAACATTATTAACATTTAAATCAATGTTTTTCTTTAGTAGTAAAGCTAGTTGCAGTAGTAGTAGTAGTAGTAGTAGTAGTAGGAGTAGTAGTAGTAGTAGTAGTAGTAGTAGTAGTAGTAGTAGTAGTAGTAGTAGTAGTAGTAGTAGTAGTAGTAGTACAAGTAGTAGTAGTAGTAGTAGTAGTAGCAGTAGTAGCAGTAGTAGTAGTAGTAGTAGTAGTAGTAGTAGTTGTAGTAGTAGTAGTAGCAGTAGTAGTAGTAGTAGTAGTAGTAGTAGTAGTAGTAGTAGTAGTAGTAGAAGAAGTAGTAGTATTAGTAGTAGCAGTTTTAGTAGTAGTAGTAGTAGTTGTTGTAGTTGTTGTTGTTGTAGTAGTAGTAGTAGTAGTAGTAGTAGTAGTAGTAGTTGTTGAAGTAGTAGTAGTAGTACTAGTAGTAGTAGTAGTAGTTGTTGTTGTAGTTGTAGTAGTAGAAGTAGTAGTAGTAGTTGAAGTAGTAGTAGCAGTAGTAGTAGTAGTAGTAGTAGTAGTAGTAGTAGTAGTAGTAGTAGTAGTAGTAGTAGTAGTAGTAGTAGTAGTAGTAGTAGTAGTAGTAGTAGTAGTAGTAGTAGTAGTAGTAGTAGTAGTAGTAGTAGTAGCAGTAGTAATAATAGTAGTAGTTGTTGTTGCAGTAGTAGTAGTAGTAGTAGTAGTAGTAGTAGTAGTAGTAGTAGTAGTAGTAATTGAAGTAGTAGTAGTAGTACTGGTAATAGTAGTAGTACTAGTAGTAGTAGTAGTTGCATGCGTTATGTAATAAAACCCGTGTTTATTACGCATTAAAAATTAGGTAGTTAAGTCACAGGATGTGCGGGTATTATAAACGGGTCGTATAAAAGCGTGAGCGTTGGTAAATTCTAACATATATGCTACCGAATTCGTCGAGTGACATCGACAGCAATATAGGAGGTATTTAAAATTATATTATTGCTGAAACACTACAATCAGAAGAACAAACTCAATAAAACAAAGTTAGATCCTAGAATCATTGTATTAAATACACATTTATAATTTTATATCAATATTATAATTAACACATTTAATTGGTGTATATTGGATTATTAATAACTGATATAAAGTGTTCACTTCATAAAACATGCTGTCATACATATAATATGGCCCCTAAGTGTGATCATATTTTAACAGTATTGTTTATATGATAAACACTGCCTTGTAATGTTACTGTTATTGGTATTAATGTCATTGTAATCATGCAGTGATTAAGTTCATGTTGTGTTATATGAGTCTTGTCAGTAATAATTAATACAGCTTTTAATATCACTGCCCATTTTCATAGGTGAAATTCAATTCATGAATGTACTCAAGTCTGTGTTATTAATATTTTTTCCCACCTCCAACTTTCCGAAAAATGTCAGAGAACCAATAAAAAACAACAAACTCTGGTCTAAGTAGAGCTCCATACATTAATGAGTACCAGACACGGAGTATTGTATAGTGTCTTATAACTTAAAGACCGACATTGGTTTTCCTGGTAAAATTTGGATGATTGGCATATATGTTTACATTATATGGGCAAAGGCTCTGCATGGAGTGATTCTGTAAAAAAATTTGGGTCAGTGTAGGTGAGCCCACATCATGTTTAGTTTTCAGAATTATAGTTCAATACTTCTTCAGTATGCATTTCTGTGGAAGAAAATGGTATTGGGCTAAAAAAAGAATACATATTAGTGTTCTATCTTACACTTTTGAAATTCTCTAGTGAATAATGTTGACATCAGAAACAAGCCAGCCAATTAATTCAGTTGATAAATTTTATATCTGTAAAATATACATCATTTCTTTAAATTCAAAATTCATATACATAAGAAATCTAGAATCAATATAGAAATAATCAGCATTGTTCAAATCATCGTTCAATTTCTTTATTGAAGTTAAAAAAGATTATGGAATTTACACACAACAAACAACACTATTGCAATCCTTATTGTGAGTTTGTGAACAATCAGTATCAATTTAAAGAACATGTTAAACAATGTTTCAAAATGTACAGTTCCAGAAAGGTAATAAGCATGTGTACATAATCGTTGTAAAAACATAATATTTTGTACTTTTTTCATTTGCAAGCTCTTATTTAAATTATAACATACAAGGAGACTAATACAGTGATAGTATTATGATTGTTGAGACACAGATGTGACGACAGTCCTCAGCCTAAACTGACTCCCGAACATTATTCTAGATCTAGTAGTTGTAAATTCATATTGCAAATGTATTGAACTCTTCAACAAAATAGAAAAATACAGGAGTCAAAATGAATTATTTTCATTACATACCGGTAGTTGAATTATTGAATACTAGTATAACATTTGACACAGTTCTGATAACAAAACATAAGCTAAAAATGTAATCAGAATTAATCTTTAGGAAGCAAAACAAAATATCTACATAACATAGTTGCATTATCAAATATAACATTTGCCACAGTTTAGAAAACCTAGCATAACAATGAGAATTATTCTTCAAGAAGCAAAACAATAGAATATATAGAAACTATTCGTTATCACTCTCTTCCTCATAGTGATCAATGTCATCCACATCTCTGTCATTGGCATCAATCCCTTGGATTTGTTGTCTATCCTGCTTGACTTGTATTAGCAGTTGCCAAATGTCAGATAAAAACGTGTTCGTTTTTTTTCGGTAACGTTTTTTACGGCGTAGCTGTATAAGATTACTTTTGACCTAGATTTCTTGCGATAATTATGCAGCGGAAAAATTGAATGCCAATAGAATATGGCAAATTTTGTAATTTTAGGGAATGCAAACTTTAAACATTGGTTTAACGTATACCAATAACTGTTGCATGTTTTTGAGGATTAAAATTTACATAATTGTTTACATAAACGATGGAAATAAAGTTATACACATATTTTTGACATACACTCTACGAATGAACATAATTATGAACATTTTTACCCTTTGTATGTCATGATCAGGATGTTATATTCATTCACATAAGGAAATAACTATATTGTTTAGCCTACATAATCGGCGCGCTCTATAAATAGTAATTACAAGGCTACAATTCACGGGGACGACAATCGGTCACAACGCACAATGTTGCCAGTTGAGCTCGCAAGCACAAAATATAGAGTGGTACATTTCTGGTATTTTTCTACGGCGGCATAGAGGTGACATGAGAAATATTTATTTAACACGTGCGCACGTGATGCTTTCACGTGCGCACGTGTTAGCTACCACGAGCGCACGAGTTAATAATCGTGTGCGCACATGTTAACCATTACGTGCGCACGTGTTAACTATCATGTGCGCACGTGTTAACTTTCACTCGCGCACGTGTTAACTATCATGTGCGCACGTGTTTACTATCCTCTATGCCGCCGTATGTTTCTGATAAGTAAGCAAATCCAATATTATATGCTTTCACGTGCGCACGTGTTAGCTACCACGAGCGCACGTGTTAATAATCGTGTGCGCACATGTTAACCATTACGTGCTCACGTGTTAACTATCATGTGCGCACGTGCTAACTATCATGTGCGCACGTGTTAACTTTCACTCGCGCACGTGTTAACTATCATGTGCGCACGTGTTTACTATCACGTGATGATTAACACGTGCGCACGTTATAGTTAACACGTGCGCACATCATAGTTATCATGTGCGCACTTGAGTGTTAACACGTGCGCACGAGATGGATAACACGTGCGCACGTGAAAGCATCACGTCCGCACGTGTTAAATAAAAAAATTCTCATGTCCCCTCGATGCCGCCGTATGTTTCTGATAAGTAAGAAAATCCAATATTAGCAAGTTTGATTGAGCTTATATTTCCTATTATTTTATCATTGTGCAAAAATATATGTGTACGCTGTAACCGACTTCCGGACCGTTAATTAATTCTAGCCGGTACAGCTCTAGAAGGAGAATAATTCAAAAAATATCGCGCTGTAAAGCTGTGTTAATACACACGCATCAGTTAGACTCCAGATAATTCTAAAACCGTGAATTTCAATAAATGAATCAATGGGGAATTTGTAAACATAATGCGCATGTGAATTTATATTTTAAGTGTGGCTGCGTTTTATTAAGATTTATATATAAGTGCACCATATTATCAGCTTCTTATTCTATCTATAAAAATGTATAACATCTTTCTATCAGTAAAATGTGGTGAAAGAAAGTAATCTCGTAATATGTCGAAACGTTATTCATGTTTCTTAAACTTCATTTGCGTATCATGAATAAACTATGTGCAATAATAATGATACATATAGTATATTATTTAACATAACTATGTACACTTATCCAATATATATAATAATTTTAATTCATTCCCGTTGTTATTTTCTGACAATGTTAATTTGTTAAATTTGCATGAAAAATTCATGTATAAATTATGTTTAGGAAAATCACTAGTATTTAGCTTATTCATGTATCACTGGTGAAAACATGGGCGGTAATATGATCGGTTAATTCACGGTACAGATATTAATAACAATTGAGTTTATCTCAAATTAATTTTGGGGCCGATACGTATTCGTATGGTGTCCGAAAAATCTAGTGTCCGCGAAGTTTCCTTAGTAGGAACCGAACAATCTGGGGTCCGAGAAGACCCCTTAGTAGGGACCGAAAAATATGGGGTCTGACAGGTCACGAAACCGATTATCTTGGTCCTTTTGTATTATATTAAGGGCAAAATAATGACATTTCAATATTAATTTCAAGCCCGGTTATCTTTTTTAAAGACATTTCTAGTTTGGATTAAGAACTGAGCCTTTAAAAGCAAATACAGGTACTGGTTTTAACGAATGTCATTTCCATTGTATAAACAGTGCAATGTATTTTACATTTTGTCATTCTTTTGTTGCATAAAGAAGTTACTTTGACAAAGGAAGAGTCACAGTAGAACACACATGCACCAGATTGTTGATTCAATTTCTCAAATAACCTCAAACCAGTAAAGAAAAACATGCATTGCGTGCTCAATTACGCTGAAGTATATTCAAGTGGAATCAAGCAACACAGCAAGTATTGGGATAGTAAACTTGTATAACAGATGTTCATGATTAATAAATTTGTAAACACTAATAACATGTGAACAAAATCAAATAATTTTGTGATGTTTCATTGAGCATATTAGTTTCAGATTATTAAATAATATTGTTTTCAAATTATGGCCAATATAGCTTTTATGGAACACTGACAGTAATGACACGAGTCATTAATCCGAAACCCCAAATTGCATAACTGAGATAAACCATCACAGCCGACATTGGTTTGGTTTGTGCCAGGCGTATTATCATAGTACGAACCGGGAAACAGGCTAAGTGAATGAGCACTGTCCACTATTACCATGTCAATCCTGGTGTGCGTCACGCCTAACAATAATGTACCGGGAATTATTGATTGTATGACCATTTTTTTCACGTTGTTCATCTTTCAAATTCTGACATGTCATTACCCGTTTACTGGCCACTGATCTCAGGTGACCATTCCTTAGCATGATTTACGTATTCACTGATCATGTCAATAGCCTGGCTATAAACAGCCAAGTGAATGACCACTGTCCACTAGCTATAAACATCAAGGTGAATGACCACTTTCCACTATTACCAAGTCAATCCTGGTGTGCATCAAGCCTAACAATTATGTATCGGGTATTATTTTTTTCTGACCATTGTTTTCAGGTTGTTGATCTTTTGAGTTCTGCCATGATGTCAGTACATGTTTACTGGCCTAGAAATGGAACAATATATGAGACCTGTCGTGTTAAAACCAGGCTTATTGCATGTGCGTAAAGAGTCATCCCGGATTAGTCTATGCAGTCTGCACAGGCTAATCCAGGACGGCACTTTTCGCCTACAGTGGATTTATGTTTAGAAGAGACTTCCTTGAAACCGAAAATACCTTAAAAGCAAAAAGTGCCATCCTGGATTAGGTTAATTTTGGACGATACTTTACGCACATGCATAAAGCCCGGTTCTCCCACGACACACCTAAGATATTTATAAGCGGACACAATTTTTGAAAATGTATCATTAAATGTATTAACTTCAAAAACCAAAGCACCTGGGCCAGAGGTTATAGAACTCTTGAGATTAATCTTCCAGCTCAAATCTCAAACTCCTAGCCCAGCTTGAGACTGAACTTTGAAATTCAGAGATTATAAAAAAGTAAACTCAGATCTAACTCACGCTGAGCAAGTAATCCTGAGATTGGTTGCTACCTGTCTCAGAGTCGATCTCAACATATATGTGTGACAAATAATTATGTTAACAGTGATGATATAAACAGTTTGATCATAAAATCAATATGCACACATGATTAACGTATATAGTTCAATACTTTAAGTATTATACAAGTTACAACCATGAAATAAAATCTTAATTCCAATTCAACAATTAAACAGCACAAAATACCGGTAAACGTGCATGTTTAATGCATTTACTTAAGGTCTTACCTTTATATCTACATAACATATCCATTGCAATAATTTAATGTTAACCCTATTAATATTCATGTCATGCAACAGTTAATGAAACATTATTGTAAAATCAATTGCGTTTACCCTGTTGCAGCCATTGTATCTACTCATAAAATGGAAATAATCACATAAATGACGCAATATAAATACGTCATAACAGCATATACGTCCCACAATTTCGTTTTAAGATTTCATCATGGTTATTGTAATTTTCAAGTGTAAATTAGTTTCTGTGACCACTGCCTGTTTAAAGCAACTTGTTTATTTTAATCAGTTGTTATATTCACTTTTTTCGTGGTTCGGCATGTAACTTAAACAGAAAGAAATATACCACTGTTTACACACATGGGCTGCTTAGGGCAACACAGCATAGATATGGATGTCGCTTACGTATTAAACTTCATGCTAAAAAATCATCTCCACTGAGTATGATCTCTAAATTTTTACATCAAACTGAGGAAGAGTCTCAGCTGAGCATGACGTTTGAGCTGTGAGTTGAGTTTTGAGCTAAGATTACTAAAGTTTTATGGTCTAACCAAAACTAAATATTATAAAAAGAAAATATTAAAGTAAACAAAATGTCAACAAATACAAATATATACGAACATTCTATTGACTTTCTGAACGAATATTCATATGAATATACTTAACACTTTTGTAAACATGCTCGTACAAACGAAATGCAACCACACCATCACTCAACTGGCTTTGTCATCTTGATTATTCTGACAAAATATATTTTTGTTCAATCACAGTTTTTAGGCGTAGCTGTCTAAGATCACTTTTGACCTAGATTACTTGTAAATGTGTACCAATGAAATTTGGCGCGATAAGTTAATTATGCAGCGGTACAATTGAATACCAATATTCTATTGGGTGAATTTTCTTGCGCAGGACAATTTTTGGGAATGCAAACTTAGAACAATCGTTTAATGTCAACCAATATTTGTTGCATATTTTTGGGGACTTAAATTTACAGAATTGTTAACATAACCGTTTAAATAAATTTATAAACATATCCTCGACATACTTTCCACAACTGTAAGTATGAACGTTCTATGCCACAAACAGAATGCTATATTAATTCATGTAACGAAATAAGTGTTTTGTGTAGCCTACATTTATATAAGCGGTACGCATTGTACCATGCTCCCATTCATCAATCTCATTCAGGGAGTTGCCGTTCCATGTAGCCCTTCGTTCTAGCGAGTTCAACACATTCCAGAAACAGTAGTGTCATTCTAAAATGACAGCCGTTATATAGCTGTGTTAATATACTTGTACATGCATCAATTAACGTTAAGAGAATTATAAACCTCAAAATTTCAATAAATGGGAAATTAATATTACTGAAAATTTGAATTTAAATTTGGGTTACGGTTTATTACGGTTTATTAGGAATTATTTATAATAGCACCTTTCTATCAACTTCTCCAGTCGATGTTATTCAGTCTGTAAACAAACGCTACATTTTAGCTCGACTACTCGAAGAATAGATTAGCTTTCCTACTACCCCCGGCGTCGGTGTCGGCGTACGCGTCCACGTCTGAATTTGGTTAAAGTTTTTATTCAAAAGACTTGTAACTTCAAAACTACATAAGTTATTTACTTGAAACTTAGAATATAGCTCTGTCATCAATCCAGTGTCAGGGGCAACATTTTCCATAACCCTGTTTTGTATTTTGACAGAGTTATGCCTTTTTTTCTGGTTAAAGTTTATATTCAAAAGATTTGTAACTTTAAAACTACATAAGTTATTAACTTGAAACTTGTAAATAACCTTTGTTATCAACTCCAGTATCAATGGCAACATTCCGTATAACTCAGTTTTGTGCTTTGACAGAGTTATTGCCCATATTCACGTAGATTTTCTGGTTAAAGTTTATATTCAATATTTTTGTAACTTCAAAACTACATAAGTTATTCACTTGAAGCCTGGAACTAACTTTTGTCATCAACTCCAATGTCAGGGGCAACATTCCCCAAAACGCTGTGTTGTAGTGTGACAGATTTATGCCAGCTTTTCACTTATAATTTCTGGGTAAAGTTTATATTCAAAAGTTTAGTAACTTCATAACTACATAAGTTAATTACTTGAAACTTAGAACAAACCTTTGTCATCAACTCGAGTATCAAGGGCAACATTCCCCATAACTCTGTTTTGCATTTAACAGAGTTATGCCCCTTTATCAATTAGGTTTTCTGGTTCAAGTTAGTATTCAAAAGTTGTGTAACTTCAAAACTGCAAAAGTTGTTTACATGAAACGTGAAATATACCTTTGTCACTGGAGTTGATCAGGGTGAACATTCCCCATAACTCTATTTTGTATTTTGATAGAGTTATGCTCCTTGTTCACATAGATTTTCTGTTTAAAGTTTATATTCAAAAGTATTGTAACTTTAAAACTACATAAGTTATTCACTTAAACTTGTAACTAATATTTGTCATCTACTCCAGTATCAAGGGCAACATTACCCATAACTATACTTTGTATTTTGACAGAGTTATGCCCCTTTTTCACTTTTTACACAGTTTTTGTTCCAAAAATGTATACACTATACAAGGCTCACTTAAAAATATTGTATTTTAAAAAATGTATGCCCCTTTCACTATCCAAAATATGTACCAACTGAAATAATTCGAATAGTCGAGCGCGCTGTCCTCTGACAGCTCTTGTTCTATTGATAATATGTTATGAGCTTCTTTTTTCTGATGATAATATATTATAGAAGAAGACTCTGAATTCGTCAAATTGTTATTCGCATATCATGAATACACTATTTGCAATATTAATTAAAAACAGCAACTCTTGATACATCTTATCCCTACTGAATATAATTTTAAATTGTCATAGTCTGACAAAAATAAAGTCTAAAAATTTGAAATGCGCTGAATGTTACCTGAGTATTGCTTTTTATTGGGATACACAGTATAAATGCTTATTTGACTTTCAATGGTGTTTATATTAGATAACTTCTAATATGGTATATTACTTTAAATAACTATAAAGACTCGTCTGATACATAATAATGTTCAGTCATTCCCGCAATTGCTTTTTTCATTGTTAATTTGTTAAATTGGCCAGACAAATTCAGAAAACATTTATTTTAACGTAAATTATTTTGGTTATTTATATATCGCTGGTGAAAACATAGAACTGTATGATTGGTTTATTCACGG
>CM051026.1:35292045-35314545 GCA_027627225.1 Congeria kusceri
ATAACACTTTTGTCTAAATAATGTCGTAGTAGTTGGTTATTTTGTTAGACTGAATCTTGTTTTTCGAAAGCGCTAACTCACCCTGATGACCAACCATTTCTATTGCATGTACAGGAATTTTTAGGCTTTGTAATACGTCGACATATAGTTAAGGTTGAAATGTTGGGGCCTATTGTTTTCCTTTTTTAAACATATTTTTTTTTAATATGTTTGCTAATTATTGCTTATTATTGTAAATGTATGTCTTCGCTTTATCATGATTTTATATGTACACTTTACACTGAATGCCGATTGTTTATGCAAGTTGTATTACTTATATGCACATATCAATGCCTATGTCATTGGAAACCTCAAACGTGGTAAACTGATAAACGCAGTGCCATATTTATTTATCTTTAACCATAACACCTTGTTTTGAGAATGGCGCGAAATGTTACCATTTTAACAAGCCTTTCCGCTGATCTAATAAACTCGGTGATCACATGTGAGATAATGCAAACCACGTTGTAAACACTCAGTGTTATCCTTCAACTGGGTCAAGGATGTATCACTATTTCTTTATTTAGAGCCCATCCGTAGTTTCTATTCTGTGAACAATAGTATTATTAAAGGGGCAAAACCATTCCAAACAATGTACGAAATTAATATAATATACATTTAAACTGTTATATTTGAGTATGTTAATAGTGTAAGTTAATATTATAAAAAACGTGTTTATTATAAAAAACGTAAATGCAGCGTGCACTAATTATTTGCAAAATGAAATCAGACTTCAAACAGATGGGTCACCTTGTTCACTTTTCCTTTCAATTAATGCGAACTGTTAATCTACATGCATATACATGTTGAAATCTAAATATATATTGACTTTATATACATACAATTACGTTTATTAATGTTTAATAATAGTATGTGTAGTCGTAGAGGACGCAATAGTACTCTTAGTAATAGTTCAACTGCTTGGAGTGCAGTTCATCGGAACTCCCGTAAACCAAATTACAAACGATTTACAGTAAATATATAATTAAAAATGAACACATGAATTGTGTTGTTGTTATCGTTTAAATTGCTAATTGCTGTTAGATGTATTGTTACTTTCGCTGATGTTGTTGGTGTTGTTTCGGAGGCATACGAACACGCGGTAATATCAGATTCAAACGTACATATATTTGCAACATGTGTCAGCATAAAATATTTAAACATACAACAAAAAACATATACATTGTTACACTTTGTAGCGGATACGCGTTTGTGTTGATCATTGATACAAAGTACTTACACTAACGTAATGCTCGGGTAATCTGGAACGTAACAGGAACAAGGTACACATGGGAGTGTTTTTAAACATCTGCGAGTTTAAGTGGCTAGTTTTTTACTTCAATGTTTTAGATGAACACT
This sequence comes from Congeria kusceri, assembly GCA_027627225.1. Lineage (NCBI taxonomy): Eukaryota > Metazoa > Mollusca > Bivalvia > Myida > Dreissenidae > Congeria > Congeria kusceri. The sequence continues at coordinate 35,293,444 of CM051026.1, forward strand.
TGTTCGTACTAGTTATCACACGATTTACAAAGTTAACAATGCATACATGCGTGTTATTTAGTGTTTAATTACAACATATTCAAAGCTGTTAATGCATGCCTAGATTGATATTAAGAAATTAGTGATCATCTGATACGACAAATATATACAATGTACAAATTGTATACATGTTGTATCGTTAAGTGTGGTGTGACACTAATTATTCTGAAATATCCTGACCCTGTCAGCACACATGTTGTTGTGACACTGTGACACAAGGTGTCATAAAACAGTAACTGCATCTGTCAGTCGCACCATCTTCATTGCTGTGCTCGGCAGGTGTTCCGGATCGACGTTAGGGTCCCCAGATCTTCCTGGATTCGAATCTCCACTGCCTGACGGGATTTTTGTTTTCTTACGAGCTTTTTTTCGTTCATATTGAACGATTGGATAGTACATTTTTTTCTTGCAAACATTCAAAAATATTATTCAAGTATGAGCCTGAAAGACGTAACAAACATTCAAGTCAATGAAAATGAATTCAAAGGATTAAAAAGACGAAAGCGACTTAGTAATGGAATTATTAAAGAGTACCAATACCCCAAACCAAGAAAACAGTTTGACATTATGTTTACAAGTGAATCTGAAAAGCTTGACTTTGAACAAACTTCATGCATTGAAACAGGAACACAATTTGAAATCAGTGAAAAATGTGTTTGGACATTTTTTTAGCAAAAATAGCAATACAAAACCCCAAACGGGTGCCAGTAAAATCACACCTAAAATATCTCAATCAACAAAAGATAGTATTCTATAAACTTCAAAATCATTGTTTGTCTGTGAATACAAATGCATTTTTGATTTGATTGAGAAAATTTCTGCTCACCAGATGAGATATATGTACCCTATGCAGCCGAGTGATGTGTCACAATTGGGACATGAAGCTAAACTGAAGTTGCAGTGTGGAGGTGGCTACACTTTGAAATGGAGCACTTCATGTAGTGTTGGGAAGCATTACACTGTTAATTATCGGATAATGATGGCCTACTTATGCTCCGGGATAACACCAGCTCAGTATGAAAGATTACGTGAATCTGGAGAAATTGGGGTCCTGACAGACCATTTTAGAATACAGTCATCAGCGACCTTCGCTGCCATCAGGGGTACCTCTCTGGTTTGGGGGAAGAGTACCTATACCTTCAGGCGCGGTAATATTTGCGTCGTTTTACACAGAAGGGGAAATATCGACTTAGCAAACGAGTCAACAATAAAAAATTTAAAATATATTTTTCAAATCACTTTATTTAGTCAAACTCTTTTTCTGACAACTTTAATAATGAAAATTATCAATAAATTGAGTATTATATTAACTAGTCAAATTTTAACTATCTACGGTCTACCACTTGACCATTATAAGGTGGAGCAGTGCAACAGATAATTTTTCATGCAATTTAAAAAAAATTCACTTCCGATTTTTTAAAGCGTTTTTCAACTTCAAATTTTTAACCTTAATTTATTTTGTTAAACTACCTATACTTTTTCTAATACAGTAATAAACTGTGTTTTCGACACGGTATTTGTGGTTTTTTGCTACACCTGTTTTGATAACTTTTAGGCAGAAGCGATTGTCCCAAAAAATAAATTACTGTTCCCGGCAAATAAGCTAGCAGTTAACTGTATATAAATGAAGTTTTATTATGAAAGCACAAATAATCGGGAACCAGACAAGTCAAACCGGTCATTTAAAATGACCTTGTGATGTTCTTCGGATTTTATCGTTAACAGTTTGTAACGGTGCTTAAGTAAATTTGATCCCCGAAAATTACTCCCATAAACAAAACGAAAACAAATTCGATGGCAGTTCATTTAGGGAGACTTTTGGCCTGAAATGGGGGGAAAATATATACTTTTTCGTTGGGGGTATGATGCCGAATTTAGGCATCAAAATACGGAGCTCGAGACCCCTAGCCATCATCCGAGTTCTGCACAAGAGTCTGTGCAGTTCGCCTTGTTTGATTAAGTGCAATTAGCCAGGGATAATAATGAACAAGGCATTCCGATAATGACAGACGCAAGACATCGTTGTCGGAAAAACAGTTTTCATACTGATCACGTGACATTAGGAATGCGCTCACATAAAGTTAAAAATATACAACACATAACTAAACATACAATAGCGTTCAACACAGAAGCACGAAACTATTGGCTGTGAACAGATGAATGCCCGATTTTGAGCGCCAGAATGTTAAACTAAGTATTCACACACATGACAGAAACTTGTCTGTGAATAAATCGATCCTAAATAAGGGCTATGTGCACAATTGTAATGAGCGGTGGCATGCCACAAAGCCTGTAACTCAAGGTATGAAAAAGATTTGTTCTGGAGCACAGAAAAATGCCGGAGTCACCTGGCATCCAGAATTAGCGGACAAATCATCAAGAAAGCGTAATCACATATATTATGCATTGGATTGTTGCAAAGGAAACGTGGACACCCAGAGAGCCTCAATCCACAACTGTGTAAGTCATTTTCAGAACATCCATGAGCACTGTCCAGATGAATCAGAATGTAAGACTGATGTATACATTCCAGATTATATAATTCTGCGCAGTCCTGTGGCAGTGCGGCTGCTTACAAATTTTCTCCATTCTCTCACTGTATATAAATATGCAAACGACTATGTTCTTTCCAAAGACACATTCTATATCGAAAGTTTGAACAACACTTTCTTAGTGTACCTAGATAAACGGGTGCATTATAAAACTGCAACATACATGTCCCGGATTGGTCTTGCAGTTTTGAGCTGGAACGAACATGTTGACCGTCCTTTTACATCTCATTACAACCGTGAGCAAGTTGAACATATCCGTCGATCACCTGGAAACAAGAAATGTCGTTATAAAAAGACAATCGGCGTTGAAATTAATATTGTGATGTCATTTAAAAATTACCTTAACATAACAGAGGGCCAATTAAGATGATCGGTTTCGTGACTTATCAGACCCCAGATTTTTTGGTCCCCACCTATATAAGGAGACTTGTTGAACCCCAGATTATTTCGGATACCATTAGAACACTTCCCGAAACCCAAAATTAATATCAGATAATTTCAATTATTATTAATATCTGTACGGTGAATAAACCAATCATACAGTTCCATGTTTGCACCAGCGATATATAAATAACCAAAATAATTTACGTTAACATAAATGTTTTCTGAATTTGTCAGGCCAATTTAACAAATTAACAATGAAAAAAACAATTGCGGGAATGACTGCAAATTATTATGTATCAGACGAGTCTATATAGTTATTTAAAATAATATACCATGCTAGAAGTTATATAATATAAACCACTGAATGTCAAATAAGCATTTATACTATGTATCCCAATAAAAAGCAATATTGAGATAACATTCAGCTCATTTTAAAAGTGTATACTTTATTTTTGTCATACTATGACAATTAATAATTATATTCAGTAGGGATAAGATGTATCAAGGGTTCCTGTTTTTACTTAATATTGCAAATATTGTATTCATGATACGCGAATAACAATTTGACGTATTCAGAGTCTTCTTTTATAACATATTATCAATAGCAAAATGAAGCTCATAACATATAATCAATATAACAGGAGCTCTCAGAGGACAGCGCGCTCGACTATTCGAAGTATTTTAGTTGGTACATATTTTGGATAGTGAAAGAGGCATTCATTTGTTAAAAAACAATATTTTTAAGTGAGCCTTGTATAATTTATACATTTTTGGAACCAACACTTTAACCACAAAGTCTGTGTAAAAAGTTGGCTAACTCTGTCAAAATACAAAACAGAGTTATGGGTAATTTTGCCCCTGATACTAGAGTTGATGACAACGGTTAGTTCCATGTTTCAAGTGAATAACTAATGTAGTTTTGAAGTCACAAAACTATTGAATATACACTTTAACCAGAAAATCTAAGTGAAAAAGGGGCATAACTCTGTCAAAATACAAAATGTATTTATTGGTTATGTTCCCCCTGATACTAGTGTTGATGACAAAGATTAGTTCCAAGTTTAAGTGAATTACTTATGTAGTTTTGATGTTACAAAACTTTTAAATATAAACTTTAAACAGAAAATGTATGTGAAAAAGGGACATAACTCTATTAAAATACAAAATATAGTTATGGGGAATGTTCACCCTGATACTGGAGTTGATGACAAAGGTATATTCCACGTTTCAAGTGAACAGCTTTTGTAGAATTGAAGTTACAAAACTTTTTAATATTAACTTAATCCAGAAAATAAATGTGAAAAAGGGGCATAACTCTGTCAAATACAAAACAGAGTTATGTGCAATGTTGCCCTTGATACTGGAGTTGATGACAAAGGTTAGTTCCAAGTTTCAAGTGAATAACTTATGTAGTTATGAAGTTATAAAACTTTTGAATATGAACTTTAACCAGTAATTGTTCAATTTTATCTTCAGAAAGATCGCGTTCATTATTGTTAATTTCTGTTTTAATTTTCAGTTCTCTAGTATCCCTTTCTTTCTTTTTAAAGGAGCTATATGAAATGCATTATCCTCGAATTTCCATCAGTAATATTTCCAAAAAATGTTGGTCATCAACTGTAAATTATTCGTCAGTGATAAGCTGAAAATGTCCATAGTCATCAACGAGAAGCATATATTGTTCTTTTATTTGCAAAATTGTACTCTTAATCGTATTAATGTAATTATTATCTTTTAACAACATGTTATTATGTTTCCATAGACCTTTTCCATGAGAAAAATGGCTAAATTCTAGAGTCAGTTCTAAAATAGAATGATCTGATTGAAGACTTGGCCGTATTGGCATATCGGATACACTAAGTAATTGGATAGGCGATAATAGAAAAAAATCTAATCGTGTCTGTTGAAGCGGATTTGTTCTGCGCCACGTGACGCGTTTAGTAAGAGGGTACTTATATCTAAACGGATCAATAAGACCACGTTCATTTATATAATCAGTTAATGTGGACCTTGCGTTTTTGTTGTTAATACATTTGTAATTATAATGATCTAACTCGTAATCTAGTACTAGATTAAAATCTCCACAGATACAGTATGTCTCAGTGTCGTACTTGTCGATTTTATTAAAAATGTTGTCGAAACAATCTGGATTGTCTGTATTAGGACCGTATATTGAGGCCAAAGTTAATCGGGTTTCTCCAACAGTTAAATCTAGTAGGATATAGTTTCCTAATTCATCGCATTCTTGTTTATGAATTTTATATTCTATATGTTTGGAAAACAATATTGCAATACCTCTTGAATTTGAACAGTGATAGCTAAGAACACACTAATTTCCCCATTGTGAATATATATTTTTTATATTGTTACTCAGTAAAGTGTGTGTCTTGTAGCCAATATATATCACAGTTTGTATCCTTTAAATATTGAAAAACTTGGAGACGCTTTTTAATACCTTGGATGCCTCTACAATTCAACGATAAGATTTTTAGTGCACTCATTTCGATTCATATTCTTAATGTAGCTAAAGATACCCACATATTATTTTTCGATGCAAAGACGATACAGAAGTGCATGTAGAATAGACATTTCATGTTGCAATTTACAATGGTATAAATGAAAGAGAACAAAAAACAACAACAACGGGTGAAATAAAAAAGGTAAGGGTATAATGAATAAGGGTGGAGAATAATGGTATGGGAGAATGTTACAACAAGGGGTAATAAAGACAATAGTTTCTGAGTAACCATACATGTCAACCACACTAAATGTTATAATTGATTTAACACATGTTATATGTATTGTTACTGTCGCTGATGGTGTTGGTGTTGTTTCGGAGGCATACAAACACGCGGCAAATATCAGATTCAAACGTACATATATTGACAACATGTGACAGCATGAAATAATAAGCATACAATATAGCAATATACATCGTTACACTTTGTAGCGGATACTCGTCTTTGTTGATCATTGATACAATGTACTTACACTAACATAATGTTCGGTTAATCTGAAACATAACAGGAACAAAGTACACATGGGCGTGTTTTTAAAACATCTGCGAGATAAAATGGCTGGTATTGTACTTCAATGTGTTAACTGAACCATCGTTCGTGCTAGTTATCACACGATTTAGAAAGTTAACCATGCCTACATGCGAGTCCTTTAGTTATTAATAACTTATTCAGATCTGTTCATGCAGGCCTGTATTGATAGTAATTAATTAGTGATAACTGACACAACACAATATATACAGTGTACACAATGGATACATGTTGTATTGTTTTGTGAATTTATGACTTAATCATATTTACATTTGTAAAAAACTGATTTGCATCAATATCATCAAGATGTAATACTTATACAAACATCACTAAACATAAGTCACGTGAAATATAGCATATGCCATTTACTGGTAAATCTGACCAAACATACGTAAAAATATTAACAGATTAATGCAGAGATTTCAACTGCTAATATGTTTAACATTATATCGAGCTGAGAACAGTCACATTAACCGCCATCATCACCACTACCATTACTAAAACCACCACCAGTAGCACAACAACCACCACCTCCATAACAATCACCACCTCAATAATCACCACAACAACTGGCAATACAACCACCAACACAATAGCCATCACCACCATAACCACCACCACCACCAGCCCTACAACCACCACCACCCCCATAACCACCACCGCCATAAGCAACCCACCAAAATAACCACCACAACAGCCATCACTACAGCCACCACCACCATAACAATCACAACAACATAACAACTACAACCATCAGCACTACAACCACTACCAAAATAACCATCACCACCATAACCACCACCACCACCATAACCACCATAACCACCACCACCCCCATAACCACCACCGCCATAAGCAACCCACCAAAATAACCACCACAACAGCCATCACTACAGCCACCACCACCATAACAATCACAACAACATAACAACTACAACCATCAGCACTACAACCACTACCAAAATAACCATCACCACCATACCCACCACCACCACCACCATCACCATAACCACCACCAGCACTACAACCACCACCATCATAACCACCACCATGACATGCCCACTACAACTACCAGCACTACAAATACCACCATATCCACCACCACAACATAACCACTACAATAACCAGCACTACAACCATCACCACAATAACCATCACCGCCATAACAACCACCACCACCACAATAACCACCACCAACACTACGACCACCACAACCATAACCTCTACCACCATTATTATGGGGGTTGTGGTTGTAGTGCTGGTGGTTGTTATGGTGGTGGTGGTGGTTATGGTGGTGGTAGTGGAGGTGGTGGGGTGCGTTACGAAACCAAAATATAGTTTTGAACACGTTTAAAACTGTCGAGGCGCTTCCCGACCGGTAGTGGAGGTGGTGGGGTGCGTTACGAAACCAAAATATAGTTTTGAACACGTTTAAAACTGTCGAGGCGCTTCATGACCGATAAGGGTCACCCATTATTCTTCCAGATTCATGCAGATGCCGTCACGTATTTGTTCATGCTCAACACGCTTTACAACTTATGTTAATATTTTGCAATCGTAGACAAAATCGTGACAGACTAACTTAGGCCTTGCATCATTAATGTCAGTCTATGTCAAATAGCGTTTTTGTCTAATTCTATGCTTAGTCAGTGTTCTAATCCCGTATCAAAACATATCTGGCGTATGCTGCTATATATTGTTTAAAACAGTTAACATCAATATTACACTCTTTTCGATATTGGTTAGAATAACGGGATCATATTTAGTGTTTTTTTCGTGTATGTGGCCTGGGATTACTTGTTATTATGCGGGATAGTGAGGTGCCCCTATCACCATTGCGGCCATTAAACGTTAAGTAAAACAATCGGTACGAGTGCTTTTATAGGATGGTCTTAACATAGTGGTTGTCGTTAGCGGGGTTTTAGTGCATTTACCATACCGAGGATACACACAGTTTTTCCCACACTTACACCACATCGATGGATGATTTATTGTATTAATCTCAAATTATTGACGTAAAGTATTTGCCTCAAGGTTAGATTGTCATGATATGGGTGTAAACTAGTCAACTGCTTTGCAGTATCATACAGTTATTTAAATTATTATAGTATGTGCTGTGTTTGTCCATATATCAGTATAACAATGATCTGTTTATTTTAACCTGCTTCATAAAAAAGCGCGATTAAAATAAATTGCACGTTTGGGGAACCTCTGTGCCATCAAACTGTATCATTTCACGACATACAAAAACTAAGCCTAAGCAATATGTAAAATATCCCATGAATCACCAATGCATGCATGAAGAGACCTTTATTTGTACTAAACCATTATTATAATAAACATATCCCTTCACGAATGATCTTATATAATTCCTACAATCTTTAATGTTGTTAATGTTTTATTAAAAGTTTGAACCCTAACCCTATGCTAGTTTTACTCGTAATAGTATGTCCCAATTTTCGAACGTTTTATACAATACAACACGATTTAGAAAGTCCGTTTTAAAAGTGGCAGTCGTCCCTTAACATGTCTGGTGCATAGTTTAGAACGACTATCAGTATTGATCTATTTCGCAATGTGCGTATCAATCCTTGTTTATTATAGAGATCGGAATGAAGTCAGATAAAGTTTGAATTAGAGTGATTACCCTATGTAGTTATTTATTAAAAGTACCTGCTATTTTGGTCTAGATACATTTATTTGCGCATGCATGCTATAGGCCGTTGCAGAAAGTAGTTGTGTTTATGTTTTCTTCTTTTATCTAAATTTTCATACTGTGGTCGTATTCCAGAAACATATTTTTTAGTAAAAATGTATTCTTAATATTATTGTTTTTTCTTAAGCATTTTATCCATATGTACGTGAATATGTGTAAAGTGGTCACTAATTATCAAAACAGTATTAACCTCTGTTTGCTTAACTGTAATTAAATTCACTTTTTACATAATGTTTACATTTTTGAATCAATCATTAGGCAGTAATGCAAGCTTTGGTCAATATGTTTATTTCGATGTTGGTATCCAAGTATCTCTACAAACGCTTTGGTATGCTTTTGTCAAAACATAAACCAAATTACCCAGAAACGCAGAAATTATTTGTTATTCGAGAATTAACTTCTTACGTGAGTACGTTATACGACGTACGTGTACAGAAAAGAAAGCAACTGAATGCCATTACAACAAATGCAGTTAAGTTCCACTTCGTTTTAAAATATTCACACAAATGCATGCATCATCCTGTGATTGGATATTTGTGAATAGAAAACAGTGGCATTGTAATTAATAGAATAATATTTACAAAGAGCTGTATTGTTGATACCAGTGAACATAATATGAACCAATTAATTCATTTTTTACTTCAACACATATTGCCATAATGTATTATTTAATCGATTATCTTAAGTCTGCTAGGCTCTCAAGGGGCGGATTTTTTATATAGTTGCGCGTATTTTACTCCTCATAAGCATTTTAAAGAACATAGGGTTTTCTTTGTAGAAAGTAAACACTGTCATTTTAACGCTTTAAGATACAATACTAGTTTTAACAACGTTAACTGTTCATGGGCGAATATGTGAACCGTAAATTAGTCATCACTAATGTGTACTGATACTCAAACCCAATACGTTCGGATATTTTCCACTAACTCCTCAACATCACAATGTCAATTAATTTCATATTCTGGATTACCTTGCACTTTCACAGTGTTCAGTTTTATAGGGTCAGGTACACGATACTTAAGTGTTCTTCCATAGTAAGCGTTTGTGCGTTAAACAATTATGGTGCAATATTATGTACGTGCCATGTATTTCACAAGTAATGTATCATGTTTTTCACAAGATATTTGAATGTGCTAATCATTCCATTTGCATATATTCTTTTTTGTATCTTTACATTGTTTCAAAGATAAACGGGACACTCCTTCTGGCAGAGTAAATCAACATATCAGGGATATCATACTTTTCGGATGACAAGAAACTGTTCGATATAAGACATAATCACAAAGCCGCAGCTAATATAACCAAAATATGTTCATGTCTTTTCTCAGTCAGTATCTTGCTTTGAGCGCTGTCAACTGTCATTTGTTCTTGCGACTCGCTAGTCGTGAGTGCGATAATCACTCTGAGTTTTGTTTTCAAGTAGTTTTGTTTAGGTGTGTTTTGTTTAGCTAAATTAAATTAATTATTTAATTATTTATAAGCGACTGTATTACAGGCTTAAGGAATTGTCAAATGTACCCTACTGATGTGTTGTAATACACCTTCATACACATGCTAATTGTTCTTGAGCATCTGCAAACATAATTAGATAAATATGGTAGGGACTTATCGGTCATACGCACGTGTGTATACTGAACATCAAACATTCAAAACTGTCTTAGAAGTCTTGTAAATGAAAACTTATTTTGTTTTCTTGAAGACTTGCTTTCATTCAAATAAGACTAACGCAACGATGATCTAGAGGATCTATTCTAAATAGAAAATTGGTTTTAATGGATCAGTAGTCCAAGTAAATTATCAAACTAACCAACCCTTTATTGGTAAACTATTTCAAATACAAACAAATACATGTATTATAAATTCAGTTCAAACTTTGTTAAACTGATGTAAATGATTCGAACATGAACCTCAGTACAACAAAGGATTTAAAGACCAAACGGAAAACATTCCAGTTAGATAACTTATGTGTGACAAAATAGCCTCATCAAGAAAATATCTTCATTCCAATAAAACCTTACTGCACGGTCTCAACGTCCAAAAATGGCATAACGTCCCTGTGTCCGAATTACTAGTAAAGTATAACACTACCAACAAATAACGCAAACCACAACCCATGGGCATAAATAAGAAACACGATGGTGTAATTGCAAACGTAGACGATACTGCAATAAATTGTCAACGCTCTGTAAACGGTCCTAAGGCAAATACATAAACAGTGTGATAGGCATTCACATGTTGCCCTACATGGGAGCCACCATTATGATCGTGTCTTACGTACTACTTGATACTTACGGCCGGATACCAGATAATTACTCTTGCTAGATAACCGAAATATTTTACCTGCATATCAGTTAATGTAGAAACAGATTTGAAGTGTGCAGTTTCCCAAATAAGTCCACGACGTGTTTGAATTCAATACGTGATATGAATACTTGTTTCTACTTCACCTTGTTTGCTACTAGAATTTACAGCGAAACCAAAACTTCAAGAGATTTCGCCAAATTCGTCAATAATGATATATATATTTGAATAAACACTAATTTATATTTATGCAGTGAAGTGTATATAGTCGTGTATCTATATATTTCAAGATTCTCCTTACTGGCTTAATGACTGCAACTAATTTTATAGAACACGACATAAATCATACTTAATAGGGCACTCGATAGTGTCGACCGTGTGAATACGATACCCCGTATATGTTCATATTATACAAGCTGGTGTCGACTCACTACAGTGATCTTGTAAACTGTGAGGTATGTTCTGAATAATAATAACGAAATAAAGTTACACATATTCTGTTGAAGCATTAACCTTATTTTCAGTTATACTGCAATGTAATGCAACTAATTATCAACGTTCGAAACAGGCTTGTATCATTTAATTATATGGTGTCTTCACGAAGGCGAAAGCAAATGATTATTGTTTTTAATAATACGCACGCTTTTTAATTATTGTATTAAGTGATGTATATAGCTGCACGTGTAAATATATTAATATATAGAGAGTATTTGTTGATTTCGATGTAAGATCGTATTTTATTTCACGAGTGTTCGTATCATCACGAGTAAAATAAAATACGATCTTATACCGAAATCACCATTAAAAAAAATGCTTTTGGACAATAACAATTGCGCGAGATAAGCATTAACGTCACAAGTTTGTGTATGCTGACGTCATAACAATGACGTCATACTGATTCCAAAACTGTCACTCGTTAGTATGGTGGGAACAAAGTGCCATATTTTGTGAGTCATTGTCGCTAAATTATAAGTTTGTTGAATTTTATAATGTGTTTTATGTAAACATATGCATGTACATACTGTACATGTATATACATTTGCCAAGGTTTGTAAACCACTACTTGTAGATCGATGCTTTTTAAAAAAATAGTCCATTTTATGTTATATTTTCACGGCAGTGAAAATATAAAATCTTATATTTTCATTGCTCGAACAGTGAACATATAACATTTTATTCCACCAATAAAATTCCATATTTCACTGAAAAACATATAATGAAGAGTTAACATGTGTGTGTTTAGGGAACAGTAAAAAAAGTACAACTCTTAATCAACACCGAGGGCCAACAGTGTTGACTGTACCCCAAACACCCATGTGTGGTCAGTTTTATTACATGTTTTGTTTTTATTTTTAAGGCCTAGTTTAACCCTTTTTTATTTGACATCACCCCCAAAAAAAAAAAATGGGTATGGTACTCACTGTGTATTGTGGTCACAGTGTGATAGTCCATATCATCGGATATAAATACACTGCTGCATTGACGTCATAAATGATTCCAAAACTGTCACTCGTTAGTATGGTGGGGAAAAAGTGCCATATTTTGTGAGTCGTTGTCGCTAAATTATAAGTTTGTTGAATGTTATAATGTGTTTTATGTAAACACATGCATGTACATACTGTACATGTATATAAATTTGCAAAGGGTTGTAAACCACTACTTGTAGATCGATGCTATTTATGGAAATATAGTTCGTTTTATGTTATATTTTTACTGCAGTGAAAATATAAAATCTTATATTTTCATTGCTCAAAAAGTGAACATATCAAATTTTATTCCACCAATAAAATTCAATATTTCACTGAAAAGCATATGATAAAGAGTTAACATGTGTGTGTTTAGGGAAGAGTAAAAAAGTACAACTCTTAACCAACACCGAGGGCCAACAGTGTTGACTGTACCCCAAACACCCATGTGATAACAGTTTTATTACATGTTTGTTTTAATTTTAAAGGCCTAGTTTAACCCTTTTTTTATTTGAACCCCTCCCCCCAAAAAAATTAAATAAATATTGGGTATGGTACTCCCTGTGTATTGTGGTCACAGTGTGATAGCCCATATAATCGGAGATCAATACACTGCTGCAGAGGTAGAGATACATTGAAACAGTGCACACAGCCATTGCTCAATATGCTGGGAGAATATATTTTATGGTGAACCCATATACAGAGTGAAATGGCCCATGGGGAGAGTCAAGCCATTCCTAAAATTAGGCCTGTCAGTAAAGCATATTATTAGGTCAAATGTAAGACTTGGTCAATACCTAGTCACACCCGGTCGGACCTCGTTTGTAACAGTTTTGACCCTCCAGTATGTCAACGCCTAAATTGGTATGATACTATTCGGAATGTTGTATTTATATTGACCAATGTATTGGGATGTTACACTTTCTTAGCAAAACATTTACTTGCTACCTATTACTGTAGTTCATTGATAAATATTGAACATCGAGAGTTTTGTTAGTACGGCTGTTAACATCATTACTTCCGTTAATCGGAACTTACAAAGGAGGTCACTTTCAACATAAATAGTACGTCCACCCTCATTATCGCTGATCCAAAACAGTCAACAAAACAAATGTTTTTTTAATTAAAAGGACAAAGATCAAGTTCCTATAAAAATGTGTAAGAAAATAAAATTCTAGTATTATTTCAATATTACGCGCACCTGTCGTTTGTCTTACCTACAGCGCAACTGCATTAACGAGTATGTGTAGAACCACAATGATAGTAAATTATTCTCTTCAGAGAGAAATTTTAGCAAATATACCATTGAATATCTAGAATAATTATCAACTTATATTAATAACATCTAAAACAATTCGCAAGATGTCTTTAAAATAACGCTTCTTTAAGTTGTAAGCAGCGGAAAAGTAGTATGAACTTGTAAGCGAGATAAGCGCTGTGAGGATCTTGAACGGATATAGGAATAACAAATAGTATTTTGGACGATTTCGTTTAAATTTTGTAAACAGTCAAGATGGTCAAATAGTAAATAACAAAAGGATAAAACAAAAGTCACAAACTCAAGCATTCTAAAGTGAATAAAAAATATCAGTTATATTTGTAAGTGTGTATTACATTAAGATAGTTATGAGTATGTGCTTTTAACAAAATATTTTATATAATTGGACCATATAAAGCCTAGTACCTTTGAATGAATGGCAAAACAAACACAAGTGGTAACTACAATATATGCATATATGAGAACAGAGAAACTGAGCAGGAAAGTGTGCATCAATTTCCGTAGCTTGGCTAACTGAACACCGTATCGGTACCTTCATAACTTCTCGGCTGGTCACGAACAGTGACGGAAAAGGACAAGAACTGTGTTCAAGTTTTAGGCAAACACCGGCGCGTGCTGGAAACATTCAAGAATAGTTCCCGGTAAAAGTTCTTGTCTACCGGGAACAGTCGTATCCATAATACAATAGTATACACTGACGAAACAGCATTTGTATTAGGCGATCTAATCAGGTTATTATAATTTTTATAGGATTTTTACCAAATTAAAAAAAACAACGTTTTGCAGTATCATTGATAATATGAAAAAAAAATCGCTGATTGAACTGCTTATGTAAAGAGACATGTTCACAGATTGACGAATTGACAATTTTCAATGTGTTGTCACTGATTCAAAAAACAAAAGAATAGTGTAGAAATGAACTACATAACCCTGTTGAAATGGATACAATTATAAAGCTTTTGAAACTCGAAACAAATAAAACTTTCTGATGTTTTCCTTGAAGTTGTTGAAAACACATAAAGTAAAACATTGATGAGACTATACTTTAAATCAAATGGCCGAGAAGATTACGTCGTAGACTTTTGATCCAGAGATTCGAACCTAGGTAGAAGCAACACTAATGTTTTCTTGTTTGTTTTATTATTGTTTCTTGTTATAGTATGTGAGCTCTTTAGTTCAAATGCTTTAATGTGTCAAGTTGAGACTTTTAATGGCACAACGCACATAAACTCAAAGCACTATGAATAAGTCCTTTTAATAAATAATACCATGATGTGTTATTAGTATTGTATCACTCGCGTATTGCAAGCTTTGTGTATTCAGATTTGTCTTTACAGTGAAATATTTATAGTATATTTGTGCTGATAGTGTAATAATACAAACACAAAACATGGTTTAATCGCTTTTGGGATTGCTTCTTAATATCTTGGTAAATGAACCGTGTTTTGTATGTGAATGTACTTGGCCAAACATAAAAACATAATACTAATAACTATTGTATTAATTCTCCCCACTAACAACACACATAGGAAATACTGTAATTGAATGCTTTAAAACAACAATAGTAAAGTTGAACTATTTGAAATTGTGAATCTGTTGCGCTCTAATAGATGCACATGACGAATTGAACATACGTACGCACATACAAGTTACTTGAACACTGATTTTAAAATTCATAGACACAGACACAATAAGCATCGGGTATTCTCGAAAGATAATGTAACTAATATGCTACTGCATGTGTGAGCTATAATGTTAACTGGCTGTGAATGAGGTTATCTGTTACATTATGGTATTTACTGAAATCCGAATGTCATAGGGATAGGTGTGAAACTTCATCTGTACAAAACGTATACCAATTGATTGTAGCATCCTAGTGTCCTTTGCTTATTCGCAAACACAGCACTACTCGTAAAACAGAAATCACGTTCGACGACAATGCACACTGATGAAACTATGGCACGCCATTGAATTACATTTGGTACATGTTATCAAAACAACGTCCCAGTGTCGTGATACACTTGTTCTGGTTCCGATTGGCGATGTTATTATGCTTTGAAAAGCTATGCTGGATTAACGGGGATTTGCTTGATAAGGCATCAGGGTTTTACAAGAGACAAATCATTGTCGACTGTTCGGCAAATCTAGTTAATATGCATTCAGAGGCAACCGATATTTATTGAATTCATTCTAACACTAACAAAGACAGCGCGTGATCGCCATGTTGAGCATCCCTTTCTTGAAATACATGTAAGGGATAATCCATATTTATCGAAATGTTGTCTTTCTTGATCAAGTCAGTTAACTGTTATAAACATGATCATGTGCAAGTAGTTCTATATTCCATAAGCATATTGCATTTTGATTTCAACAATTAAGTTACTCCGCTCGTGGCTCCAATAATTAAAATGCAAATGTCAGGGGTAATAGAATGTTTGGATGAGCATGACTTTAATTTCGGACGGTTCACCAACAAGAAATAATCCCACTGGGATCACCATATGTATCGAACTTACTGCGACTAGCGCCGAGATAGCCAGAACGTCTGTTGGTAACATAGTCTCAAACAATTATGGCTCTGATCATTTTCCACAACTGGTTACATACTACATATACATGTATCTTACACACATTGTATTGTTAAATCTCTGTATTCGAAATGCGTTATGCACAGCAAATATGCTGCGCATACAAAATGTATGTTTTGTATTGTTTGTAAGCCAACATTAATAAATGGAATATTTGTTTGGCGTAAGTGTTTAATTTTATATGAGTAAATTGCTAGGTAAAATACTATTGTTTTAGTTTTGTAAATTAATATATAAAAATAAAGTTATTTGATATAAATGATAACTATGTTCATAAGATTTGTCGCCAATTTGTAAAAATTTAGAAAGTAACTTTGATAGCGCACGTGGATCTAGTGTTTTATTTTTTATTAGTATAGATCCATTTTTGCAATGAACAATAAGGAACGAGAAATTTAGCTGATAATTAGAGGATAAGCCATTTATTAAAAATTGGGTAATGGTTTCGTCTATAAGTGTTTCTGTTATATATTTTGTTTTACTTTGATTTGTCTTTAACGATTTGTCCATGTATATAACGATTCTAACTTTACCAACTGCTATTGTATTCCAAATGAGTATTTACTTCCCATTATATAAGTGGTATTGCTATACTTAAGTGTGCGCATGTTTCGCAGACGTTTAAATGTTCAACTGATAGCATATCGCCTGAATTAAAACTGTGTAAACATGCATTTAATGAAATAAACCGTACATTAGCATAGATTATGCGAGTGTTTGCGTTCAAAACATATCAATACTGCCTTAGTTTAATAATAGCCATATCCACGTTAGAAGCTAAATTCATACATCTGAAACATGATATAAACTTGAAAAATTCCAGTCTTTTTCAAATCATTACCATTTTTTTTGGTTATCTCCAGTGACTGTTGCCGAGCAGATTTGTAGCAGGACGAATCGAACATTGGCTTCCCCGTACTTTCAATGACTAACCCATGCAGCTTAGAGATGCTATCGATGAAATATCACCGAGGTTTAAAACCTTGCGAAACGAGCATTTATAAAAAAAAAAAAATATCTTTGTCATTAGCATGTCCAGCGTTAATTCTCTAATGAAGTTTAGTCACGCAGTATTGGTCCCTTCAGCGAAAGAGGCACGGCTGGCTGAATTCAAGGAAACTTATCATATCATTGTGTGTTGCCAATTTAATGCTTTTTGCTTAACGGTAAATAATATTAACAATGTCGTTTCCGTAAAATAGGATTATATTTTTTCTATATGATACATAGCCATTTCGAGCCTATTTATTTAAAACAATCATTGTCTTAATTTTTGCGTTATGTACATGTTTATAGCATGATGTGCTTATTTGAACGGTTTATGCTTAATCCCGATAAACATTAAATGTCATGGGTTTGTTATTAAATGTAATTGTAGCGTTGCAGTTTCTGACTAAAACTCTGAGTTGTAAAATCTCCGTATTAGTTGATTGCCAATCTATAGCCTATGCTATTTTAATAAATTGTGTCTGTATAGTACATTTATGCAGTTAGCACCGTGTGCCTTTCAACGATTTAAGCACAATGCATTTTTCAAATTACAAAATCTTCCAATTATGCATATTTGTGATTTCTTACATATGCATTGCTCAAATAAATTTACAAACAGTTTATTCAAATTTTATATTTTACTTTTAGCAGGATGGTTTAATTAAGATGTTTCACAAAATCATAGTTTTCTGAAAACTGCAGTTGGTATCCCTCGGTTATCAACCTTCGATATTTAACAGTGTGTATGTTGCACAATGAAGTTTTTCGTCAGATAAACGTGTGCATAACAACTCTATGAAAAACGAATAGTAAGTAAATGGTCATGTTTGTTTTTGAAATTTTAATAAAAAAACATTTTGATATGGGTCACGATCACGACTGAGTGTGCCCGGCTCAGTCATTAATAGAGCTAAAACTTTGATTGCAGTCTATTAAACGCTGGCATGAAGCAATGTCATACTGTAGTCATTAGGACCTGGATAAAATGCCGGAAATTTACACTCGTTGACATTTAGTATCCAGATGTATCCACAGATGGTTGTTAGAGACTCATTCAATAAGTCGAAAGCCAGTATTTGTTCAATGAAAGTCCCGGCAATTGTTTTGAGAATACGTAGAGTGCTCTGAATGTCATGCCAGCTGAAGGCTGTTGAAGGACTATGACACAAGTAAGTACATGTTGAAAGTGTAGTGACATCTTGATATCACAGCGCCATAGTTTACATTTATTTGAATTGTTTTCCAGTCAATCAAAATTGACACACCGAATATACCAAATTCTGTTAAATTAACAATAACAGCAATCTTTTAATGCGCAATATAATATAACGCAATATGTTGATTTTTTTAAAGTGCAAATTTTTTTTTTCTGCGAATATACGATTTCCGTGAAGAAATGTTTATTTGTTAAAGTTAGCAAGTTGTGTAGATTATAACACGTCCCAACTTCCTACGATGACATATTTGCAACGATTGCTGTCAAATATCTGGAATAGGGGCCATTTTTAAAATACATATATTAAAAACATAATTGCATCATAACATCAGAACTGCATTGGTTGCTCGGAAGCGATTGGCGGATACATGTTTTGACAAGGTAGTGACTATGTGCGCTAACGACTGTTTTGGGAAGCATAAGCTGCTCTTTAACATTTCAACTTAAGACATTTACTTACAATATTATTTTATTTTCAGTGTCCAATATGCGCAGATGCACACATTCGCAGCAATAACAATTGTTGCCACCACAACAGCAATTATGATGTTAAGTTCTATGTTGGAAAGGGCTATAATGTAATATAACGCAAGTATTCAATGTGTACTCTTAAGTACATGTTAATGGCAAAAGGAAAATTTGTTCTTGTGCAATGTACTTTTCTCACAACTTCTTCTGCCTTTCCATGAAGAATGGCGAGGTATCAAATATTTGTTCTTGTAAGATTTACCCCTCAGTTTGTCTTCAATCGTAATTTAAAGAATCAACAAATCGTCTTGGACAACACACATCTCAATTAGGTGAAGATATTCACACATTTACAAGTCAGTTATATTATCGCACGAACCGTATTGCTATTAATGATGTTTCGTTTGGCACAATTATTTCAGAAACCCTAAATGCATATGGCTATATGATTCCGGTATAACATTCAGTGACTGTGTTAATTAGAAATGTGCGATGTTGAGACATTGACATTTAAACCTTGCATACGGTACATCCTCTTTTGTTGATTATGTCTATATGGATTCCATTTATATGACCTGGACACACGTATTTATCTGTAAATGTCATCTTTGACATCTGAGTAGTACCTTGACCTTTAATGTACAGTAAAACTCAAAATGCTAGCTGTTTTGGAAAGCCCGCCATGCATTACAATATTTTGCTCTTGACAACTATTTGACAACTATTCGACATGTAGTTTGTATAGTGACGTCAACGAAACACATACACTATTTCGCTTGAAACGGGACACGATTTAAGCTTCACACATAAAAGACGACTAATCAACGTATAATACTGGGCTGTATTGTTTTTGATAACTTTCTTATGTCATACAGGTTTTAAGGATCGTTGTTATCGTTAAATGTCGTATTATTGATTGTTTCTGTCGTGGAAATCTGTAAGTTGATAGTGTGATGTCGTTTTCTGTTACAATGATAATGAAATTGTGTGAACACACATAGTGTTGTCGTATTAGTGTATCACTATTACGGCTTCTTTCTGGGATGCTCGACAATGATCTGTGATATGTACTATATTATGCTAGGTCTTGATAATTCGTCAACAAGGGATTTAGCTAACACTTGTATTAACTTCATTGCATCGTACCTCAGAAAGTTGCAATTGTGTTCATCCGGTGAACATTTGACCATCGAGTAATATATATTATTATGTATGTATATGTTTCAATTCTTTTACATGTAAGTGTGAGGTTCGGTATGCTTTAATTTGGTTTAATCCCCTAATGCTTTGCATTGACCGTTCAAATAAGGTGACCCAAGTTTTGATCATTTTTTGTAATGTGTTGTGCGTGATGTCCTGTTGTCATGTGTTGTATAAGCAATTGGTCACTTGCCTCCAATAAACGAGTGTTAAAAAGGCTTTCTC
This sequence comes from Congeria kusceri, assembly GCA_027627225.1. NCBI lineage: Eukaryota > Metazoa > Mollusca > Bivalvia > Myida > Dreissenidae > Congeria > Congeria kusceri. The sequence continues at coordinate 35,313,915 of CM051026.1, forward strand.
TACTGGTGATGTCTCTGGAGTTTAATTACTATTGTATTTAAATAATATTGTATAATTCCATTTACTATATCTGAATCATATGTTATTTTTGGACAACCCTACTAAAACAATGATGTAAAAACAGTTTATTGTAATTATATGAAAATGTCAAAGAACTTCCAACTATCGGTTCGCCTTTATAGCGTTGGTGTACATTTCCATACAATTAATACAAACTGTTTTACTACATGTATATCGAAGTTATATATATGAACATTTTGTGTGTGTACGTATATTCAGTTCCCTCATATACATACAACTTTAAATGATGTTTGCTTTTTACTTTGAATTTATTATAGTCTAAATTAATTTTCTGAAATACATCAAACAACTGTTTCATGCTTTAACACAGTTAGACTGTAATTGGTTTATTAAATATGATAGTCTAAAAACATAATAATGATTTTATGAAAAAGAACGTGTATATATTGTCACTTTATTCGCAAATACGTCCGTTTTTACATGGCATAGCTCGATCTTATATCACAGTGTTAAAGTACTTTGCATGTATATTACTAAAATATCTGTGTTGTGTTTAGGTAAGGCCACCTAGTATTTCCAGAGTAGATAGTGCGTGTAACAGTCACCGTTG